>JAJPGS010001420.1:1940000-2195000 GCA_028654335.1 Alnus rubra | reverse complement strand
AGGGCTTCTTGCTTAGAATTCCAAATGCCTTTGATTCTTTTTGGTCCTTTGAGAATGTGTGCTCGAATGTTCTTTGCAACTATCATACTTGAAGTAAATACATTAGAGCAACAAGATATAATTTGTTATCATCAAAATATTTGCAATATAATCGGATTGACGCCATAGGGCTAACAGATCCTGTGTGCGAACTACGACATCGGCAACTCGGTTCGTCTGCACTTCCAGGATCCATCGGCGTTGAGTATCCCGGGCGGCGATATTACCCTCTTCGAGAGGATGTTCATGGCGGGGTTGAGGCTCCTGTTTCCCGACATTGCCCGAGAATTTCTACTTTACCTAAAAGTCGCTCCGAGTAAGATTTTTCCGAACTCGTGGAGGTATCTCTTTGCCTCATTCATACTTTGGAGAACCGTGATCGGGTCTCGGATTTCGATTCCCCAATTTATGAATGTATACCGGCCGGGTATGGACGCCGAGGGGGTCGTAAAGCTGCGGACCCGACAAGGTCCATCATTTATTTTTCTGAAGCCCATCTACTCTAATAACAAAGACTGGGAAAAACAGGTTTTTCGGCGAATGGGAATGCCCCCGATCAATGAAAATCACCGAGTCTCAGAGGATTAGTCGGGAATGGAGGGCTCTGGACTGTAATCTGGCGAACCCCCCCGAGATCTCCGATGCTGAACAGGAGGAGGTTACTCGGATGATCGACTTTTGTAATCGGCACCACAAAGTGGAGAATGACTTTGACGTGATTGTCACCACCAAGTCACAGAACGATCACTTGGGCTACAAGATTCCTGAGAATAAGGTCCCGCTAGATAGGGCCAGGAGGCCCAAGTTCACGAAGAGCAAGGCCCCAATGACATCTATCCCGCCAACCACTCAGAGAGGGACATTGCGAACTCGGGAACCCCCTTCGCGGGCCACTGGCGTTGAGGGCGTTCGAGCGGCCGCAAGTGCTGCCTCTCCTCCTCGGGAAAGAAGGACGCGCGAAGCCCCCTAGACTCGGGGGCACGATACTACTATTGTTGCAGACTCTGAGGCTCCCTTATTCCGAGAGGCTGGGGGGGTGGTGATAGAGATGGGCATACCGGATTCCCCACCAGCGACAAGGGCCGACCCGGCGGGGGGATCAAATGAGGGCTACCGAGGGGAAGCACTGGATGCTGAGATCCAGAGGGATGCCACCCCGCCAGAGGTTCCTGACCAGAGTTCTAACCCCGAGGTCCGTCAAACCACCCTCCATGGTACAGCACACCTTCGCAAGGGTGTCGGGACCAAGCACAAGGCTGACAATCTTCAGGAAGGCGGGGCCTCCAAGAGGCCCAATGTGGAGGAGGGGGATGACTTCTTACTCAACGAGATTTCCCTCGCAGCCCAAGACTTTGGTCTCCCGGAGTTTACATGGCGGGGTGAGCCACTTTCTCCCCTAAGCCTGACAGGTGGGACTCGAGTGGGAAGCGAGCCCTCCTAAGAATCTCCGCCTATACCCGATGCTCATGTGCGCGGGGAGGAGACCGCCAAGGAGCTCTAGGTGATCTCCCCTGACATCTGAGTGGAAGGCTTAACCTCAGGTGCCGAGGGCGATCCCCAAGGTGAAGGGCTTGGGCAACGCACGCCCTTAGACCCGAGTGCAAACGCTGCTGCGGACGAGCCTTCGGGAGAAACACCTGTCCCGAGCACTTTGGGGGCCGGGTTTGACTTCTTAGGCAACCGTCTGCTCGGCGACCCTCTGGAAGTGCTGGAGTCCGTTCTTCTCGACGGTCTTTTTCGAGACGTCGGGAGGACTACACCTTTCAAGTTCGCTCAGGACATTATTGAGTCCCAAATAGCGGTACCCCCCTCTTGTTTTTTTATTGATAACTGCTCCTTTTTTCCTCTGGCCGTTTCTCATCATTTTCTTCGCTCCAGGATTCTCTTCGATCCGTCGCCACCTGGTCTAACTTTCTGGAGTACATGCGCGCCAACCCCGACATAGAAACCGTTCTTCGTTCCAAGATCAGCCGACTTGAGCACACTGTGGTGTCTCAAGACGAGGTCATTGCCAGCCTGACCCAAGAATTATCCGACTTGAAGGAGAGATACGGGGTTCTTCAGGCCAGGGCCAGAGTTCTCGAGGCTAGCCCCGCCGTGTTCCCGACTTTTCCCCCGAAACCGGGGGCGATGAGGTTGCTCCCAACGCCGGTCGGCACCCGTCAAGAAGTGGAGCGCCTCTCTAGGGAACTGAACTCTTTGAGGGACGAGAAGTTAACCCTTGTCGTGGACCTAAACTCAGTGATCCTTGCTAAAGAAGCCTTAGTCATTGAGAAGGATGCTGTCTTGGCCGAGAGGGATGCGGCTTTGGCCGCAAAGAGCACAGCTCTTGCCGAGAGAGATGCAGCCCTAGCTCAAAGGGATGCGGCTCTTGTAGCAAAGAACATAGTTCTCGCGGAGAGAGACCCAGCCTTAGCCGACAAGGATCGAGTTCTGAGTGATAACGGCCGTATATCGGCTGAGAAAGCAGAAGTATCAGAAGCTCTGGGGAAAGTCGTGTCCGAGAGAGAGCTTCCCGAGGCCGACAGGGATCAAGCCGTTGCCGAGAGAGAATCCGCTCTCGAGAAACTGGAGGGGATAGAAAGTTGGTACCAATGAATTCAGAGGAAATACCGCCATTATAAGGCCAGAGTTAGGAGACTCTCCGAGCAGTTGTCTTTCGTCCCTTGGATTTGGACTAAAGCCTGGGCATTCGGCTTTCACATTGGGTTCGAGAACTTCCGATCTTTAGTTCTCCGCTCGGATCGATTGCGAGTGTCTTATGAGAGCTTGAGTTCTAAATTCTTGTCGCTTCCGAGCTCCTGTTATTCCAAGCTGATGGATCTCGGGATCGAGTATTTCCCCGACGTCACAGACTGGAGCAAAGACTCTCCAAATCCAGAGGATGCCTCGGTCGGAGAACGCAGCCGGGATGATGATTCGGGAAACGACCATCCCGGCGGCGGATAGACATGTTTTTTTTTGCTTTCTATTATTTCCTTTAATTTTGAGCAAATTAAATTCATAGATTTCATTGCCTCCCTTTATTTTCGAGATTGCTGAAAACAAAGAAGTTTCTTTCCTTTATCTTTTTTTTTTTGAGATTGCTGAGAACAAAGAAGTTTCTTTCCTTTATCTCTCTTTTTTGAGATTGCTGAGAACAAAGAAGTATCTTAGTGCCGGCTTCATTGCGTTGTCTGGGTTACTGGTTGATGCCGGTTCCTACCAAGGGTTTCATTACTCATCTTCCCCCTAAAGAACTAAGGTAATAGCTGTTGCATTACCTTAGTTATTTTACACCAAGCTATGCCGAGTTACCCCCCTATCCGAGTGAGGGTAACCGAAAGAGCTTTTAACTTACCCCCCTATCCGAGGGAGGATAAGGAAATATTTATGCCGAGTTACCCCCTATCCGAGTGAGGGTAACCGAAAAAGCATTTAACTTACCACCCCTAGCCGAGGGAGGATAAGAAAATTTTTATGCCGAGTTACCCCCCTATCCGAGTGAGGGTAACCGAAAAAGCTTTTAACTTACCCCCCTAGCCGAGGGAGGATAAGAAAAAAATTTATGCTGAGTTACCCCCTATCCGAGTGAGGGTAACCGAAAAAGCTTTTAACTTACCCCCTATCCGAGGGAGGACAAGAAAATTTTTATGCTGAGTTACCCCCCTATCTGAGTGAGGGTAACCGAAAAAGCTTTTAACTTACCCCCCTAGCCGAGGGAGGATAAGAAAAAATTTTATGCCGAGTTACTCCCTATCCGAGTGAGGGTAACCGAAAAAGCTTTTAACTTACCCCCCCTAGCTGAGGGAGGATAAGAAAATTTTTATTCGTACTGATTTTTTTGCAACTTCAGACATTCCATTCAAAACATTCGAGCTTACAAAAAGAAAGAACAGGGGAATTCAACCGGAATTACATGTAGTATTTCTTTAGGTGTTCTGCATTCCACGCCCTTGGGACTGGCTTGCCTTCCTTGGACTCCAAGTGATAGGCTCCTCTGCTGTGGCATTTGACTACTCGGTACGGTCTCTCCCATTTGGCGTTGAACTTCCCTTCGACCGGATCCCTCGTCATTATGTTGAGCTTCCTCAGCACCCAATCCCCCACTTTGAACTTCCTAGTTTAACCGTCTTGTTGTAGTATCTGGCCACCCGAGCGCGGTAAGCTTCGTGCACCGCCTGTGCGTTGTCCCTCCGCTCCTGCAACAAGTCCAGGCATGCGCTAATTCCTTCGTTGCTCTGGGTCGGATCGTAGTGTAAGACTCTGTGGCTCGGGGACCCAATTTCTACCGGTATCACTGCTTCGGTTCCGTATGCCAGTGAGAATGGGGTTTCTCCGGTTGGGGTTCTAGCTGTGGTGCGATATGACCATAAAACTTCAGGAACGTACTCGACCCATAGTCCCTTTCGCCGATCCAACTTCTTCTTCAATGTGGCCAGTAGGGTCTTGTTGGTAGCCTCCACCTGGCCATTCGACTTGGGGTACATAGGTGTCGAGTAATGGTTCTGGATGCCGAGTTCAGTGCACCAGCTACGGAACGGTTTTCCGTCGAACTGGGCGCCATTATCCGACACGAAGGAGTAGGGAATTCCGAAGCGACAGATGACTGACCTCCAGAGAAAACTTATGACATTGTTGGCGGTGACGGTTGCTAGGGCTTCAGCTTCCGTCCACTTCGTGAAGTAGTCCACAGCCACCACCAAGAACCTCTTTTTCCCCTTTCCGCATGGCATCGGCCCGACCAAATCCACCCCCAACTTAGAGAACGGCCAAGGTGACAAGACCGATGTGAGTCTCTCGGGCGGGTTCTTCATAACCCGGGCAAAGCGCTGACACTTATCGCAACTCCGAACGAACTCCATCGAGTCTCGCGTCATCGTGGGCCAGTAATACCCGGCCTTCACCGCCTTGATGGCCAGCATTCTTCCCCCCGAGTGGTTTCCACAAACTCCTTCATGAATTTCCCTCAGCACATAGTGGGCCTCCGGAGCCGAGAGGCACTTCAACAGAGGGTGTGAGTATCCCTTTCTATACAGCACGTCGTCCACCATCGTATAGCGTGCAGCCTGTAGTCTCACTTTATGGGCCTGTTCTTTATGACTGGGTAGCTCTCCGCTTCTTAAGTATCTAATCACGTCCGAGGCCCACTCGGGCTCCGGTTCCCTCTCTCGGGCCACCTGCATCAAACCTCGACTCTTGTCAATCGAGGGGTTGGGTTGAACCAGTACCTGCTGCTTCATTCTTGCAATTTCTTGGTCGGTCGCGGACCCAGCCCTAGCCAGCGCATCCGCTCGAACATTTTTTTCGCGAGGGATTTTTGTGACAGTCATAGTCCTGAAACTAGACTGTAGGTCATGCACCTTTTCCAAGTACTTGGCCAGTCGGTCTCCTTGTGTAGCAAATTCTCCCGAGATCTGGCCTACGACCACTTGTGAATCGCTCTGGATTTCGACATCGAGAGCTCCCACTTCCCGCGCAATTGCCAAGCCCGCCAGTACCGCTTCGTACTCTACCTCATTATTGGTCGTAACAAAGTCCAATTTGATGGTGTATTGGAACTTCTGCTTTTGCGGGCTTACCAGTACCACTCCCACATCGCTTCGTTGGCACTGAGAGGAGCCATCCACGTAAACTACCCATAGTGGATGTTGCGCTGGGTCTCGGGGCTCCGGAGCATTGCAAAATTCAAGGAAGAAGTCGGCCAGTGCTTGACCCTTAATCGCCGTTCGCGGATGAAATTCGATGTCGAATTGCCTGAGTTCTACAGCCCAGTTGACAAGCCTACCAGACAGGTCCGGTTTCTGGAGGACCTTCTTCAAGGGGTACTCAGTTAATACCCGGATGGCATGCGCCTGGAAGTAAGGCCTCAGCTTCCGGGCTAACACTATTAGAGAAAATGCCAACTTCTCTATCCTCGGATATCTCTCTTCCGCTCCGTGGAGTGCTCTGCTCATGAAGTACACCGGCTTCTGAATACCCTTCTCTTCCAGGACGAGAGCTGAGGAAACAGCCGAGGATGATACAACCAAGTACATATAGAGGACCTCTCCTTCCACTGGTCGACTCAAAAGATGGGGGTTCATCAAATACTCTTTCAGATTCCTAAAAGCCTCTTCACACTTCGAATCCCATACGAATGCCTTCTTCAGAATTTTAAAGAAGGGGAGGCACTTGTCGGTGGACCTCGAAATGAATCGGTTCAAGGCCGCTATCCGTCCGGTCAGTTGCTGTAATTGTTTCGTGGTCTTTGGTGGTTGCATTTCCAGTACCGCTCTGACTTTCTCGGGGTTCGCCTCTATGCCCATTTGGGACACCAAATATCCCAAGAATTTCTCAGACGTGACCCCGAATGCGCACTTGGCCGGGTTTAACCTCATCCGATAACGCCTTATCGTATCGAACGTCTCCCTCAAATCGGAGACGTGATCTAGGGCCTTCGCACTTTTCACGAGCATGTCATCAACGTACACTTCCACATTCCGACCCATTTGTTTATCAAACATCCTATTCACCAACCTCTGATATGTGGCGCCCGCATTCTTCAGCCCGAACGGCATCACCTTGTAACAATACAGGCCCCGATCAGTAATGAAAGAGGTCTTCTCCTGATCTTCTTCCGCCATTTGTATTTGGTTGTACCCGAGAACGTATCCATGAAACTCAGGAGTTGGTGTCCAGAAGTTGAATCGGCAAGGAGGTCAATGCGGGGCAATGGAAAGCTATCTTTTGGGCAGGCCTTGTTCAAGTCGGTGAAGTCCACGCACATTCTCCATTTGTTATTGGACTTCTTTACTAGCACGACATTAGCGAGCCATTCGGGGTAGTCAACTTCTCGGACGAACCCTGCTGCCAACAACTTCGAGACTTCATCGGCCACCGCCTGGTTTCTCTTGGGGATGAAAGTTCTTCTCTTCTGCCTGACGGGTCTAAAGCCGGGGTCCGGGTTCAGCCTGTGCAAGATAATCGAGGGGTCGATGTCGGGCATGTTTTCATGATTCCACGCAAACACGTCATTGTTACTCTTGAGGAACGAGACTATCTCCTCCTTTATCCTCTCAGGAAGTTGGGAGCCAATTTTTACTCTCTCACCTGGACCTCCAACTTCGAACTCTTCCAAGTCCTCTATCGGCTCCAGGGACTGTAATTGCTATTTCTCCCCTTTCCCGACATCTTCTGCGTGGCCGGCCTTCAAGGTAGTGATATAGCACATGCGGGCAGCCTTCTGGTCCCTCTTGACCACACCGACTCCTGAGCTAGTTGGGAATTTCATGCACAAATGGGGGGTTGAGGTTATGGCCCCCAAATCATTCAAGGCTGGCCTCCCCAGGATAACGTTGTAAGCCTACCGCCCTTCCACAACTAAGAACTTCAGCATAATCGTTTTTTCCTGGGGGCTAGTTCCCGCCATGACCGGTAGGTCAATGGACCTGATCGGGAGGACCTGTTCTCCGGAAAAGCCGACCAAGGGACCTTTCGTCGGGACCAACTTCCCTTGACCTATGCTCATCAACTCGAAGGCTGACTTATATATTATGTCAGCGGAACTCCCAGTGTCGACAAGGACCCTGTGTATCTTATGATTGGAGATCGCTAAAGTCACCACCAGAGCGTCCGAGTGGGGGAGCGAGACCCCAACAAAATCTTCATTTGAGAAGCCAACAAGTAAGTCCTTGTACTTCCTCATTTTTGGCGGTCTCTGGACCGAATATATTTCGAACTCTTTTAGGTGCCTTGCATACGCCTTACGCGCCGCACTTGAATCACCTCCGCCTCCAAAACCGCCGGATATTGTATGAATTTCGCAGAGGTTTTCCCGACCAGGCAGCCGCGCTTGGCTCCTGCTTCTCTCTCGCATGTCCCGGTCAGCTGGTCGGTTGTTAGGCTCCCTATCGCGATCCCGGGGACGTTCCATCCTTTCCCTAGGTTCTTCCCGATATCTCTGCGGTTGGTTCCTTCGTTCCTCGGGTTGGGAGTTTTGATCAAACCCAGGCGGACCCCGTTGACCTGCCAGGAAACAGACTAGCTTCCCGTTCCGGATGAATTTCTCGATCAAGGCCCGCAAGGACCTGTAATTCTCTGTGCTATGCCCCTTTGACTCATGGAAAGCGCAATAGTGGTCAGCGGACCTCGGGTGGGGAGTTCCCACTATCTCCGTAGGCTTCTCATACATGGGATCCGCTTTAATCGCCGCTAGGACCTCTTCGATGGGCGCATTGAGGGGAGTCCAGTTGTAATCCTGGAACTTCTTCTTGATCCCTGGCTCTGCTGCATCCTGGCTCTTGTGAAATTCCTTCTTTTTCTTTGACTTCTCTCCCTGATTAGAGGTTTGGGCGATTCCTTTCCCGAGCAACGCTCGAAGCGTTTCTTCTTGGTTGATAAACTAGTCTGCCCTTTCCATGAACTCATGAAGATAACGAGTCGGCTTCCGGGCTAAGTCGGCCATTAGTGGCCCATCTTTCCTGATCCCCTGATAAAGGGCCGAATGCACAAACTCTTCAGTGGGGCTCTCGGTAGTGAGTCTTGCTTGATTGAAGCGCTGGAGGAACTCCTTAAGCGACTCGTCTCGTCCTTGTTTTATCGACATCAAAGTGCCTGCCGGCTTCCTTCTCACAATTCCCGCCATGAATTGAGTTACGAACATTTTTCCGAATTCGTCGAAGTTTTGGATAGACTTCGGGGGAAGCCTTCTATACCAATCTCTGGCATTTCCCGACAAGGTCAGTGGGAAGGCGCGGCACGCCACCTCATCCGGGGTCCCCTGCAATTCGAGGTGAGCGCAGTAGTTGTCCAAGTGCTCAACCGAGTCCTCCTGCCCGGTGTAGATCTTGATATCGGGGACCTTGAACTTCTCGGGGAGACGGAATGAGGCCACCCGGTCATCAAATGGGGAAGCCGACTTCTGGAGCAGGTCTCCGGCTCTAGACGTGCTCCCGTTATGCTGATGCTGCGCCGTTTCCGTCAGCAGGTCACACCTCTGCTCTAGCTTCTCAATAATCTCCTTGAGCTTTTTGTCCATCCTTTTCGACGTCCTACTCTTTCGGGGCCTTTGATCCACGGCATTTTGGTTCTTCTTTCTTTCTTTCCGTCCTCCTCGACTGCTCGGTTGCAATTCTTCACCCTTCTCCCCCGACAGGCTGCGGGGTTGCCGAGTTCGAATCTTCCGCATGGTGTCGCTGCAGTTCAGCATTCTTCTTTTCCAACTCATACATCTCCTTTTCCATCTGAACTATCCTCTCATTGAGGATTTCCAGTGTGGGAGACGGTCTTGAGGAAGACTCTCCCTTCTCAGGGCGCCCTTTCATCCGATCTCCCCACGGGACCCTCAGCGCTTCCGACCTCGTAGTCACCATACCGGATGCACAGGTAGGTTTCGCAAGAGCAACGAGCGATCCCACAGACGGCGCCAAACTGTTGATATTAATTCCGGCCGGTGAAGCGGAAGCTACAGCGGGTGGGTATGATCGACTGACTTGCAAAGGCAAAGCACGCATTGTGGGTTCCCCCAGCGGTCCTCCTCCGACGCCCAAGTTAGATGGAGTATTTTAGGGAGAGAGAGAGAGAGAGAGAGAGAGAGAGAGAGAGAGAGATTTCAGAACTTGTATCCAAAAAAAACTTAATACCTGGGTCTCGTTATTTATAGGCAGCTGTCCTCAGGGTTAGGTAGGAATATCCCTGTTTTTAGGGAACAGTGACTCCCTGTGCATAAACAGAACCCAGGTACACTCTTAACAGCGATGGGCAGACGGGCTCTTTAATGACGGAGTATGGGACTTCAGTAAATCCCAGATCTTCAGGGTTTCAGCCACCTAACCGCCCTCCTTTATCAGTATCGTCATTATTACCACTTGTCGGTTAATGGAGCATCCGATACCTCCCGCTCGGACAACCTGGGTCGGGGCCCCACCCTCTCGGGAAGGAGACTTTCATTGGCAGTGTTGCATCCGACACCTCCTCCCTGGTCGGGACCCTCCCCTCTCGGGAATGTGACTTTATCAATATGAAAAGCTCTCGGTGCTGTCTTCTTTTGGCAAGAAAATCATGTCTGCAAATGGCAAGAAGCAAGGAAAGAATCGGTGCTTCAATTATTTGGTCCCATGGAATATTCGGTGCTGCTTCTATTGCTGTCCTCCATGTCCACATGTTTGCTGAAAAAGGAAGGGACATGCATGTCCAGCTGCTTCTTTAGGAAGACCTATGCATGTGTTCGGTGCCTTGCAGATTTGGAGAGATATCGGCCTTGATTCAGTTCTCCAGTTATGGAAAGAAATCACATGGCTCGCCAGCTGCTAGGTTTGCCCATTATGGAATGAAGCTCGTGTGTCCCATTGGCAAGTGGAGCCCAGGGGCGGAGGCACGTTTGTTCTTGGGGGGGGGCCATGGCCCCCCCAAAAATTTCAAAGCCCTCAAATTTTTTTTTTTTTTTTTTTGCTAAGCATTGGCCCCTGCAAAAATAGAATCAGGCCCCCCCCTAAAAAAACTCTACTCTAACTACAAATATAATTTTTTTCCTTGTTTTTTTTTTTTTTAAATATATATATATAACCCTGCAAATCCACAGCAAACACAACAGATTTAAAAGGAAAAAAAAAAGCAATAGCAAAATAGCAAATCCTCCTCAACACGGCAACCCAACTTGGCAATATCAATCAAAAAATTAAAAAATACACTGCACAAGGAAAAAAAAAAAGAGGCAAAATTAACTTTTCAATAACTCAAATTTCACTCAACCTCGTTCTTACATTCAACCCTAAGTGAAAAGAAAAGAAAAACACAGCTTCAAAATACCGAAGGCTCGAGAGAACTCAGAGAGCTGAGATTGAGATTTGAAAAGAACAGCTTTGGAGGAAACACCGTCGGCCATCCAAGGTCCACGCACCACCGGTCCACTAGCAGGTCCAGCCGTCCAGCACTGTGAGTTATTTGCTAGATCTCACTTCCGTAGGCTATTTCAGTATTTTGCAATTTTTGCTTTAAAATTTGGGGCTTTTCTATGAACAAAAAGAAGAAGAAGAAGAGAGTGTAGAGAAAACTAGAGAAGTGAGGAAGTAAAAGGAGACGAGGAGACTGTGAAACTGAAACTGAAGGTTGTGATCGTGATTCTGTGAAATTTGATTTGCTTGAAAGCTTGAAGCATTTGTGCCGTTGTGCCTTTTTGTGTTGAGTGGTTGACACTGCGTTGGGGAAAGCAAAATTATTAAAGGCAGAAAGTGAGAAGCCAAGAAGCCAGAAGGTCCTAGAAACTAAGAAATTGGAAGTGAATACCGTGGGTCTGGGTCATGAGTGAATCAATGAGTAATGGGTTATTGGGCTTCAAAACCACTTTTTGATAAATTGTCTTTGACTCTTTGTGAATTTGTCCTTTTGTTGAATCACTTGGATAGTTGGATGAGTGCATACTGTGCATTGAGTGGTGCTATTCGTGGGGACCATCAACCATTGGTGGGGAGGAAATTAATTGAAGATTAAATGTACATTGGGAAGGGACTTAATCAATGACCTTTTCTTAAAAAAAAAAATTAGGAATCAAATTATTTAAAATTTCAAATGTGATTATGTTATTAATATGATAAATAATCAATTAATCAAATATGTTTTGTTAGTATTTATTTTTTATTGATAAATTTTTTTATATTTTTTATTATTTAATTTGTTTTTTTTCAGTATTTAGTCTAGATTGAATTCTTAAGAAACTTACAAAATAAATACACAAAAAAAGGAACTAACTACGCCTTCTTTTTTTTCTTTCTTTTTTCTTTCTTTTTTAATTGTGTTCCATCACTTATTCTTCTAATTTATTATTTTTTTTTATTGGTTTGCAGCGTTCAGTTAGCACACTATTATCTTTAATTTGTTTTCAAGAAATCCTTCAAACTCAAGATAACGTTGATTCACTGAAAGGTACTCTTTTTTTTTATACTCTATTAACTGTGCTTAATTTATTTGTCAATTAGTTTATATTTTTTCTTGTTTGCTATTTTGATGGGTTATTTGATTTGGTTAATTATTCATTGCTTTTTGCCTTTTTCAATTGTTAATGCTAATAAGAATTATTATAATTAAAAAATTCTAACAAAGATCTTATATTTCTAGGGGTACCTTTCGGTTAATTTATTAATCTATAAATTTTTTTTACAGCTTAAAAAAATATGAGCAAACCAAAAACAATCGATTCATTCTTTAAGAAAAAGAATGTGAGTCATTCAGAGGTTGATAGTGATACACTTTTAAATAGACCGTTAGCAACGGATCTTAATGAGCGGCCTTCTAAATGTCCAAGAATCCTTCCTGAAGAAATTGATGCCACCACTTTGCAACGTGATCCAGGGAAACATCCGCAAATATGGGAATATCCTGTAAACTTACAAGATGAAATGCGGCGTGCTTATCTTAGAGCTGGCCCATGTCAACCTATTCTTTTACCTACAGAATATCCACCTTCAGGACCGGAGAATCATCATCGTCGATTTCAAGCTTCTTGGTTTCAGACATACTCAAGTTGGTTGGAGTATTCGGAATCAAAGGATGCCATCTTCTGTCATCCATGTTACATTTTTGCTAAGAAATCAACAGGCCGTCCAGGATCAGATGCATTTACAGTGAAAGGTTTTAGGAATTGGAAAAAGGTGAACGATGGAATGAATTGTCCTTTAATGGGACATGTGGGGACAGATCCAAATTCACCACATAAAATTGCTGTGAAATGTTGTGAAGATTTGAAGAATTATTCACATATTGGGAAGTTGATTGAAAAGCAGTCATCACAAGAAATAGAGAATAATCGATTGCGGCTCAAAACCTCAATAGATAGTGTTAGATGGCTAGCATTCCAAGCATGTGCATTTAGAGGTCATGATGAAAGCTCCGACTCAAAAAATCAAGGTAACTTCATTGAATTGATAAAGTTATTAGCAACTTTTAATGATAAAGTTGATGGAGTTGTGTTGACAAATGCTCCACGGAATGACAAATATACATCACCCCAAATTCAAAAAGAAATTTTGCATATCTTTGCAACTAAAGTGCGAGATGTGATTCGCAAAGAAATTGGGGATGCTAAATTTTGCATTCTTGTTGATGAAGCTCGGGATGAGTCAAAAAGGGAGCAAATGGCAATCATTTTGAGATTTGTTGATAAAGATGGTTTTATTCGAGAGAGATTCTTTCATATTGTCCATGTCAAAGATACTACTGCATTAACTTTAAAAAAGAAGATATGTGATGTCCTTTCTTGTAACGACCTCAAAATTCAGAATATTCGAGGTCAGGGATATGATGGAGGTAGTAATATGCGTGGTGAATGGAATGGGCTACAAGCTTTATTTCTTAGAGAATGTCCATATGCATATTATGTGCATTGCTTTGCTCATAAGTTACAATTAGCTTTGGTTGCAGCATCTAGAGAAGCAAAATCTGTTCATCAGTTCTTTGAGAATTTGAATTTTATTATCAACATCGTTGTTGGTTCTTCAAAACGCAATGATGAATTGCAATCTGCTCAAGTTGCTGAGATTGAAAGTATGATTGCTTCTAATGAAATCGAGACTGGAAGGGGGGCAAATCAAATTGGTACTTTGCAACGACCTGGAGATACTCGATGGTCTTCTCATTTTAATTCTGTTTCTAGCATGAAAAGAATGTTTCGTGCAACTTGTTCAGTTCTTGACACTATCTCAAAGGAAGGAACCAACTATTCTCAACACGGTGATGCTGAAGCGGCTTATATGGTATTAACATCATTTGAATTTGTTTTGATATTGCATTTGATGAAAGAGATTATGGGATATACGCATTGTCTTTGTCAAGCTTTGCAACAAAATTCTCAAGACATTTTAAATGCCATGAAAGTGGTTTCTACTACAAAATCACTTCTTCAGAATTTGAGAAA
Organism: Alnus rubra; assembly: GCA_028654335.1. Taxonomy (NCBI): domain Eukaryota; kingdom Viridiplantae; phylum Streptophyta; class Magnoliopsida; order Fagales; family Betulaceae; genus Alnus; species Alnus rubra. The sequence goes on along the minus strand of JAJPGS010001420.1, from coordinate 2,181,094 downwards.
TGAAGAGTGGGAGCCTTTCCTTCATACTGTTAAATCATTTTGTGAAAAAAATGAAATAGATGTTCCTGATATGAATGCTCGTTACACTAGAGCTCGAGGTAGATCATGTCGCCAAAATGAAGAATCTTCCAAGACAATGGAGCATCATTTTAGAATTGATGTGTTTATTGCTGCAATAGACTTCCAATTACAAGAACTGGATAATAGATTTAGTGAGCATGCAGTGGAACTTCTTTGTCTTAGTGCCGCTTTAAGCCCTTTAGATGCATACAAATCATTTAAGATTGATGATATATGTAGCTTAGTTGAGAAGTTCTATCCTCAAGATTTTACTGAGCAAGAGAAAATGATTTTGAGATTTCAATTGGATCATTATAAGCTTGATGTGCCAAAACATTCAGATTTTCAGAATATGTCCACTTTATCTGAGTTGTGCAGAGGATTAGCAATTTCAGGAAAATCGAAGATTTATAATTTGATTGACAGGTTGTTTCGTCTAGTGTTGACTCTCCCTGTTTCTACCGCTACTACTGAACGAGCCTTTTCTGCCATGAAACTTGTAAAAACTAGATTATGTAGTAGAATGGAAGATGAGTTTCTAGCAGATAATTTGGTAGTTTATATCGAGAAAGAAATTGCTAAGGATTTCACGACAGAGATGATAATTGATGAATTTTATTCCATGAAAGACCGTCGACGTTGAGCACAATTCGAAGGAGATATGAAGTTCCTTTTTGGATTTTTTTTTGTTTTGTACATGTCTATAGCAAACTAGAACGCTTTTGTATTTGAAAGTAAAGTTATTTTTAAGACTTGTATACAGTTATAACTTATGTTTTAGTATGAAGTTAAATTTAACTGTTTAAGACTTGTTTTGTTTTATTTTACAAGCGGGCGCACATATAAAATGACTATATATACATATTTATTTATTTAAGTTCGGCCCCCCCACCAATTAATTCCTAGCTCCGCCCCTGGTGGAGCCTAATGTGGAAGGAGATAATCATGCATGGTCGGTGCTGGTCCTTTCCTTATGAGAATAATGCACATTGGCGCCTTACGTGTGCTGCCTCAATCGGTCAGCAATTAATGCTCCATCTCTCGATGCTTTTGTTGTTGCCAAAACTGGGAGAGAATCGTGCATGGGGCAAGATTTTCTACACGTCCTAGTGTTGCCAGGTCTGCTCTTTGTGCATGATTTTGGTGCCCAATATTTCTCCACGTCTCACGTTGTGCTGCCAGCTTTGCTGCTCCTGCTAAGGAAAGAAAAGTGCATGTGATCTCCTGCTGTGCGCCAGGATTTGTGCTGCTGTCTAGCTTTCAACGTGCATGTGGTGCTCCTTCTTGCACTGCCAATTATATGGAAAGCAAAGGAGTAAACTCGGTGCTGCCTTTTCCTCCAGAGCAACGTGGCTATAACTCACACCTGGCCGGCCTCTACCCCACTCACGTGTCCAAGAAGAAAAATCAATATACTCCCATTTAAAGAAAAACGAGTCTTCTTCCCTTTTAGATTGCAATTTCACTAAAATTGAGATTATTTTCTCTCCTTACCTGAAAAACTCTAAAATACCAAAACTAACAAAAAAAATTAGAAAATAACAAAACTAAAGGTTTAACAAATGCAAATTAAGGGATACAATATTTGGCACTCATCAAATACCCTCAAACTTATATTTTGCTAGTCTTTCAGTAAAACAAAATAAAAAATCAAATCAAATAAGATAAAATCAAATCAAATCAAAGTATGAAACATAAATCCGCTTTCGTAGAAGAGACGATTGCATTTAGTGTATGCAACAAGCCTTTTAAACCCTTAGGACTCCCTAGAGGACAAGTGAAGCCTCGTTAGGGTTTGCCAGAAATGATACTAACAAAACACTTTAAAGTTCAAAACAAAAACTTTCATACAAACACATGGTTCTTATATCATGAGTAGGCTTAACAAGGTGAACATAACAATCACATCAGACATCACAAATCAATTAACTCATAGCTGAGAAATTGAGACAACACATGCTCCAATAAGTGCAAAGTGAGATTTAACATAGACTCATGAGGTTTCAATTTTTTTCAAAGTTTGTGTACCCCAAAATTCATAGGAATTTTATCAGATGAAAACAACCAAGGCTTAAATTAAAATGTGATTTTTTTTTTTTTTTTTTTTTTGTAGACTGTGCAATGCTTGATTCCCTTAAGCTTTCTAATTGATCTATGTAATGAGTGTTGAGTCAGTGACTACCAAACCAGATGATTTTAGGGCACTAGATATAGAAACATCCCTAAGGGTTTAATTACTCAAGTTAAAAAGGCTACGAAGCCAAACTAGCCATACAACCACTTAAATTTAAATTCCGCATTTATTTACATGAACACTCAATGCTTAGTGAGGAAAGAGGCTCGGTTACTCAATGAGAACTCAAACAGATGATTTTTTTTTTAATTTTTAATTTTTAATTTTTATTTTCATAAACATCCAAGGTTTCATCAACAAGTCATCCTACAAATCTTATGATACACATTCGTCAATTCAAATTTCATATCCCACATAACCAATGCAAAAATGCTTGTGAATTTCAATTAAAACAAGTGAGGTCTCTCTAATCCAGCAGATGAGTCAACAGATTCAAATATCTAATGATATGCAACGTTTAGAATGCTAAGCAAACCAATGATATGCAAACCGTAGTAAGATGTAATCATGCTCAATCAACAACATAGAATTTTATTTTATTTTATTTTTTATTTTTTTTAAAAAAAAGAACAAATAACAAAAAGAGACAGAAATGTCTACCTCACCCCCAAACTAAGAAGACACATTGTCTCCAATGTGACGAGAAATACAATACCAATTTGGGTGACGCAAGTCAAGTGTAACAATGCTCCCCCAAACTTGAATGGCAAACACTTATCCTGAAAAACATAATAAAAACAAAACAAACAAACAATCAAGTGACAAGGAAAATAATGAGGGTTGCCTCCCACAAGTGCTAAGTTTTAAGTTTTCAGCCAGACTTTCCTCTAGAGACAACAGTTACTCGGAATAGCTCGGGTCCTCCAAAAGAGTCGTCTCAATCTCCGGACTCTTCAACTCCAGGAATGGTTTCAACCTTTGCCCATTGACCTTGAAAGTCGTACCATTCGTAGGATCCTCGATCTCAATGGCCCCATTAGAAGAAACAGAGCGAACAATAAATGGGCCTGTCCATCGAGATCAGAGTTTACCTAGGAAGAGATGCAACCATGAATTGTAGAGAAGGACTTTCTGACCAGGCTCAAAAGATCGTCTCAGAATATTTTGGTCATGGGCCCTCTTCATTTGTTCATTGTAAAACCTCGCACAGTCATAAGCATCATTCCTCAGTTCCTCTAATTCATTGAGTTGGAGCTTCCTTTGTGAGATCGAAGTTCAACTGCTTGATGGCCCAATAAGCCTGATGCTCCAGCTCCATCGGAAGATGACAAGCCTTGCCATAGATAAGCCGATATGGGGACATGCCAATCGGGGTCTTGAAGGCTGTGCGGTATGCCCATAGTGTATCATTCAAGCGGAAAGACCAATCTTTCCGTGAAGATTTACTGTCTTTTCCAAAATTCTTTTGATCTCCCTAGTAGATACCTCCACTTGTCCACTGGTCTGAGGGTGATATGGGGTTACAACCTTGTGTGTGATGAAATATTTCTTCATCAATTGCTCAAAGACCCTACTGCAAAAATGCTTACCACCATCACTTATGATTGCTCGGGGAGTACCAAAATGAGCAAAGATATTATCCTTCAAAAACTGAACCACTACTCTATGGTCATTGGTGACGCAGCAAATGAAAACAGAGGCTGGATTTTCAACGAACTTCCACTTTTAGCTAATCAAACTCACTCCAAACTATAAGAATACAAAACCCAACGTCTCATTGGGGAAAGAGGAGTCTCACCTCAGGGATAAACGCATCAATTTTATTCATTATTCTCTTCTCTTCTCCAGTTACAACAGCGTTTAAATAATCATGAGAACCCTACCTTATTATGCCTATGATTAAGCTGTCTAATGGCTGAAATAGGAAAACACCCTTATTAGTCTAGGGTTGCTGTCCATGCCCAAAAACAAGCCTACAATCACGTGGATACATGCTGCTTTGGGTTAGGACCTTTATTGAATAGCATAAAATAAAATAATTCCTTAAATGTGCCCAAAGGTCTTGAACGGTCTTGTTGACGTCGTCAATTGGTCTTGCAAGCAGCAGCTTCTACCCATTTGGACACATAATCCACAGGAACAAGGATATAAAGATAGCCATGGGAGTTTGGGAATGGTCCCATAAAATCGATACCCCACACATAAAAAATCTCAACAATCAGAATGGGGTTGAGAGGAATCATATTCCTTCTAGAAATACTCCCTAGCTTCTGGCAGTGCTCACAAGAGGCACATTAGGTATGAGAGTCATGGAACAAGGTTGGCCAATAAAATCCACACTGCAAAATCTTTGCAGCGGTCTTCTTTGTACTAAAATGGCCTCCACAAGCATGATCATGGCAAAAGGAGATGACATTAGCTTGGTCATGTTTAGGGATACATCTCATAATGATCTGATCAAGACAATACTTAAAAAGGTAAGGATCGCCCCAGAAAAAATATTTCACCATGGCCATAAACTTGAACTTATCTTGTCGTCCCCAATGTAAAGGCATGTGGCCTGTGACAAGATAGTTGACTATATCGGCAAACCATGGTGAAAGGGTATGAGTAATGTCCATCAATTGCTCATCAGGGAAGGTTTCAGAGATGGGGGTGGCCTCCTCAACAGTCAATCTAGAGAGATGGTCGGCTACCACATTTTCAGAACCCTTCTTATCCCGAATTTCAATATCGAACTCTTGCAGTAGTAGAATCCACTGGATGAGAAAAGATTTGGCATCTTTTTTGGAGAAAAGATACTTCAAGGCTACATGATTCGAGAAGACAATACTTTGGAACCCAGCAGGTATGATCGAAACTTATCCAAAGCAAACATGACTGCCAACAACTCCTTCTCCGTGGTTGAATGGTTGAGTTGAGTGTCGTTAAGAGTCCGACTCGTATAATAGATTACATGGGGAAGTTTGTCTATACGCTGCCCTAAAACAGCTCAAATGGCATAATCCGAAGAGTCGCACATGACCTCAAATGGTGCACCACAGCAAGGTGGCTTGATGATGGGTGCGGACGTCAGAATCTTCTTCAGAGACCCAAATGCCTTCTTGCAGTCCTCATCAAATATAAACGGTGTCTCATTTACCAATAATTTGCATAAGGGCTTGGCGATTTTGCTGAAATCCTTGATGAATCGCCGATAGAATCCTGCATGGCCCAGGAAAGAACGAACCTCTTTGACAGTACGTGGAGGTGGAAGGTTGGATATCAGATCTATCTTTGCTTTGTCCACCTCAATCCCACGATGAGAAATGACGTGGCCAAGCACAATCCCTTGCTTTACCATAAAATGGCATTTCTCCCAATTTAGCACCAGGTTCTTCTCTTTACACCGTACTAGGACCAACATGAGGCGGTGCAGACATTCCTCAAAAGATGAACCGTGGACGGAGAAGTCATCCATGAAGATTTCTAGAAATTGTTCTACCATATCGGAGAAGATGCTGACCATGCACCGTTGAAAAGTAGCAGGTGCATTGCATAACCCAAAGGGCATGCGACGATAGGCGAACGTGCCAAAAGGGCAGGTGAAAGTAGTCTTCTCCTGATCTTCGGGGTCCACAGGTACCTGGTTGTATCCAGAATATCCATCCAAGAAACAGTAATATGCATGCCCTGCCAAGCGTTCCACCATTTGATCGATGAAAGGAAGGGGAAAATGATCCTTCCTGGTGGCGGCATTCAATTTGCAGTAGTTGATACACTCTCTCCATCTTGATTGAACACGAGTTGGCACTAACTCGCCGTCTTTGTTCTCCACTACCGTCAATCCAGCCCGCTTCGGCACAACATGAATTGGCTCACCCGTTTGCTATCAGAAATTGGATATATGATTCCTGCGTCCAATAACTTGATCACTTCGGCCCTCACAACTTCTTGCATAGCTGGGTTAAGCCTTCTTTGTGGCTCCCTTGATGGTTTGGCACCCTCCTCCAAGTGTATCTTATGCATAACCACCAAAGGGTTGATTCCTTGGATATCTTCAATGGTCCAGCCAATAGCCTCCTTGTGCTCTCTTAAAACGTCAAGTAATTTTTCTTCTTGAGTATCAACTAAGTCTAAAGCTATAATCACTGGCAAAGATTCGGCTGGACCTAGGAACTTATACTTAAGACTGTCAGGCAATGGCTTAAGTTCCTTCTTGGGAGGCTCGGAAACTTCTACCTCATTTTCCTTGCTGTTCTCAAGAGAAGCAAGTTCTAACATAGCATCCGCTTGCTCAAGTAGCTTATCCAAATCCAAATCTTCTCCGAATTGAGCAAAGCATGCTTCCAAGGGGTCCTCAATGCTTGTTTCATCAATAGTATCTTTGATGATCTCCTTAATCAAGCATGTACTTCCAATCTCAGTAGTCTCTAATGGCTGTTTGCTGATGTCAAAGATGTTCAGCTTTACTGTCATGTTGCCAAAAGATATCTTCATGGCCCCTGTTCTACAATTCATGAGAGCGTTAGCCGTAGCTAAGAAGGGTCGCCCTAGAATCACCGGTATTTGAATCCCTACATTCTGGACCGGCTCTGTGTCTAGCACTATAAAATCCACGGGGAAATAGAATGGTACCTTCACTGACCAATCAGCCAATTGGAGCGTCATAGAGGTAGGCTTCAATTCTCCCAACCCCAATTGCAGGTAAACCGAATAAGGCAGGAGGTTGAAACTTGCTCCAAGATCTAGTAGAGCCTTCTCTATGCGACTAACTCCTATCATGCAAGAGATGGTTGGACATCCAGGGTCTTTGTGCTTGATGGGCAGCTTGCATTGTAGGATTGAACTGACGTGCTCGGTCAAAAATACCTTTTTGGGGACATTAGTCTTCCTCTTAACGGTAATCAAGTCCTTCAAGAACTTGGCATAATACGGAACCTGCTAGATGACATCCAAAAATGGGATGTTGATCTGCACTTGCTTGAATACCTCTAGAATGTCCTTGAACTTCCCTGCTTTCTTTGGCGCAAGTAATCTGTCAGGGTAAGGCGCCTTAGGTATAAACAACCTAGGAGGGATCTCAACAGTGGCTGTAGATGGCTCCGCATCTTTCTCCTTTGTGCTACCATTTCCTTGCTCTTGTTGTGCAATAGGGTTCTCTTCAGGAAGAACCACTTGGTTGTCCACTTGTCTCCCTGACCTAAGTGAGACAATGGCTTGAACATGCTCTTACCCCTGCACAGCATTAGATGAACTTCCCCCTTGAAACTACAGCCTTGGATTTGGCACGGGCTGGCTAGGAAGCTTCCCCTTCTCTCTCTCACCCAATTGATTTTCCATTTGCCATTTGCCCAAGCTGAACTTCCATCTTGGCAATTGCTTGAGAGTTCACCATGGTGGCATTCTTCACTTCACTGATAGTTTGGTTTGTAAACTGGATGAAGGCTTTGCGAGAGTCCTTTAATGTGGAATGTGAAGAAGAGGGTGGGGCTTGAGTAGGGACTTGGTATGCTGGTGCTGGTGGCGCTTGGCGACCTTGAACCGATTGATAGAATCCAGGGGGTATTGATTATGGGCTTGATGAGAGGATCCCCCTTGATTTTATTGATTGGTTCTACTTCCACAAAAAATTTGGATGGCTTTGCCACCCAAGATTGTAAGTCTCAGAGAATGGTCCATTGGATTGCTTCCTAAAGTCATTGAAAGCATTGACTTGTTCCAGTGATGACTCGACAAAGGTTGGCAAAGAAGGACAAGTCTATACCGAGTGAATGAGACTGGCACAGATGGAACAGCAATCCATATGGAATGGGTTCACAGCATTGATGGATTTTCCAATGACAAGCGCATCGACCTTCTTAGTGAGGGCATCTAACTTCATCTTTAGCTCCATATCTTCCTTCACCTCATAGATGCCTCCCTTCTTTTGGATGTGAGCAGATTTGTCCCGACAGCTCGATAAATCCCACTGCTGGGAGTTGTCGGACAACTGATCTAAGGTCCGATATGCTTCTTCTCCTCAAATTTAGAAATGCGCCTCCATTCATTCACTCAATCATGCTGCGGTTGGATTGAGTCAATCATTGGTAAAAGAACTGCACGAGTCTCCATTTCTCGTATCCATGTGGAGGGCACTTGATCAACATATCTTTAAACCTTTCCCAACTTTCAGAAAATTTCTCATCCTCCTCTTATGAAAAAGAACATATTTTTTTTCTACATTCGTTCACCTTTGACATTGGGAAAAATTTGTTGTAAAACTTGGTTAACAAGTTATCCCAAGATGTGATAGACCCAAGCATATTTGAATCCAGCCATGCCTTGGCTCTATCATGAAGAGAGAACGGAAAAAGTCTAAGATGCAAAGATTCCTCAGAAAAGTTTTGAAATTTGAAAGTAGCACATATATGTTTGAATTTTTTCACATGATTGTAAGGATTTTCGAGGTCCAAGCCATGGAATGAGGGCAAGAGTTGCATCACATGTGGTTTCAGATCGAAGTGGGTGGTAAAACTATACATGACACAGAGTTTGTCGCAACGGGTGCAAATAAATCCCTAAGTGATCTAGTGTAGTCCACATTTTTTGTTCTGGGCTGCTCCACATTTACATTGGGATTTCCTGCCATGTTGTCTCCCATCTCAGAAGTTGTTCTTCGCTCAACTTTTGCTTGGACAGGTGTTTTACGCTTTTTCCTAAACACCCTATCTATATCGGGATCTAAGGGTAACAATTCTAAGTTCAAGGATCTCTGACCAAGTATACATAGAATTCCAAACAAAATTTAACCACAAAAGAAACAAGATAGAAAAAAAGACGGAAAAAAAATAAAAAATAAACAAGATAGAGAAAAGAAATTGCAAGTAGGGTAAACAAAATTATCCAAGGTGCAATCTAGGTAAGTTCCCAGGAAGGTGAGGGGGATCACACCGGACACACTTAAATCCCAAGATCTCCCTTGCCAGAATTTGCCTTGATTTTTCCCCTTAGATAGTTCTGTAGACCCACACTAGGAAAGTCTTCTCTTTTCTCTTATTATTTTTTATTCTTTTATTCTTTTATTTTTATTTTGAAGATTAAAAGAAAAATAGCACAAACAATAAATAAGAGAAAAATCAAGTCTAATCACGAATGTATACAATGAAACTTTTCAAAAAAAAAAAGTAAAAATTAAAACTTACAAGATTGGACCAAAAATATTTTTTGGTGAAAAAAAAAAAAATTCCACTATTGAACTTCTCTAGGTAATGCCTTCTGTGTTGGTTCGATCAATTGACTTCACAAAATTCCGCAGAACTTGAAACAACAACATAACAGAAATCCTTGCTCTTTTGTTGGATGTGACCGGTGATGCCGCAGTGATGACAGGTGGGCAGGCTTCTTTTGTTGGAATGCTGCTTGACTTTCTACGCAGAAATATGGTTAGCATTATTACAACCAATAGCCCTTACCTTTTATATGTCTTCTATGCGGAGGGATATATTTTGATGAGGAAGAATCTTCAACTTCACTTTTCCTTAGAGCATCCTGCTTAATCCAAGGCCTGTGGGATCTCAACAAATAACAATTTGGCCTAATATGACCAATCTTCCCACAATTATGACAAGTAGGGACAAACTTACCATGAGCTTGTGTACCTGTATCTTTGGATTTTGGCTTCACACAATTATTCAAGCAAGAATTTTCATAATTATCCAAACAAGCAATGTCTATTATCACAGGCTTAATAACAATAGAATCTAATTCAGAATCAGAAGCATGTGAAGTAGAAGCACTCAAATTATCAACAATTAAATCAGGCTTGTTAGAAATACCTGAATGAATACAAAGCATGCTCTTTAAATTATCGCTAGAGAATTTTTCCAATTTCTTCTCAAGTGAATCAATAATGTCAAATAGCACGGTATTCTCAGATTTCAAAGAGTCAATCAAAGCATGTGATTCAGATAATTGAACAATCAATGACTCTTTTTCTTGCTTTACCTTTTTAAACTCTTTATGAGAAACTTTAGAATGTTGAACATTGTTCAATTTATCAAAAACCTTAAAGAGCTTAATATCAGAATCCTCATTAGATAACTGAGAAGAATTCATGATAAAAGGTGTAATCAAAAAAATAGAAGTCACAAAAGATAAGGATCACACTCAGGAAATAAATCCTTTAAACAGAGTGTACCCGCTCTGATACCAATTGAAAAAATAAATGACTTCTAATTAACTGTGTTTGTGAACAGTGTGCAACAAAATATTAAATGTGGAATTTAAAGGAGAAAAATATTTTGCTGACGAAGTGGAAACTCAATTAAGAGAAAAACCACTCCGGGCTAACCAAACCCAGGATATCCACTATTCAAAAGACAAAGCTAGTTACAAAGCAGTAGCATTCACATATCCTTATGCAGTGGTTGTACCTTGAACTCTAACGTGTAACCCAACAAGAACGCCTCCCAACCAAGTCACCTACTTGAAGGGGTCTTCAATGGAATCCTTTACCTTAGGGCCAACCCCTAAGATAAACTTCAGTTCAGCACAGCAACAACACACAACGGCAACGGCTTGAGAGAGACTAGATCAGCACAGTAACTCTCTGAGCACTACGGAATTCAATACCGAATTCTTACCATTCTCAAGCGTAGGGGCCTTTGTTTATAGGCTGTAGGTTCAAATAAGTGTTTGGCTTCAAATACCTAGGCTCCTTCCGGACGGTAGACATAAGGAGTCCTAACGGACAACTGTGCGATTCGCTTCCCAAATTTCGCATAAATTCTTTCCTGAATTGAGCTGCGTCTGGACGGTGTTGCCCTATCGTCCAAACAGTTGCACTTTAGCTGCACGCAATTTCCATATCAAGGCTTCATGTGTCCAAACCATAGGATCTGCCATCCAGACGGTGAATCTGATGCACGCAATTTTCATATATGAAGCTCGTGCATCCAGACCATGAGGACTAACGATTGGACGTTTGAATTTTCAATGCTCGACTTACCTTATGGATGAGCGCGTCCAGACGGGAATCCACAATGTCCAGAAGATTGCAGCTGCCTTCCCATATCTGTGTTTTTGAAAGAAATCCCATAGCTGATCGAACACTGAGTGGCATTCGGACGTGTTGCTAAAACGTCCGGACGGATGCAAGCTAGAGCAGTTCGAAGCTTCTCGACACAGGGGAAGGTCCGAACAGAAAGTTCTCGTCGTTCGGATGGATGATGCTTGGATAGTTAAGCGTCCGGACGAAATATCATGTTGTTCGGATGGATGGAAAGGATCTGATTTCTTGACTTGGAATCTGTGCAGAATCTTCTAGAAACATATCTCTGAAGAAGACTTCTGAAAACTGACTGAACCCCTGATTAAAAGCATCATTGTTTATGTTACCGACTGATGAGTGTCTAGGCGTTTCATTAGGCCGTTCGGACGATAAACTCGGGATCCGACTTTTACTGAGCTATAGACTTTGCAGATTCTTCTTGGAGTCCAAAAATTCCTTCTTGGTTCTTGTGACACTGATCTTGTCATAATAAGGCCCTTTCCATATCAGAGAAATAAACTCTAAATAATTGAAGACTCTAAACTGATACGGCATCCCTGTGAAATGAACAACAGTATATGATAGTGATTTTGTCCAACAGAATGCAACCAACATAAAAACTAACAGAACCGTGTTCAAATGAGACAACCCCTTTGAACAAGATAACACGTTTGCACATAGTTCAAGTGAGCCACGTATGAAGCTATGCAAAATTAAATTTTGAATACTGTTCGAATGAGACATATACCGTACAAACACAAACTTCCCTGCATGCAACTTAGATACGTTAAAAATAGGGACGTAAATAAACCAGTCCGTTCGACAACCAGCTCGGTTTAACCCGATCCAAACTCGAGCTCGATACTGTAGAAACTCACTCGTTACTATAGAAACCCCCTCGAGTAGTAAGTGATACATACCTGACTCGCTCGACAAAACTCGATAAGGGCTCGCAAGCTCAGCTCATTTAAAGCTCGACTGGATCGCTCGCCCAGCTTGTCAGTACAACTCTTTAGCTCGTTCATATCTCTTATATATTACTAAAAATGAGTTATATAAATTTAAGCATGTATATTAGTAATTAAGTAATATATGATATATATATATATATATATATATATATATATATATATATATATATATATATATATGTTACTTATTATTTATATGTGTGTGTATTAGTTAACATACTAACTAGTTAGTTCATAAACTAACATATTATCTAGTTAATTAACATATACTAAGTAGATGTAATTGACTATATGTTACTCGATATTTTTTGTATTTATATAAATAAGCATATAGTATACTAGCTACGTAAATATTGTATTACATATTAATTATAATACTTTGATAATAGTATTTAGTATGTTAAACTAACATATGAAGTTATTAATAGTTAGTATGGAGGTTGTTCACAAAATCGGGCTTAAACTCCGCTTTGATCACAGATTGAAAAATTTAATAGCCTACCTCGAGCTCTAGTTGAGTCGAGCTTGTCGAGTAACCCAGCTTGGCTTGGATGTCATTTTGAACGAGCTCAAGCTTGAGCTTGAGCTCGCCCAAGTTTTAAACGAGATGAGTTTGAACACATTTTTTAGCTCGGTTCGAATTCAAGCTCGACTCATAAACAAGCCAGTCTTGAAATCTTAAAACTCGACTCGGCTCGGCTTGATTACATCCCTAGTCAAAAACATAGAACACAAAGGGTAGGGCTTAAAAGTCCTAGCCAAATTTCAGCCTTCATTTCACACTTGTCCAATATGTCGTAGAGAATCAGTTAAATCAGTGATGGTAGGGGCATTTTCGCCCACCGAACAGCAAAAGTCGGGTCATTCGTTTAATTAACCAATATCATACCGATAGGAACAATTTCTGACTATTTCAATTAACTTAGTTATATGTCAGTTCATTAATTAGTTAACCGTGAGAGCCAAGACTTTTTTATGTGCCAAAATAGGTTATGTTTGGACAAAAATGGATGTTTTTTTAGGCTAAACAAGTGTTTATTGGACATAATTTTACATTGGATTTGACAATAGATTAGCCCACCCCATTTGGTACATTTAAGCCCATTTAGCACTGGAGGCGATTTTTCGCAACTTGAATGCAAATGTCAACATGTCTTCAAATTTTTCTCCTCTTTTAATGTGGGGATTTTTTCATTGACCATTAGATGAAGTCACTGTTTTGCCTCTATGTGACAACGGGAATTTTCCCCTACATTCCACATAATAAGAAGTTGATCTTCCAATGAATTAACACAAACAAAAAAGATGATGAAATGGAAGAGAAATATTCATAAGCTAGCACCAAATCCCACCAAAGTTAACCATTATGCAGATAAAATACCATCATACCTGGCAGCATAAGTTTTCAACATTACCAAGATGTTGTTCATTATAGATGTACTCCAGGCTAAACTAAAATTTTCATTTCAAGCCAACATCAAAGATCTTCTTAAATAGTTATAAAACTTATACAACACAAGTAGTCTCAAAACAGTAATTAGCCCATAAAGGGCAACACGGTTACACAAAGTCACAATCAAAACAAGTAAATCAAAAGCCAAGTAGCCAACAACCATTCCAAATTTCCACAAGCCACCACCAACATGAGATTTCCTTCGATTCCATCAATAATCAAACAAATCAAAACATAGACATAGTGATCAATCAAAAAAGAGTAAAAGACCACAAACAACTAAATATCAAGTAAGAAAATAATAAGATGCAAAACAAAATTACTAAATACTATCAACGAAACATCACTTGACAAAGTCCATCCCTCAAGCCTTAATTTGCGTCAAATGTGATGAAATTAGACACAATTTATACCATAGGAAATTTTTAAATAATTAATAATTAAAAATCAAATCAATCAAATAATTGGAACAATGAACAAATATGAAATTAACAAATATTATCTTAGTCAAGCTCGTAGCTCTCTTCTTCTTCAACACTAGGCAAGTGTGACTCATCATGCTTGCTAATGGGAGAAGATCTCAACCAATTCTAAGTACATATAAGAGCCTCCACTGGTTTTGGAACCAAAGAACTCTGAAAAGGATCTATCATGCGACTTCCCGTGCTAAATGTTGACTGAGAAGCAACAATGGTAATTAGAATTGGCAATGCATCTTGTGCTATCTTGGAGAGGACCAGAAACTTTGCCGAAATTACCTTCCACCTCATTAAAATATCAAAGCTTTCACTTGGTGTCTCAACATCCACCACAAAATACTGTTCTATCTTCTGTCCAATATTGCATCAAATTTTTGGACGCCCAAAATGAATGGAAGTCCCTTAAAGCATCTTTCTTATTTTGATTAGAATTACCCACACTCATTGAGGTTGAACTTGTGCAACTCCGCTCTTTATCAACAAGCCTAGCTCCACTTCCACCCTTCTTAGTACTAGAAGCATAGTGATGATATAACTAAGCCAAGACATTCTTTAATTTGGTGACAATCCTTTATGTTTTCTCAATCCCAACATTACTTATTGATAAGAGCTAAATGTTGCCCCTTTATCTCGCATATGTTAGCCTCTTAGTTTCATTGTAATTTGATGTTTTGTGTTGTTTTTGTGTTTTAAGCATTTCCATGAATTTAAGGAAAAAATACAAGTAATCCTTCGGTCTTAAAGCTTTAAAAGTAGCAAAAGAAAAATTCAGCATTCTGCAAGGCAAAGGGCTCGAGCGTAGCTTACTTGGGCTCAAGCTTAGCACCCAGCTTAATGAGCTCGAGCGCATTACCCAAAAACGGTCGAGTGTGACTAGCACATCAAGCTTGAGCACACATCAGGAAGCTCGAGCATAGATCTCAATCCACATCCTGCGCACGAGCGCAAAAACAACTAGGCCCGAGCACAAACTGAGCTCAAGCGCATTCGCATGGCTAAAGCTGACAGCAAGGCAGAACCAGAAAAGGAAAGAAGTTTTACTTCTCCCACTTGAACTAGAAGTTCTAGTAGACCAAAGATTGGACTAGGGTTACTCTTGTAGTCTACAAATACACCCTATTTTCGTGCATTGAGAGCAAGGCACATTACATAGAAGAAATCAATAGATTAGTAGCTAGGTTTTAGGGGAAAAATGCTTCAAAGTTCCAGGAGCTTCTTGGGATGGATTTCTCCTTCATAAAGGCGATTTCCAGCACCTCCATGTGCTGCTAGATCATCCATAAGGTATTGATGTAGCCCTTTCCAAGTAATAATGGTGTAAGTGTATTTTCCTTGGGAATTCTATGAACATGAATGATGGTTGTTTAATCTTAAAATTATACTTTAAATGTTTATATTTAGTTTTAATAAACCTCTTATCTTGTCTTAAATAGATTTTTGTTGAACTCAACCTTTGTATTTTTTGTGATTGTTTGAAGGATAGTTTTACAACGGTTTTAATGTACACCAAATCAAGAGGGTTTGATTGGCCATGCCTAGGAATGATGAATTGCTCTACACCTTAGTTAGTTTAATTTGGGTAGAACGATTCCTACTTGCTGAAAGATGAGTTATGCTTTTCCATTGATTATGTGTATGCTAATTAAGAGATTTGGTAGTTCATCCCTAGGGAAGACGGATCATACCATATCTTAGTGCTTAGGTGGACAATCCGTACTAACTAAAATGGGTTATTCTTATCTCTTAATAAAAGAAATTTCTTGACGACATTGTTAGGTGCTTGAGAAACACACATGATTCATATCATTTATGTAAATGAAATTTCTATGTTAAATGCAATTTACCGTTATTATGCAGTCACTGGTGAAATCAATCCCTTATAAATTCTCCATACTATCTTATTTTTACTTTTGCATTTTTATTTAGTTTCAATTGCAAATCAAAAATAAAAAATATTTTCTGATTTAGATTAGAGTTAATTTCAGTAACTTAACAACCAAACCAACAGTCCTTGAGGTTCAACACCATCACATAGATCTATCCTACAAAGATTCGTTCTATTGCGAGTTGTTAATTTGTGATTGGCCTCATTCTGTGTTTGGACAAAATCACTTGTTTGTAAAGATGCTTTTAAACAGGGATTTCACTATTCAGAAGCATTCCAGATGATTCTGCACTGCTTTCAAGACAGAAGTTTTTAGAGTCCCTGTCAGCTGTCCGGACAATCGTGCCATCCTGTCCGGACGCCCATTTGTCTAGTGTTCCATCCATCCGGACGACGTGCCTTACCGTCCGGACTCCCGACAGACCAAGCATCATCCGTCAGGACGACTTGACTCTTCATCCGAACGCACCATTGTATCGAGAAGATTCTGTTCCAGCTTGCATCCGTCCAGATGTCTCAGCAGCCCGTCCCTACGCCTCTCAATGATCGATCAGCTTCAGATTCTTTCCAAGTTCAATTTAATGGAAGATTGCTTCAACCGTCCGGACGACGTGGATTCCCATCTGGATGCGCTCATACATAAGACAAGAATCCCAATTCAAATATCACCGTCCGGACGACAGTCAGCCTTGGTCCGGACGCGCGTTCATCAGTTAAGGAAATTGCCAATTAAACTTCAACCGTTCGGACGACTACCTATCATGGTCCGGACGCGCGAAGCCTTATAAGGAAATTACTTGCAGCGGACGTGCGACCGTCCGGACGACAGTGTCTCACCGTCCGGATGCGGCTTTTAAATAGGAAAGATTTTCAGCGAAAATCTCAAAAAACTATGTCGCACTGTTGTCCGTCCGGACGGCCCAGGTTCACCGTCCGGACGGTGTCCGTACATATTACAGCAGTCACCCATTATGCACCTTAGCCTATAAATAGAGGCCCCTGGGCATTGAGAACTGCAAGAATTCGGTATTGAATTCCACAAATGCTCAGAGAAGTTATTTTGAAGATTGTTGAGCTAATTTAGTTTCCTCTGAAGCCATTGTAAGTGTGCTGTTGCTGCGCTACAACTGAAGTCTATCTTAGGGGTTGGCCATAAAGTAAAGGATTCCATTGAAGACCCCTTCAGGTAGGAGACCTGATTGGGAAGCGTTTGTGTTGGGTTACACATTAGAGAGCAAGGTACGACCACTACATCAGGTATATGTGAGTGTTACTATCTTGTATCTAGCTTTGTCTTCTGAATAGTGGATATCCTGGGTTTGGCTTCCCCAGAGTGGTTTTTCTCTTAATTGAGTTTCCACTTCGTCAACAAAAATTTCTGTGTCATTTAATTTCCGCATTATTATTTTTGTTGACACTTTGTAAACACACTTGCTGTTTATTTTAGAAGTCAATTTCAATTTTCACAAGTGATTATTTTATTATTGATACACTCAAGACTTCATCACCAAAATTCCAAAACATCCATCTTGTAACATGGATAAAGCACAAATCGTCATTTTCTCTCAATGACCTGTAAAACACTAAAACACCAAGACTAACAAAAAACATCATAAAATATTGTTAGTTTGTGATTGGCCACATTATGTTTGACAAAATCACTTTTATGTAATGTTGCCATTTGATTAGGGATACCGTTTATTTCAGAGTCTTTGTTTCAGAAATGTACTTCTCAAAGTTCAAAGAAGATTCTATGCAGTTTCCAAGTTAGAATAAATCGGATCCCAAGCTTCCGTTAGGATGGCTTAGTCATGGGTCCAAATGCCCTTAAGAGTTTACTGTTCAAGCTTGCATCTGTCTGGATGTTTTAGCAACATGTCTGAATGCTCTTCAGAGTTCAAGAAGAATCCAGTGTTTCAAATGCATCTGTCCAATCGACGTGGCAATATCATCCAGATGCCAGTCAATGTTCGACAAGTAAAAAGATTTCCTTCATAGACACAGATATGGGAAGACAGCTGCAACTGTCCGGACTTCAGGTGTACACCGTCCAGACCCTATCCTTGATAAGGCAAGACATGGAAAAGAATTGCAACCATCTGGACGTCAGGGCAACGCCGTCCAAACGCCAATCCTTATTATGGAAATTGTGTGCAACTGAAGTGCAACCTTCCGGATGCTAGGGCAACACCATCTGAATGCGGTCTTATTCAAGAAAGAAAATCAGTACTTTATGGAAAGTTGGTTGCACAGTTCACCATCTGGACGGCCTCAGCTTGCGTCTGGATGCCGCCTAGAGAAAATTGAATCAAAGTCGATTTTGATCTTCTATAGCCTATAAATAGAGGCCTCTAGGCATGTATTATTTACAGAATTCAGTATTGAATTCTTTAGAGCTTAGAGAGTATATTTTAGGAGTTGTTGTGTTGATCCGCTTACTCTCAAGCCATTACCGCTGTGTGCTGTTGTTGTGCTTGTCAATTGAAGTTTATCTTAGGGAGGAGCCCTAAGGTAAAGGAATCCATAGAAGACCCTTTCAACTATGAGATTTGGTTGGGAGGCGTTCACGTTGGGTTACGTGTTAGAGTGCTAGATACAATCGCTGCATCGGGTATGTGAGCATTACTGTCTATGTACTAGCTTTGTCTTCTGATAGTGGATTTCTTAGGTTTGGCTGCCCCAGAGTGATTTTTCTCTTAACTGAGTTTCCATTTCGCTAACAAAATAATTGTATCATTTAAATTTTGCTTTTACATTATCTTGTTACACATTGTGCACACACATAAGACTAAATTAGAAGTCATCTATTTTTCAATTGGTATCAGAGCTTGGTACACTCTGGTTTGATTTATTTCTTGAGTGTAATCCTCTGACTTCTATTTTCTGATATGTCTCAAAATCTTAATATTGTTCCTGCCATTGATGGTAGGAACTATAGCTATTGGAAAGCTCGCATATGTTTCTTTTTAAAATCCATTGATTGTTGGCAAATTGTCGAACCTAGTTGGACTAAACCAAAGGATGCAACTCTCGAACTGATTCCTGCAAGAAATGCACAACTTGCTAGCGATAAAGCTCTCTATGCTCTTTGTCAAGCTCTTTCACCGTCTAAATTTGCAAAAAATTTGAACTATGAAATCGCTCAAGAAGCAAGGCAAATCTTAGAAACAACATATGAGGGTACAAAACTTGTTAAATATGCCAAACTCCAAATGTTGATTTCTAGATTTGAAGAGATTAGGATGCTTGAAGATAAGACATTCAGAGAGTTTTACACTCAGATGAGCGACCTGAGAAACTCGATGGTGAGTCTCAGGAAGACTATCTCAGATGTAAAACTCATCCAAAAAATTCTAAGATCTTTGCCTGAGCGTTTTAGAATTAAGGTAACTACCATTGAAGAAAGCAAGGATCTAAAAGAGATAAAGAATGAAAATTGGTGGGATCTCTTCAAACTTATGAGCTTTCCCTACCTCCAGTCAAGAAGGTCAAGACTATTGCCCTCAAGGCATCCAAGAAAAAAGGTTAGAGTCTCATTTGAAGAAGACTTTGATAATGAAGAAGATGTTGTGACAATGCTGGCCAAAAATTTTGGGAGATTAATGAAGAATGATAAATTCAAGAAGAAATTCTCTGAAAGACTGGAGAAGGCTCCCAAAGAATCTGAGCCTGAAGAAGCTAAGAAGAAAGACCCAAGAGGCCTCAAATGTTTTGAATGCTCAAGCTTTGGGCATATACGGGCAGACTATGGGAATCTTAAGCAAGGAAAAGGGAAGGCCTACAATGCAACTCTTAGTGGTTAGTCCGAAGAAGAAGAAACTCCTGCTCCAGATCAATTTCTAGCCTTTGTGGCTCCACATGAAAATGTTGAGAATTCTTACTACTCTGAGCATAGTGATGAAGATGGGGAAGAACTTAAAGAGGCTCATAAAATTTTCTATGTAGAGTTCGAGAAGTTGAGGGAGACTCAGAAGCAGTATATCCATGAGCTGAACAATTTACAGACTGAGAAGAGTTCCTTGTTGCTGAAGATATAGGATCTAGAGGAGAAGCTACTGGAAACACAGCTACAGTTAGAGAGGGTCACTGATGAGAAGTTAACCCATATGCTTTCAATCCAGAAAAGCCCAACAAACAAGACTAGACTCGGGTATGTAGCTTTTCCCTCTGATATCTCCTCTACTTCTAGAACTGTATTTGTCAATGAAAAATGGAAATTGACTTCTAATATAAAGCAAGTGTGTGCACGAAGTGTTAACAAAATAACAATGCGGAAAATAAGTAACACAAGAATTTTTGTTAACGAAGTGGAAAACTCAATATGAGAAAAACCACTCTGGGGCAGCCAAACCCAGGATATCCACTATTCAGAAGACAGGACTAGATACAAAGTAGTAACACTCACACACCCCTGATGCAGTGGTCGTACCTTGCTCTCTAACGTGTAACCCAACACGAACGCCTCCCAACCAGGTCTCCTACTTGAATGGGTCTTCAATGGAATCCTTTACTTTAGGGTCAACCCCTAAGTAGACTTCAAGTTAAGCGCAGCGATAACACACACAACAATGGCTTCAGAGAGATCAACTCAGCTCAATAAACTCACAATATAGCTCTCCAAGCACTAGTGGAATTCAATACTGATTTCTAGCTATTCTCAAGCCTAGGGGCCTCTATTTATAGGCTGACAGTTCAAATAAGCGTCTGGCTTGATAAAACTAGGCGTCGTCCGGACGGTGGTCATAGGCCGTCCAGACGGACAACTGTGCGATCGAAATTCTAAAAATTTCACTGAAGATCTTTCAGGTTTGAGAGCCGCGTCTGGACGGTGATGCCCTGTCGTTCAGACGGTCGCACGTTCGCTGTAAGTAATTTCCATATAGAGGCTTCGCGGGTCTGGACCGGGAGGATGGTCGTTCGGACAGCTGATCTGATGTACGCAATTTTCCATATCTGATGCACGCGCGTTCGGACCATGCTGACTGGCGTCCGGACGTCTGGATTTGAATTGCGATACTTGCCTTATGGATGAGCGCGTCCGGACGGGAATCCACATCATTCGGATGGTTGCAGCAATCTTCCCATATCTGTGTTTTGGAAAGAAATCCTGAGGCTTGATCGAACACTGAGGATCGTCCAGACGAGCTGCTGAATCGTCAGGACGGATGCAAGCTGGAGCAGTTCGAAGCTTCTCAACATAGAGGAAGGTCCAGACGGGAATCCACGTCATCCGGACAGATGATGCTTTAGTTTGATGGGCGTCTGGACGGTTTGACACGTCGTCCAGACGGCTGATGCATTGGACAGTTGGGCGTCTGGACGGGATGACACGTCGTCCGGACGGCTGGCTGTGAACCGAAATTTCTAACTTGTAAACTGTGCAGAATCTTCTGGAGACACTTCTGAATAGCGGAATCCATGATAAAAAGCATCTTTATAAAGAAGTGATTTTGTCCAACAGAATGTGGCCAATTACAAACTAACAAACTCCCCCTTTGGCCATTCTGGGACAAAAATCACTTGACCGGTTAAAAATACAATCCCGGTCCAAAAATAAAAATTACTCCCCCTTTTTGTCACAAAGGGACAAAGGGTAAAGCAAAGTAATAAAAATCAACCACAACAAAAATTACTCCCCCTAAAGGTTTCAGAAGGACCAGGGTAAACAGAGTAATAAAGTCCACAAGTATAAAACAAAAATGACTGAATAAAAACATCAAGCTGAAATGTGGAAAGAAGAGCAGAATGGTTAGGTCCTTCACAAGTATACTAGCACACCCATGTATCCTAGTCTGAGAAATCAGTCCAAGACCAAGTCAGAATTATGCAAACATATAGTCAATAGACAAGGGTAAGATAGGCAAAGATTTCCCTGCAAACATAATAATGACAATTGCTTGCTCAACTCATGCAATGTGTGGGTGTGTGAAGGCTATTTCAAAGGTAAGACTGTCACTGAAATGACAAAATGAAACCAGATTTTATAGACAAGAGAGAAAATCAGTGAACGATTAGTCAAAAGTCAAACCTTATAACTTACTAGGTCCTAGCCACCCTTATCCGATACACTCCCCCTAAGATGCAGCATCCAATTGTTTTACTTGTACCCTGAAGGACAAGATAAATATTTTACTTGCACCATGAAGGGCAAGGCTTATAGCAAACATAAGCAGCGAATGTACAATTTTAAAGTACAGAACTCACATGATTTACTGCTTGATTCTTTTGATGCTGCAACCTAGAGAGTGCCAGAGTTTTTAGGTTCTAGGTTCAACTAGCATTTTGGTCAATTTGACCATCTTGTAAAAAACCTATCTCATGTATAGAGTACCCAGAAGCAAAAAGTCAAAGAGGAAAATACACACCTTAGGGAAGCCTTGGATAGTGCATGAAGTCATCTCATGAGAGAAGCAGCTATCAATCATAACAAGTAAGCAAGAAAACTTTGCATATGTCAGACTTATGTTCTCAACCATATGTAAGAATAATTCATCAATGCATAATGAAATAATAATCCAAAAAAAATACATGAGATAGCTGACATACCTTTGAAGGAACCATCCTGCTACAAAACTCCCAATTTTTTTTTTTTTTAATTATTACAAGAACAACATCATGCTATCAGAGGACAAGACAAAATCCTCATCCTAGAATGGAAAAGCATGTCTAGGACATGGCACAAACACTAATGGCTTTCCGAAGGGACTCAAACTTGCTACCATCTAGAGGTTTGGTAAGAATGTCAGCCAATTGGTTTTCAGTGGGGATGAAAGAGAGAGATACTACCTCGGATTCCACAAGATCACGCAATAAGTAATGTTTGATGTCGATGTGCTTGGTCCGAGAGTGCTGAACTGGATTCTTGGAGATGTTGATAGCACTAGTATTATCACAGTTGATAATCATGGTATCTTGAGAGAATCTGTAGTCGCCTAGCAGTGTCTTCATCCACAGTAATTGGGTACAACAGCTACCCGCAACAATATATTCAGCCTTAGCAGTGGAGAGAGATATAGAGGCTTGTTTCTTACTCATCCAAGCGACAAGATTGTTCCCCACATAAAACATCCTCCTGAGGTGCTCTTTCTATCATTAGCATTTCCAGCCCAATCTGCATCAGAGTATCCTGCAACAACAAGATTTGTTTCTCTAGAATACCATATGCCATAAAGAAGAGTATCATTTACATACCTGATGATATACTTGACTGTAGTGAGGTGAGATTCCTTAGGATTTACCTGAAAGCGAACACAAACTCCTACACTGAATGCAATGTCTGGTCGGCTGGCTGTAAGATATAGGAGACTCCCTATCATACTCCTGTAAAGAGATGGATCAACTGGTTTCCCTGCAAGATCACTACTAATCTTGACATTGGTGCTCATGGGAGTTCGGGCACAACTCTTCCCATCCATACCAAAATATTTCACCAGATCCTTGGCTTACTTGGATTGGGAGATGAAGATGCCTTCAGCAGTTTGCTTGAGTTGAAGACCAAGAAAGTAGTTCAGCTCACCAATCATGCTCATCTCAAATTCCTTCTTCATCTCTTCAGAAAACTCATGGGCAAGAGAGTCTAAAGTAGCTTCAAAAATAATGTCATCAACATAGATTTGGGCAATGAGTTTGTGAATACCTTGATTTTTGATAAAACAAGGTTCGATCAACTTCTCCCCTTATAAATCCCTTAGTCAGGAGATAAGTGGTGAGACGCTCATACCATGCCCGAGGAGCCTGCTTAAGCCCATTTAACACCTTTTTCAGCTTGTACACATGATGGGGATGATGAAGATCTTGAAATCCTTTCGGTTGTTCTACATAAGCCTCTTCTTGAAGAACACCGTTCAGAAATGCACTCTTTACATCCATCTGATACAACTTGAAACCAAGATGGCAAGCAATGGAGAGAAGAATTCTGATTGATTCTAACCTGGCCACCGGGGCAAAGGTTTCATCAAAGTCTACTCCCTCTATCTGAGTATATCCTTGGGCAACAAGACATGCTTTATTTTGGACCACAGTGCCATGCTCATCAGTTTTGTTCTTGAAGATCCACTTGGTTCCAATGATATTCTATTCTGCAGGACGAGGAACCAAGGTCCAAACATTATTTCTGGCGAATTGATGAAGCTCTTCATGCATGGCAGATACCCGGTCCTCATCTTGAAGTGCATCATAAACTTTCTTGGGCTCTGTTTGTGCAAGGTAGCAGCTGTAGGAGACTTGATTAGCTACTTCACCAGTAGGCTGAGTGACTCTGTTTCTTAGCCTACGCCTTTCATCAACGGTCCCAAGAAGCTGCTGAGGAGGATGATTGAGCTTCACCCATGACCGCTTGGGAGGATTTGCAGGAGTATCCTCATCTTCGGAAGCACTGGAAATAGTATCCGAAGCTGTGGGAGAGGAAGGAGGTTCATCCGGAGACACACTTGGAGAAGCCTTGATATTTTCAGTTGAAGTTACTGACGAATCACCTGAATCGAGCTGATTTTCCTCCCCGCTGCTTGGTCTCTCAACTTCATCATCATCAATAACAACATTTATAGATTCCATCACCGTCTCTGTTCTTTTATTGAAAACCCTGTAAGCACGACTGTTTGTGGAATATCCTAAGAATATGACTTCATCACTCTTGGGATCAAATTTCCCAAGATTCTCCCTGTCACGAAGGATATAGCATTTACTTCCAAAAGTTCTGAAGTACTTCACTGTGGGCTTTTTTCCTCACCAAATTTCATAGGGAGTCTTGTTAGTTTCGGGCCTTAGGTAGACTCTGTTGATAATATGACATGCAGTGTTAAATGCTTCTCCCCAAAAGTGTTTAGCGAGATTCTTTGAGTGGAGCATCACATGAGCCATCTCCTGAATTACCCTATTCTTTCGTTCTACAACTCTATTCTGTTGAGGAGTGATAGGAGAAGAAAATTCCTGCTTGATTCCATACGAAATACAGAATTCTTCAAACTTGGAATTTTTGAATTCTTTTCCATGATCACTGCGGTTTCTCATAATCTAGCAATTTTGCTCAACCTGAATCATCTTGAATAAATGTTGAGCTGCATCAAAAGCATTAGATTTTATCGAAGAGGAATAGTCCATGTATTTCTCTCGATATACATGGGCTAGCCCATGCATCAGATTTTCCCGAAGAGGAACTGCTAGACTAGTATATACCTTCTCCCACCTAGACTAGCAGTTCTAGTGGGACCCATGAGATCCATATGCTGTAATTCTAGATTTCTGGAAGTTTGAATTCCTGAGGTCTTCTTATGAGCTGCTCGAGTCTGTTTCCCTAGTTGGCAAGAACCACAGATTCCTTTCCCGGTCTTCTCCATTTTGGGTAGATCTTTAACAATGTCTTTGCCCATATCGGTGAAATTCAGATGCCCCAATCTTTGATTCCATAGTTCACTGTCATCTATGGTTACCTTGTTGCAGAAAATTTGAGGATCTGTTGTGAGACCCGGATGACCATAGCAATTGTCAGCAGTTCTTTCTCCCCCCATAAGCCATTTGCCACTGCTGTCAAATATATTACATTCCTTCTTGGAGAATTGCACCACCAAATCATTGTCACAAAATCGGCTGATGCTGAGGAGATTTTCCTTGAGCCCCTCCACATACAAAGCTTCCTGAGATGTTCCGAGACCTAGAATGTCGATGATTCCTTTTCTAATAACTTTGGATTGGCTCCCATCTCCATAGGTGATCCTTCCTCCTTTGCCCATCTGAACTTCTTTCAGTAGAGTCTTGTCACCTGTCATGTGTTTAGAACAGCCACTATCCAAATACCACAAACAAGTATCAAGAATTTTTAGGGCAGCATGAGAAACTAAACACAGATTATCTTCCTTTTTGACCTAGACTTGTTTGGAAGCTTTCTTTTTATTCATCAAGACAGATCTTTGTTCATTAGGGGGAGAGGTAAGCTAATTTCTCACTAATGAGTCTAACTTGATCACTTAGCTTCCTAACTTGTTCTTCAAAACCTGGTTCATCTTTTCTAGGAGCATGAGATTTATTCAATGGTTTATGAGAATGAATATGAAAGCAATTGGGGCGAATATGACCATTTACACCGCAGTGGTGACATGTTGGTATAGAATGACTTGCCCCTTTATCTTGAGTATGATTATGAGACATACTAGGTTTAATGAACATAGTTCTATGAACAGACATAGCATGAGAAATAGAAGAAACTTTATCCATACTCAAATCAGACATGATAGTAGCTAAAGAATAATAACACTCAAGAATATAATCTTCTCAGAGTGTACCAAGCTCTGTAACGCCCCGAATTTGAGCCTGCAAATTCGTAAGCAGAAACCTCCGGTTTCCACGTGACATTACTACATCAGAGATAAACTCTCGCAGCGGAATATATTTTTTTCTTCTAAAGCCTTAGGAATTGATAGCATAACACATTTAGAGCTGACTGAAATACCTCGATACATTTATTAAAAGTTACTTAGGTTTATCTTTACATCCTATATGCACACTAGGTGCATCAAAATTAGTGCCACAGGCGGCACATAAGCATATAACATAAAAGATGTCGAACATGACATTGTTATAAATATTTACATGCCATAAAACAAAACACATATAAGTGCAACTAGTAATTTCTAAGCTAGCACATGATAGTTCGTTGATGGTTTCAAAAACCATCAAAACTGGCATATGGGTCCATGCCTTCATTCTCCAAATCTCCATCAGTAACTATGCAAATATGACGTCATCATATTTACATAGACAATCAAGTGAGTCATCCATTTTCATAACTAAGTTACCATCAGATTAATAACAGTTCATAAATAATATAAATGCAAGAGTTGTATGAATATGCATCGTAGTAACCATTTAGTTTGTGTTTTATGATCATCTTACTTCAGACCTCTCGTTCTTAGGTATCCAAACCCGTTCATGTCCTTTGCCTCACACTTAAAGTCTTACCTGTTTGCACTGGAATCCTATCGGTCCCAGCATTAGTTATATATTAGGACTTCGGACACCCCTGGGTCACTATGAACCCCCTAGATCCACTGACTAGCCTTCCTTCCACTTGCTACTACATCAGCTTGTTGATGGCTATCTCATCAGCCGTTATATTAATTGGACACAACATGCAATGCATGAACAACCACATGCAATAAACACACACCACACAGTCCTAATGAAACATAGAATCATTCCTCAGTAAGTACATCCATACTTACTCTCCTTGGTGTAGTTTCTTAGCTCCTTGTCTGTAACAATTATACAAAGAAGATGATATATACATCAGTCCTTTTTCCAATATTAAAAATGTGTATATTTTTACATCACTTTACTCATCGTTTTTAGTTATCAATTAAAAGGTAATTACTTCAACATGAATCCTACAATGATTCATTGAGAAAATATTACAACGTTTCATGTTTAAGTACCAAAACACAGCATAATGCTCTTGGTAACATAACACTTAAACATGAATCCTAACAGGATAATATTTTTATGTAAAGGGATAGGGAAATTAGCAGCATAGCCACTTTGTAGGAATACAATAAATTATAAAATAAATACGGGGGATTAAACCACTCCGTAGTAACACAATAAATGATAAAATAAATACGGGGGATTAAACCACTCCATAGTAACGCAATAAATGATAAAATAAATACGGGGGATTAAACCACTCCGTAGTAACGTAATAAATGATAAAATAAATACGGGGGATTAAACCACTCCGTAGTAACGCAATAAATGATAAAATAAATATGGGGGATTAAACCACTTCGTAGTAATGGTAAAATAAATACGGGGGTTTAAACCACTCCGTAGTAATGAATACAAATGAAATCAAATAGTAAGGAAGAGGTGTCAAGATTTACTCACCAATTTGATTTGGAGAGAAAAATGACTTCAAGAACACCAAAGTAGTCGTGTGGTAGAAGGAGAGAAAAATGGAGAGAAAACCAAAGCAAAAGCTTTCTTGAAAGTTGTCTAGGAATTGTGTGGAAAAACAAAGGTCCTTGCATGCTTATTTATAGGAGGAAAGCAGGGGTATTTAGGTCCAAAATGTAATAAAAGAATTAGCTTATTGGATAATGTCTTGCAAATTTGGATTTTAGAATTTTCGTCCAACTAGAGGGCAGCCTACTCCGAGAATTATTTTGATGGTCAAACCTACTCCGATTGATGTGAAATATTGATGGTAGATAGAGGACTTCATGACAAACATTTTCTCTTTTTGGTTCGTCCCATTTCGAGTTCGTTTTGACTTAGTTCCAATCAAGTCAAAGTTTCTGTCTATAAAGCCAAAATATCTTTTATCCATTTTCTGCGTTCACACTTACTTTATTGATTTTTCTTTCTTGTCATGATTACTCTTGAGATATCCTATCCTTTCATCATTACTCTTGTTTTGTATACATAAATTTTTCTAGAAGCATGGAGATATTTTTCTTGACAGTTTTTCGTTTAATATCGACAGTTGGGTTATTTAGGCTCGGGTCAAAACGTCAACTGGTGGACTTTTTACTAACTTTTGCCACATGGTAGATCTTTCTTTTGTAAGCACAATGGTTTTTGAATTATCTAAATATAAGTTCGTTTGACCGGTTTTCAGTTCAATCAAAGTTTAAAGCTTAAATGTTACTTTTAGGTTTTTAAGGGTTTTTAGGTTTTGATCTTTTAATTTTTCAAAACATCTTTAGGTTTGCTTATAAAAACATGTGGATATTGTCTCCTCAACAATATCAATGATTTCTTAAGAGCTTGAAATTACTGGGCGTTACAAGCTCTGATACCAATTGAAAAATAAAAATTGACTTGTAATATAAAGCAAGTGTGTGCATGAAGTGTTAACAAAATAACAATGCGGAAAATAAATAACACAAGAATTTTTGTTAACGAAGTGGAAAACTCAATATGAGAAAAACCACTCCGGGGCAGCCAAACCCAAGATATCCACTATTCAAAAGACAAGACTAGATACAAAGTAGTAACACTCACATACCCCTGATGCAGTGGTCGTACCTTGCTCTCTAACGTGTAACCCAACACGAACGCCTCCCAACCAGGTCTCCTACCTGAAGGGGTCTTCAATGGAATCCTTTACCTTAGGGCCAACCCTTAAGATAGACTTAAAGTTAAGCTCAGCAACAGTACACACAACAACGGCTTCAGAGAGATCAACTCAGGCCAATAAACTCACAATATAGCTCTCTAAGCACAAGTGGAATTCAATACCGAATTTTAGCTGTTCTCAAGCCTAGGGGCCTCTATTTATAGGCTGACAGTTCAAATGAGCTTCTGGCTTGATAAAACTGGGCGTCGTCCGGACAGTGGTCATAGGCTGTCTGGACGGACAACTGTGCGACTGAAATTCTGAAAATTTCACTGAAGATCTTTCATGTTTGAGAACCGCGTCCGGACGGTGATACCTTGTCATCCAGACGGTCGCACGTTCGATGCAATTAATTTTCATATATAGGCTTTGCGCGTCCGGACCGGGAGGATGGTCGTCCGGACGGCTGATCTAATGCACGCAATTTCCATTTCTAATGCACACGCATCTGGACCATGCTGACTGGCGTCCGGACGTCTGGATTTGAATTGTGATACTTGCCTTATGGATGAGCGAGTCCGAGCGGGAATCCACGTCGTCTGGACGGTTACAGCAATCTTCCCATATCTTTGTTTTGGAAAGAAATCCTGAGGCTTGATTGAACATTGAGGATCGTCCGGACGAGCTGCTGAATCGTCCAGACGGATGCAAGATGGAGCAGTTTGAAGCTTCTCGACACAGAGGAAGGTCCAAACGGGAATCCACATCGTTCGGACGGATGATGCTTTAGTCTGATGGGCTTCCGGACAGTTTGACACGTCGTCCGGACGGTTTGACACATCATCCGGACGACTGATGCATTGGACAGCTAGGCGTCCGGACGGTTTGACATGTCATCCGGACGATTGATGCATTGGACAGCTGGACGTCCGGACGGGATGACACGTCGTCCGAACAGCTGGCAGTGAACCAAAATTTATGACTTACAAACTGTGTAGAATCTTCTAGAGACAATTCTGAATAGCGGAATCCCTGATAAAAAGAATCTTTACAAAGAAGTGATTTTGTCCAACAGAATGTGGCCAATTACAAACTAACAGTCAAGCCTACAGTCCCCGAGCCTCTAACCACCATCATGGATAAACGAAAGGAAGTTATTGGAGGAGATATTCTAGCTACTGCAGAGGCCACTCAGAAGTTCCCTACAATTAGACGGCCTCCTATATGCCACCACTATGGGTTAAGTGGTCACATCCGACCTAAGTGCTCCCTTCTCAAAGCTCAAAGATCAAAGGTCAAGAAGGAGGTGCCAAGACAAGCTGCATTCGGCACTAGGCCTCTGGCTCAGCATCAAGCTCCACGGCATCAGGCTCCCCAGTATCAAGCTCCATGGCATTAGGCTCCTCAGCATCAGCGGCATCAACAACGATTTATTCCTGCCAATCAAAATGGCAAACCCAATTAAAACAAATCGAGGAACTACTTGAATAAGCCGTAGAAGCTTGAGGATGATCAATTCCGTAGGGCGCTACCTATATGGATGCAGAGTATGATACAGTGGATGGATCACCAGATGAAGTTTTGTCATCAACCACCACAGGGAAGATAGACATGGGTCAGAAAGGATGAATACATTCACCCTTTGAGAGGGAATGGACTCACCTAGATGGTGAGGGTACACATGCCTAGGATTTGGTTCCTAATCCTAGAGCATCAGGTTTGATTGCATTGCTTTATTTTCTCCATGACATATTTTATTTGCCTTGCAATCTAGGAACCATTATTGTTGTATCCCTCTATTTCTCTTGTTCTTGAGAAACTACTGCAGGTACTTTTTGGGGATGACAGAAAAAGCACGTCGGACAGCTTTTTTTCTGTCTTGGTAATTCTAAACCTCTATCCTTGAGGACATGTTTGATCTTGACACACATGCTCAGTTTAATTTCTAGGTCTTTTTCTTAGAGCATGTTTTTGTTGTTTATGTTTCTTGTTTTTCATATATATATATATATATATATATTTGGGGAAGATGCAGAGAATTTTATTTTATTTTGATAACTTTTCAGATATTGCATGTATTTCTGCATGATATCTTAGTTCACTATGTATTAATTGAATATGCTTATATATGATTGAAAGTTTATGCATTATGTCTGCTAAGTTTTCATGTTCATCTTAATGCTGGATAGTTACTTTTCTCATGCGATGATTTTGTACACTATCCAAGGCTCCCCTGAGGTACATTTTTTTTTTCTCCATGACATATTTTATGAGAGATTTTTTTTTTTTGATAAGATAGTCAAATTGACCAACTCGCTAGTTGAACCTAGAACCTAAAATTCTGGCATTCTTTCTAGGTTGCAGCACCAAGTGATAAAAAGCATTCAAATATCAATAAATATGGATAGATATGAAGATCCACTGGTTATTGTGCTACAAATCTGTTCTTAAACTTCTCCATAAAGAAATAGTCAGTGACCAAATCATTTCGGAAATAGACGGTCACTAAAGGTCTAAGTAAAAGAAAAGTGTTGCAGCTTAAGGGGAGTGTATTAGATGAGGGTGGCTAGGTCCTAGTAAAATAAGGTTTGACTTTTGACTGATCTATCATTGATTTTCTCTCTTGTTTAGAAGATTCAGTTGCTTTAAAGTCATATCAGTAAACTTCATACCTTATTGAGAAAGTCTTCACACACACACACATTGCATGAGTTGAGTAATCTATTTAAAATTTCTATCTACAGGGAAATTTGTGCTAATTGAACTCTTAACTCTCAATTATGTCTTTGCATATTTTTGAAATGTTATTTGACTGCTATATCAGTTGATTATACATACGTGTTCTAAAACTATTTTTAGGGAATATATTTTTCTGCAATTTTTCCTCAAGTTTCAACTTTTCAGTGTGAAGCGTTCGAATGGTATACTCTTGCATCCAGACGGGTACGGTTCAAACAGCCGGACAGTCAAGTGACACGTCCGGATGCACGTGTTTCTGTAGAAGGATGACATGGCAGCGCGCGTCCGAACGAGATAAGTAATGCGTCCAAATTGTTACCCTACAGGTTTTAAAATCGCATCTTTTTCTCCCACGCCGCCGCACCTCTTTTTTTTTCTTTTTCCATTTCGTTTTTGTCGTCTTTTGGTGCGTTTTTGGTGTGATTTTCTCGTGTTTTCTCATGAGTTCTCATTTCCTTCTGTCCTTTTGTGCATTTTCTCTCCATTTCAGGTATTTTATTAGTTCTTTTATATTCTTTTCAGTGTTTTCTAAACTGTTAGAATATTGGATCTTTTGTGAAACATGTTTGAGATGGAGTTTGCATAGTATTGATTAATTTATCTACGGCTGAGATTGGGTTATTTAATCTGGCGTATTTGTGGACTGTTTTACGATATTTATTGTGTTTGTCATTTGTGGGAAGTCCATTTTTTTGCCGTCATAATGTCAAAATTTTTGGAGATTAAAAGAATCTAATTTCATTAGTGATAGTTTTTTTGGCAACTGTTTACATATTCTTTTGCAGAACTATGTCTGCCAATAGCTCTCAGTGCAGGGTTTGACAGAGGATCGAAGAAGCTTGGGCTATCTTTTTAGCAAAAGTAGAGAATCGGCAAGCTGTTCCAGAGAGGAATGTCCTCTGAGCAGATATGATGGTTGCTCCTTTATATTTCATTGTTGATATCATCGTGGACAACCATTGGGGCTATCTTTACAACTGTTCTTGAACAGTTTATCCCAGGCTGGTGAGGGAGTTTTACGGGTACCTGGAGGTGGTTCAGGATGAGGACCAGGGGATCATTCTTTAGACTTATGTATAGGGACACATGCTTCAGATTGATCCTCAAGTGATTAATGATCTTATTGATGTTTTGGTCCTGCCCATTTCAGCCAGTCCATTCTCAGAGGACATGGAGCCCCCTACATTAGAGCAGCTCAGAGAGTACTTCATGCCCATCCACAGGGCCATGAGCGAGCCCATGCCTCTATCAAGATGGGTGCCTTTTCTCCCCCACACCGACTGCTTGCAAAGATTGTGCTGCACAGTCTATGGCCCACAGCACATAGGAGTGAGCTTGTTCTAAAGAGGGCCCAGTTTTTATATGACCTATGTATGAGGATGCCCTTTTGCTTGTTTAAGCACATCCTCAATCTAATTCTAGAGATGAGAGACGAGCACTCTACCAGGCTCCTTTTTGCTTACTTGAACACCAGGCTCATTATTTAGTTTGGGATAGATGTCTCTGGCTAGTCGGTGATGAAGATTCAGGACCCCCTTGGCAGTCAAACTCTCATGAAGTCTAATGCCCGGCTGAGGTTCGAAGGTCACGATGAAGCGCCTCAGCCTCCTCCAGTCCAGGTTGAGATACCTATAGGAGCCTCATCCTCTCAGACTGCTCCTCCTCGCCAGTATGATGCAGGGTACGCTCTGCCATTGGTTGCATTGAATTCAATGCAGGAAGATATCAGCTCTATTCAGCAGGAGGTCTGCTCTATCAACACTTGAGTAAAGTAGTGCCAGCTTGATATCCAAGAGTGTCTCAAGCACCAACATCCTGATGAGGATTGATTTGTTTGTTGTTTTGGATTTATTTTGAGGCAGTTGTTTTTATTTTTTGGATTATTGTAATTGTTAGTTTGTAATTGGCCACATTTTGTTGGACAAAATCACTTTGTTGTAAAGATTCTTTTTAACATGGATTCCACTATTCAGAATACTTCAAGAAGATTTTACGCAGATTACAAGTCAGAAAATTCGATTCCCTGTCAGCCGTCTGGACGACGTGTCATCCCGTTCGGACGCCCAGTTGTCCAAAGCTTCAGCCTTCCGAACGACATGTCTTACCGTTTGGACACTCATCAGACTAAAGCATCATCCGTCTGGACAACGTGGATTCCCGTCTGGACCTTCCTCTGTGTCGAAAAGCTTCGAACTGCTACAGCTTGCATCCGTCCAGACGTTTCAACAGCCCGTCCGGACAACTCTCAGTGTTCGATCAAGCTTCAAATTTTCTTTCCAAAATCAAATATGGGAAGATTACTGCAACCGTCCGGACGACATGGATTCCTGTCTGGACGCGCTACTCCTTAAGGCAAGTTCGCAATTCAAACTCAACCGTCCGGACACCAGCCTACCATGGTCCAGACGCGCATATTACAGATATGGAAATTGCGTGCAGCAGATCACCCATCCGGACGGCCATCCTCCTGGTCCGGACGTGCGAAGCCTTTATAAGGAAATTACTTACAGTGGACGTGCGACCGTCCGGACGACAGTGCCTCATCGTCCGAACGTGGCTCTCAAACAGGAAAGATCTTCAGCGAAATTTTCAGAATTTCAGTCGCACAGTTGTTTGTTCGGACGGCCTATGACCACCGTCCGGACGGCGCCCAGCTTTATCAAGCCAGACGCTCATTTGAGCCCTCAGCCTATAAATAGAGGCCCCTGTGCTTGAGAATTGCAAGAATTCGGTATTGAATTCCACTATTGCTTAGAGAGTTATTTTGTGAGGTTATTGAGATAAATTGTTCTCTCTAAAGCCATTGTTGTGTGTGTTGTTGCTACGCTTAAACTGAAGTCTATCTTAGGGGTCGGCCCTAAGGTAAAGGATTCCATTGAAGACCCATTCAGGTAGGAGACCTGGTTGGGAGGCGTTCGTGTTAGGTTACACATTAGAGTGCAAGGTACGACCACTGCATCAGGGGTATGTGAGTGCTACTATCTTGTAACTAGTCTTGTCTTCTGAATAGTGGATATCCTGGGTTTGGCTGCCCAGTAGTGGTTTTTCTCATCTTGAGTTTCCACTTCGTTAACAAAAATTCTTCTGTTATTTATTTTTCCGCATTGTTAATTTTTGTTAACACTTTGTGCACACACTTTCCTTTATTTTAGAAGTCAATTTCATTTTTCAGTAATACTTTTTAAACTCTGGATTTTATTTATACTATGTTTACCCTTGTCTTGTTGAGACTTTAAGGGGGAGTATTTGTGGTTTTTTTAATACTCTGTTTACCCTTTGTCATTTTAAGACAAAAAGGGGGAGTATTTTTTTTTTTTTGTTTTTGGACTGAGACTGTATTTTTAACCGGTCAAGTTTTGTCCCAGAATGGTCAAAGGAGGACTTTCTTAGTTTTTGATTGGCTGCATTCTATTTAACAAAATCACTTTTATGCAATGTTGTCATTTGATAAGGGATACCGTTGATTTCAGTATTTGTTTCAGAAATGTGCTTCTCAAAGTTCAAAGAAGATTTTGTGCAGTTTCCAAGTCATAAGAAATCGTATCCCAAGCTTCCGTTCAGACGGCCTAGTCATGCCTACAGATGCCCTTCAGTGTCTACTGTTCAAGCTTGCATCCATCAGGAAGTTTCAGCAATATGCCTGGACGTTCTTCAAAGTTCCAAAAGAATCCAACGTTTCAAGTGCATCCGTCCGGACGACGTGGCAATACCGTCCGGACGCCAGTCAGTGTTCGACACTTAAAAGGATTTCCTTCACAGACACAGATATGAGAAGATATCTGCAACCGTCCAGACGTTAGTTCTACACCGTCTGGACACTATCTTTGATAAGACAAAACATGGAGAAGAATTGCAACCATATGGATGCCAGACCTTAGTATGGAAATTGCGTTCAGCTGAAGTGTAACAGTCTGGATGCTACGGCAATATCGTCCGGATGCGGCCTTATTCAGGAAAGAAAATCAGCCCTTTATGGAAAGCCGGTTGAACAGTTCAACGTCCGGACGGCCTCAGCTTGCGTCCGGACGCCGCCTAGAGAAAACCAAATCAGAGTCGATTTTGATCTTCTATTGCCGATAAATAGAGGCCTTTAGGCATGTATTATTTACGGAATTCGGTATTGAATTCTTTAGAGCTTAGAGAGTATATTTTAGGAGTTGTTGTGCTGATCCTCTTGCTCTCAAGCCGTTGCCGTTGTGTGCTGTTGATGTGCTCGTCAATTGAAGTCTATCTAAGGGAGGAGCCCTAAGGTAAAGGAATCCACAGAAGACCCCTTTAAGTAGGAGACTTGGTTGGGAGGTGTTCACATTGGGTTATATGTCAAAGTGCTAGATATGATTGTTGCATCTTGTATGTGAGTGTTACTGTCTATGTACTAGCTTTGTCTTCTGATAGTGGATTTTCTGGTTTTTACTGCCCCAGAATGGTATTTCTCTTAACTGAGTTTCTACTTCGTTAGCAAAATAATTGTGTCATTTAAATTCCGTTTTTTCATTATTTTGTTACACAAGGCTAAATTAGAAGTCATTTATTTTTCATATAACAAAGCTAAAGGTTTCGTAAATGCAACTAAAGGGTCCAAATATACAATTTTTGACACTCATCAACTGTATTTTGAGAGCTTCGGTTGTTATTTTTATGATGATGTATTAATTTACTCTAGCTATGCTTATGATCATTGTGGATTTTAGAATGCTATATTTATTCCTTTAAATGAAAGTCTTCTGCTGCAAACTCTCTTCGGAGAGGATGAGATCCATGTGGTCTTCTTAAAATATGGCTAGAAGACAAACTATGAAGTTAACTACCAGTTAGTTTATTTCACTAGGGCATTACATCATTGTCTTCTTCATAATCATCTTCATCACCTCCCCCTTCCCCAAAAAAGAGACAGTATAATTGCACAATAAAATGGCATGTAACATTCTCAGCTCGAAAAGGTATAGGATTACTAAAGTTTACGAGAGCAATTACTACATGTGATACTAAATGCATGCAAATAGAATAAAAACATCAAATTTAAACTTCATAAAATGAGGAAATGTTTGTTTAAAAAATATAATTATCATTCTTTATTAAACAAGTCATAATCCTAAAACCGTGTCAATGCACTTATTAAAGGATAATATGCAACTCAGATGAACTCAATAATTAACCTCGCCCCCATTCTGGCCTCCTAGATCGAACTGCGAATCACTTGAAAACAAAAGGTAAACTGAATGAGCTGAAAGGCTTAGTAAGTAAATACCCAACTAGAAAATAGTTGGGTTAAATTCATTTTCTTTAAAATCCTTTTCTTAAACAATTTATTTCCTGTAACACTTCAAATTATATTTAACACATCACTATTTAACAAAGACACAAATTAATTTCGAAATGAAACGATTTCCAATAAAACTATGATAAAATGATTCCTCTTCTTCGGAACACATAGATATATTTATTTATGACTAACGTTTTCATAATAGGGCCCATGTATACTGTTACGCCTCATGTACTAGGGTTGCACGGTTCTTTTGACCATGGCAGCGACCGTGGCCGCAGTCCTGCCCGTTAGCTAATCAATCAAGGTGTAGTTAACTCCTTCAGTGTTTGCACCTTCCTCCCAGTGTCGGTACTGAGCCATGTTTTCATTTAATTCTCTTGGGCTAAAAATATCTCCTCCATACGTGCCCCTCATCTTATAAACATTTTTCATCTCTTTTACTTCTCTTGATTTCCTTAGGGTGATGTGTAGGAGGGGTATCCATCTTCATAATTCTCATAATTATTACTTTATAAAAATAACGCTTTCCTAATTTGGTAAACCTTCCAAAAAATAAAATTTGAGTATATTTAGAAATTATTTCACGATAAAAACTTTCAAGAAGAATATCTTTTCTTAGTGATATAATTTTTCACAACCAGCTTTCATTTTCAAAAGTACTTTAAAAACCCTTTATGAAAGCAAGGTGCATTCGCAATACAATAATAAAATAATTATTCACATGTACATATCTATAATGCTAAAAACAGTGTATCAAATAACAAGACATAAAATAAAGTTAGAAAGGCCAGATGATCTGCTTACCTCTCCGAATGCAGTTAAGAAAAATCATTGGTAGCTATAATCACCTGAGTATAGGTTTAAACAAATTACTACATCAAACTCACCACTAGACAAACATATTGACACAACTACGGGTTCATCTTGCTAGTCTATTGAGAATGGACTCACGAGGTATGTTTAAATTGATTTGGCATGCATTAACTTATCAATTTCAGCCCTTGTACGATTTGTTTACACGTGTTAACATATAATAAAAGACAGTATTAATACGTGTCAGAAACTATAATTTTGTGATTAGGTATTTCAGAACTATACATATATGTAATACTTATAGTAAATTATAAAAAGCTCTATGATATTAATCAATTTATAGGAATGCTTGAAACACCCGAAATAAGATTGTTTTGTCTCTTTGTGGAAAAGATTCTTTGTTTTATGACAAAGAAAAGAAAAAAATATTGACTCTAGGACCTGCGGCTAGTCACAGAAAAAAAAAAAAAAAAAAAAAAAAAAAAAAAAAAGAAGCAGCAAGCCTTGAATGGAAAATGAAAAGAAACAAGAAAAACAAGCAGACCATGATAGGCTTGCTACGACTAGCATGGAAAAGAAAAGAAATAAGACACCTGAACCTACTGCGTTTAGTACAAAGAAAAAAAAAGAAAAAAAAACACAACATGAAGGTACCAGTTGCTACTAAAATAAAAAAGAGAGAAGAAAAAGGAGAGAAAAAAAAAAGAAAAAAAAAAGAAAGGAAAACTTGAAGAGTAGTACCTGTTTGCGGTCTACCATGAGAGGTAGAAGTGGGTAGACCAAAAATTCTTTGTAAACGAGGGAGAGAGAGATGTGGCTAGCAGAAAAATAAGGGAGTGTGGCTGCAACTAAACAAAGTGAAAATATAAACCTGACTCCAAAAAAACACTTAGAAGGGGGTTGAATAGGGGTATGATAATGTAATGCAGAATTAAAAATTTAATCAACCACAAACAAACAATCACCAAATTATGAAAATCAATAAAGCAATTGACACAGATATTTGGTGATGAAGTGGAAACTCTTTGAACTTAAAGAGAAAAACCACTCAAGGGTAGCCAACCTAGGAAATCAATCTAATAACGAAGAATCCGCAAATTACAAGATGTTAATACTCACAAAACCTTTTCAATCGTCACACTCTTGAATTACAACAAGTGACCCACTTATCTACTTCTCTCTTAGAACCTTTGGAGAGTTCTTCTTGATCTCCTTAACTAGAACTCCGGTTGGCTTCAATTGTTCAAGGTTAATGGTTAAATAATAACCAAAACTCTAAGAGAAATTTAACATTAATAGTCCAGGTCTAAAACCCTCTCTTAGCACACTGAATTTTAGAGTAGAATTCTTAATAAATTTGTGCCTGGAAGTTTCTTTAAATAGACCTCTGAAGAAAACCCAGTTCGAGTTGAAATAAGATCTTGTAAAATTCGCCAAGATTTTCAGTCATATATTACAGGGCAATTTGGGCATAGTAACCTTCAAAATTACGGAAAACCTATTTCAAAGATATTTGTTTCCTTTTGTGTTAGCTTTCCAAACCCGCTAATTTCACTACAAGCAGATACATGAGCCGAAAGTTATGGTTAAAATAAAAAGACATGCTCAATCTGGAATTGACAAATCCGTTTTTAACTCCACTTAATGAAATTTTAATTTACTCCTTTCCTTGATCAATTAGGCTTAACCTGTGACGTGTCACATTGCTTGGGTATGGGAATGTGTTTGTGCTTATATATATATTCGCACCCTTCTTGACACAACGCGTTTTAAAGTCGTGATGGCCATGAACTTATCAGAACTTTGCAGTTAAGCGTGCTTCTCCAAGAGTTGTACTAGGATGGGTGACCTTCTATGAAGTCAGGTTAGGAGGAGCCAAAAGTGGACAATATTGTGTCATTGGGGGTGAGTTGTTACAAATTGTATCAGAACCATTTCCCAGTCTGAGATGAGGGGAGCATGCATAAGCGCATGAGGGTCGCCAGTGGGCACTCGTTGGTGTTAGTTTGTGGTTGGCCTCATTCTGTTTGGACAAAATCACTAGTATGTAAAGATGCTGTTTTGCAAGGGATTCTGCTATTCAGAAGAGTTTTAGAAGATTCTACAGTCAGAAAAGTCGGTTCCCTGTCAGTCGTCCGGACGATCGTGCCATCCCGTTTGGACGACGTGCCATATCGTCCGGACGCCCAGACAGACCTAGCATCATTCGTCCGGAAGACGAAGACTTCCGTCCGGACCCTCCACTGTATCGAGAAGCTTCTGTCCCATCTTGCATCCGTCCGGACATCTCAGCAGCCCGTCCGGACGCCTCTTAGTATTTGACCAAGCTTCAGATTCTTTCCAAGTTCATTTATGGGAAGATTGATGCAACCGTTCGGACGACGTGGATTCTCGTCCGGACGAGCTTCTCCTTAAGGCAAGAATCGCAATTCAAATACAACCGTCCGGACTTCTGTCAGCATGGTCCGGACATGCGTGCACCTGATATAGAAATTGCATATTCAACTTCAACCGTCCAGACGCCTGCATATCATGGTCCGGATGCACGCAACACAGATATGGAAATTGCGTGTTGAAGATCAACCGTCTAGACGACCATCCCCCTTGGTCCAGACGCGCGAAAGCCTTATATGGAAATTACTTGTAGCGGACATGCAACCATCCGGACGACAGTGTCTCACAGTCCGGACGCGGCTCTCAAACAGGAAAGATTTTCAGCGAAAATCTCAGAAATTCTGGTCACACAGTTGTCCGTCCAGACGACTCAGGTTCACCGTCCGGATGGCGTCTATACATATTACTGCAGTCGCCCATTTGAACCCTCAACCTATAAATAGAGGCACCTGGGCATTGAGAACTGTAAGAATTCGGTATTGAATTCCTTCAGAGCTTAGAGAGTTATTTGTAAGATTATTGGAGCTGATCTGTCTCTCAAGCCATTGCAAGTGTGCTGTTGCTGCGCTACAACTGAAGTCTATCATAGGGGACGACCCTAAGATAAAGGATTCCATTGAAGACCCCTTCAAGTAGGAGACCTGGTTGGAAAGCGTTCGTGTTGGGTTACACGTTAGAGAGCAAGGTACGACCATTGCATTAGGGGTATGTGAGTGTTACTACTTTGTATCTACCTTTGTCTTCTGAATAGTGGATATCTTGGGTTTGGCTGCCCTGAAGTGGTTTTTCTCATCTTGAGTTTCCACTTCGTTAACAAAAATCCTTGTGTCATTTATTTTCCGCATTGTTATTTTTTGTTGACACTTTGTGCACACACTTGCCTTTTACTTTTAGAAGTCAATTTTATTTTTCAATTGGGACGTCAAGAATGGAGGAATCCCATGCGGGTCGCCAGCAGGGACGCTGGGTCCCAAGAGGGGGTGAATGTGACGTCCCACATTGCCTGGGTATGGGAATGTGTATGTGCTTATATGTATATTTGTACCCTTCTTGACACAACAGATTTTAAAGTCGTGATGGCCATAAACCTATCAGAACTCCACAGTTAAACGTTCTTCTACGAGAGTTGTACCAGGATGGGTGACCTCCTGGGAAGTCTGGTTTGGTGAAGCTAAAAGCGAACAATATTGTGTCATTGAGGGGTGGGTTGTTACATAACCACATCTTCTAGGTCTTCCAATTTGAGTTGGATTCAGTCTTGGATAAAGTTCTTCACCGAGTTAACCAGCAGACTAAATCTTATAACCAAATAAGTCTTGACACCGAATTTTCCCACACTAAAACCCTAACACAAACCCTTTTCTTTTTTCTCTTTCTTTTTTTAACATGTAAGAATTGGTTTAAAAATCAAGTATTTATATTTTTTTTTCATTGATATATTTATGCTCAGTGATCCATTCTCATCGCTAAATTAAACCTACTTTTTCCTAGGGTCATAATTATCAATAAATTAGTACTCTCCCCAAAAGAGGTTCAAGGTCATTACATGACCGATATGGAAAAATGACAAAAACTGCACATCATGGTCAAATGTTATTAGGTGCAAACCATGGTCTCTAAAGTACATTAAATTTCCAACCATGTAGCCATACGGTTTTGAAATACCTTCAACTCAAAGTATGAAAACTCTTAGGGATCATAACTATCATGATGTACTGTAACTTCACCACCCACATACTCATAGCCAAAGTGCCTA
Source organism: Alnus rubra (assembly GCA_028654335.1). Classification (NCBI taxonomy): domain Eukaryota; kingdom Viridiplantae; phylum Streptophyta; class Magnoliopsida; order Fagales; family Betulaceae; genus Alnus; species Alnus rubra. The sequence goes on along the minus strand of JAJPGS010001420.1, from coordinate 2,139,146 downwards.
GGGGTGTACATGTTATTTGGTCATAACCGCAACCACAACCAGTTTCTACCAGTTACAGTTTTTACCAACCGTCGATTATCTGGTAATTAAAAACTTGTTATTAACCGAATAACCGGTTTTCATATATTATTGATTTTTTTCAATTTTTTTTTTATCTAATATTTGACCATTCAATATTCAATGTTAAATACTACTATCACGATTCATTCAATATAATATTTTCGAAGGTGATTTTTTTGGCACGATTTCAACAGTCTTCTTCAACATGGTTTAGATGGTAATAGTTTGTCATTCAACAGTATAGTCACCCAAGATCTTATGTAGTACTGTGATGTGGGATTTTGGTGCTGAGACTTTTCCTTAGATTACCAAGCACACTAAGAAGACAGTAGTTTTACTTTGTGGTTCACTGGGTTTTGGATATAAAAAGAACTCCACCTTCCCTTTTTGTTGTCATACAGTGTCTTGTTTAGCCTGCATTTGTGAGCAAATTGAAGACCATATATTGTGCGGTTGACCAACTTATTTTGTAAACTTGATTATACGTGTATTCTAAATACTAATTACACACACACACACACACACACATATATAATTAAAAAAACTGGTTACCGGATACTCAGTTATTAACCGGTTTTTTAAAATGCTATAACCGGAAACCGCAACCGGGTACCAGGTTATTTAGTTGCGGTTATTTCCAGTTTTCTGGTTAGTGGTTATTGACGATTATTAGCAATTACCGGTTATTTCCGATTAATAACCGCACCGCTTGTACACCCCTAAAAGTGCCTGTCAAACCTACCCCCGTAATGTACCTCAAACACCAAATTTGGGAACCACATCCTATTAGGTGAATTAGGGTGCGTTTGGGATTGAGATTTCGTAGACAAAAAGTATGATTTTAAACCAAATCCCAGAATATGAATCGTTTGAGAATTTAGTTTTTAAAATATTGCGATTTGAAAATGCAGAAAATAGCTTTTTCAAATAGCATAAGGGGATACTTTTTTGAAAACGCAAAACTTTAAAGGAAAACCTGGGATTTTAAAGGCCAAACTGCGTTTTTAAAAATTACTTTTTCAAATCGCATTTTAAAATTACTATTTTAAAATCGCAAACCCAAACGAACCCTTAGTAACATACATGAGTGTTACTTCCATTAACATTAAAAAAAAAAAAAAAAAAAAAAAAAAAAAAAAAAAGCCCTTTGAAGTCACAGTTGATTTTAAAATAGCCATTTAAATTTCTAAGTGTATTAATGTGACTCATCAAACTACCAAAGTGTGTAAAAAATGCCACTTTTATTGAAATATTTCTATAATACCCTTATTCTCTTAAAAACTAAATAAATAAATTATTTTAAAAAAAATGCAAAATCAGTTCATGTGGTTGGCCTAAATTATAAATTGGTTACTATGGAATAAAAAAAAAAAAATTGAAAGGTCTTCAAGGTAGGCAAAAAATAACATTTTAGTCATTATAATCTCTGTCAAAATACTTGACGGATTCCGTTAGCATGCGACGTTAGCATCAATAAAATGACAACACATGTTAATGTTATATATATATTATGTTTGCAATGGTGACGGTGGCTAACCAACTGAGATGGTGATGGTTGTCAGAGACGATGGCCAATGGTGGCTGGCAACGACAACATCCGCTAGTAACTGGATTTCGTGGCGGCTGATAGTGGCAGGTGGCAGCACTAGGGGCTGGTGTAAGACCTACGTGTGCCAGAATGCAGGGCCAACTTGTGCCAAAAAAAACTAGGTTGTTTCAGGTCAATAAACAAAAAGGAATGAGCCCACTTGGGTGGTTATCAAGTTGGCGCACTAAACCCAACTCGTGTGTGGGTCGTGGTCCACCTGGACCGATTATTAGATTTCTTCTTCTCTGTTATTTTTTCAAGTGCTTGGATCTGGCGCGAGTGGGAGAACTATAGGGCTTGTGAACATGGCTAAATGTAATACCCGGGAAAAACACCATACTTAAGTTATTGTCGCATAAATTAAAATACGCGCATGCATAAGTATAAGGCTTAAGAATTATTATTAGTCTAATAAAATTATATATTTATGCATGTAGAGAGTTGGATTAGTAAAAGTTATCGATCAAAGTCGATCGAGCGACTCTGAAGTCGATCGAGCGACTTTGGGAGCAATGTCAATCGATCGAATAGTGGATCGATCAAGCGACTTAAAATTGGCGGGTAGATAGAATCGATCGAGCGACTTTATGGTCGATCGAGGGACTTTGGGTCGATGTCGATCGAGCAACTAATTTTCGATCGAGCGACTTTACCCAATGCAGTGCAGTTTCCGTTGATCAACGAGGATCAATTTTCAACCATTGATTTTTGGACCCACACCTTGCTCTTAGGACCACACGATCATAACTCCTTTTAGTTAGTCTAGTTAGCCTAATTTGGTTCAAAACTAACAAGATTTCTATAGATATTATATAATCATTACCTAAGATGTGAAATAGTAGCCTAGAGGATTTGTGCTACGATTTTGGGTGATTGGCTGGCTCAAATCCGGCCATTGAAGTGTTTCGTTGATGGCTTGATCCCAGCGCTTCAAGATCACTATATATAGGATGCATGGGAAGTTGATTTTCATGAAGAGGAAACCAAGTTTTAGCTCAAACTCCCTCTTGTTCTAGTGCAGTAGCTATAGCACGAAAATCCTCTCATTTCACCTTACTTTCCAGCACCTAGCAAGCCAAATTTAAGCCTCAAATCACCCTCATTCCACCACAAAATCAGTAGTGAAGTATGAGCAGAAACTATCCTTGTTTTTAGACTAAAAAAAAAACCAAGCCTTATAAGTGGAATTTTCTTTGGACAGCAACTCTTCTCCACTCTTCGAATCTTTAGAGAAGGTTTGGTGAGTATTTTCTCCCTTAAACTTCTCAAAGAACAAGTAGTCCTATTGTTATTTTGAGATTATGATTTGCCCTTGCTTTGATTATGTACATTGTGTAAGAAGTTTGCTAACTTATATTTTGGACATATGAGTATATGTGTAAGCATGTGGGTGAGTGTTTACTACATGAGAAAGGTAAGTTGGAATGGGTGAATTGTGTTTAAAATGGATCAAGAACATGTAAGTGTGAATATATGTGTGTGTTGAGGTTTTAATATGTAAATATATATATATAGAGAGAGAGAGATATATATGTGTGTGGGAAGAGATGAATTTGTATTTGATAAGAGGTGTGCACATGTGTAGGTGTATACTTGCAAAGAAAGGAATGTGTTTGTAAGTGTGTGTGCGCTTTTGTTATGAGCTTCACAATGAAGGATGTATTTATGTATGTGTGTGTTATAAGGATGTGTGTGTGTGTGTGTGCGTTAATTAAAGGAAGGCAAGTTCATATGTGTGCTTAAGTAGATGACACTTGTATTCTTGTTTTAAAGGTTCTTTATATGTTTAAAGAGAGGTATATAAATAAGTATAAGCAAGTATTTTCTTAAAGAATGAATAAAACTAGTAGTACTAATATGAAGAGTTGGTGAAAGTAAGCACTAAATCAAAATAAATAAATATCATGTTTATTATATTCGAACCTATAGTCGCTGCAATTTCTAGAAAAGATATTGTAATAATTATGAATATTTTCATAGATGCTTTCATTAATCTATTATTACTACATGATGATAATTGTGCAGTTATAAAGGAAAATCTTTGGAGCAGAAACTAGTAAGTATCTCTGTACTTACTGAGGACGAAGCTGGTTGACTTTTCCTATAATATTATGTTTACTGTTTATTTACTTGTTTGCGCATGTGGCTTTGCATATTTATTATTTTTAATAACCGGTTTAATAACAAGCTATGGATCCAGATCCACAGTGGTACATGACGATTCACTAGTGGCCCAGGTATAGTGAATGTAGAAGTACCGAAAAAGAGAATAATAAATACAAAAACTGGTGTACCCAGGTTACCAGGGAAGACCTAGGTTTCCAGGAGCCTAGGCTCCCAAAGAATATAATTAAAACTTAAGTAAGGAAGCCCAGGCTTCAAATAAAACGCTAACCGTGCCTAGGCCAACAGAGGAGTGGAAAAAGGGAAATACCTAAAACTTTGCATTTAAAACTGTCATTGCTTTATGATTATGTATATATTCAATTTATGTATATGATTGCGACCATAGATTATATGTTGCATAAACATGTGATTATATGGCCATTGCATTGTGTTGCATTAATCAAACAAATCAGCACTCATATTATTATTGGAAACAGTGGACTCACTTTAGTATTTTATGTTGTTGTCTTCTCTTTGTATTGTGTAATGATTCAGGCTATGAAGAAGAAGAATATCAGGACTATCCTGACTCATAGATGGTTCCTGATTCAATTTTTTGTAAGGCTGGACAGCCTATCTTTTTGGGAACTACCCAGTTGTAGTTCATCTAACCTAGCTCAAGATAGTATTTATAATTCTACCGTTATATGTAGATATTTTGGCTTGTATGACTATCTTGCCTTGTGAGGCATAACTACTACTACTGTTTGTATAATTATACTGACTGGCTTATTATGTATTTTGGGGTATTTCAGTAAAAGTTCTGAAGTGTCAATCTGTTTCCAAGTCTGTATTACATTTACATATATTCCGTTGCCAATATTTACCTCTGATGAGTTAGTAATGTCACGTGAAAATTTGGAAATTTTCACTTACGCTTTTTGTAAAAGCGGGGCGTTACACTAAAGGGCTTGATCTGGTGTGGGCATCTGTAGGATAGAAGTTGCGAGCCTAATTTGAAAGGAGCGATCTGGTTTGGGCACGTGTAGATCAAGTTAGGTGAGCTTGAAAAACAGGGACCAATCTGGTGTGGGGCACGCAGTAAAAAGAAAAGCAAGACCTCAAGGCTGCGATCTAGTGTGGTGCATGGAGGTGAAGCTGTGGGCTGCGATCCGATGTGATGCGTGTGCAGGTGGAATCACAGGTTCTAATCTTGTGCAACAATCGCTGGTGGAGGCGTAGCCTGGGATCCGGTGTGGCACGTAAGAAGCTGGACAGGTGAGCTATGGAACGTAGATCTCACATGCATATTGCATAAACGGCACGGGGAAAGTCCTCGGGCGTGTGCTTCTGTAGATCGATAGACCGGTAATCTATGATCTTGGATCTCGTGGTCTTTTTTTAAAATAGGATGAAATAGGCAGTGCAGGAGGTCCGGTAGTGGCGCATGTGGAGCGAGTGCTCCACCAACAGAAACACTGTAGCGGCGCATGAAAGCGAGTGGGATGTCTATTCGAGTTGATTTCGGTGGCGGTGTGTAGTGAAAAATAAAGATGACTTCTAATTTAACCGTGTGCGTGTGCAACGTGTAACAAAATATTATAAATGCGGAATTTAAATGACACAAATATTTTGTTAATGAAGTGAAAACTCAATTAAGAGAAAAAAAACTTCGGGGCAGCCAAACCCAAGAAATTCACTATTCAGAAAACAAAGCTAGTAACAAGACAGTAATACTTACATACCCTTATGCAAAGATCATATCTTGCACTCTGACACGTAACCCAACATGAATGCCTCCCGACCAAGTGACCTACTTGAAGGGTCCTTCAATGGATTCATTTACCTTATGGCTCATCCCTAAGATAGACTTCAACATGAGCACAACAACAGCACAACGGCAACAGCTTGAGAGCAAACTAATCAGCACAATAACTCCTAAAATATACTCTATAAGCTCTAGAGAATTCAATACCGAATTCTGTAAATTGTACATACCTAGAGGCCTCTATATATAGGCTACAGAAGACCTAATTCGCGTATGATACGATTTTCTCTATGCAGCGTCCGGACGGACAACTGTGCAACCGGCATTCCAAAAGTGCTGAAATTCTTTCCTGAATAGGGCCGTGTCCGGACAATTGCACTTCTGCTGCACGCAATTTCCATAATAATGTTTGGCATCCAGACTGTGTATACATGTCGTCCGAACGGTTGCAAATCTTCTCCACGTCTTGCCTCATCAAGGATAGCGTCCGGATGGTGTAGACCTATCGTCCGGACACTTGCAGTTGTTTTCCCATATCTGTGTCTGAGAAGAAAATTCTCTTACTTGTCGAACACTGAATAGCGTCCGGACATGTTGCTGAGATGTCTGAACGGATGCAACTTTGAACAATTCGAATCTTCTGGACACTAATGGGAGTCCAGACGAAATAACCACGTTGTCCGAATGGATGTTGCTGACTGAAGAGCGTCCGAACGTTATACAAGGCCATCCGGATGGATGAGAGGGATCCAACTTCTTTGTCTTGAAATCCGCATAGAATCTTCTTGAAGCACATAACCGATATGTAGACTCTGAATATAAACAATATCCATGAACAAGTAGCAACATTACATAGAAGTAATTTTGTCAAACAGAATGCAGCCAGTCACAAACTAACATGTAGCTATGCTTTCAAGCGTGTGATTCGTATCTACACGATGTGATAGAAGACACTCGTATCAGCAACGAAAGCTAACCGTATGAAAATTTTCTTATGTTATTTTTACCAAACCACCCATAAATTTCTTGTGCTATTTTCTCTATCTTCCTTCTGCTATAATTCCCATATTTTATATTCTCCCACAAATTTTTACAATAATAAATCAAACTACAATACTTAGACTAAAAAACTAATACCTCAATGATGTTATCATAATTGAACATGATTTGATTTGTATTTATTTGTTTCCGCATTTTATTTGGAGATTAATAGCACTTGACCTATTAATATTAATGTTGATACAGTTTTTGGTATGGTGACATAACACCTTGTGATTCGCTGTTAAGAGATCTGCAAAAGAATAAACAGCTCGTTGGGGGTGTCGTGCCTAAATCAGTTTTTGTAGGCAAATTTGGGAGTATTGAGAGCAGAATGAACTAAGAGATCAGAGAGTCATTTTATACTTGGGGTAGCAGCCTATTTATAGGCACACAGTTCTGAGATTACTGGAGTGCACTGATGTAGTTTCATTAGGAGTTTGATCCCTAGATTGCAAGGTGAAAATTTAGAATGACTTCTAATATAAACAACTGTGTGCAAAGATGTGTGCAACAAAATATCAACAAATAAAATTAAAGGAGACAGATATTTTGTTGACGAAGTGGAAACTCAGTCAAGAGAAAAACCACTCCAGGGCAGCCAAACCTCGGATATCCACTATTCAAAAGACAAGACTAGTTACAAAGTAGTAGCACTCATATACCCCTGATGCAGTGGTCGTACCTTGAACTCTAACGTGTAACCCAACACAAACGCCTCCTAGCCGGGTCTCCTACCTAAAAGAGTCTTCAATGGAATCCTTTACCCTAGGGCCAACCCCTAAGATAAACTTCAGATCAGCGCAGCAACAGCACACAATGGCAACGGCTTGAGAGAGACTAACTCAGCACAATACTTCTAAAATATAACTCTCAAAGCACTAAGGAATTCAATACTGAATTCTTGCAGTTCTCAAGCCTAGGGACCTCTATTTATAGGCTGCAGGTTCAAATGAGCATCTGGCTTGATAAACCTAGGCACCGTCCGGACGGTAGACATAAGGCGTCCAGACGGACAACTGTGCGATCTACTTTCCAAAATTTCGCTAAAATTCTTTCCTGATTTGAGCCGCCTCCGGACGGTGTTGCCCTGTCGTCCGGACGATCGCACTTCAACTGCATGCAATTTTCATATCAAGGCTTCGCGCGTCCGAACCAAAGGAATGATCGTCCGGACAGTTGCTCAGATGCACAAAATTTCCATATAAGTAGCTCGCGCTTCTGGACCACGAAGGCTGGAGTCCAGACGTCTAAATTTTGAATGCGATACTTGCCTTATGGATGAACGCGTCCGGATTGGAATCCACATTGTATGGACGGTTGCAGTGATCTTCCCATATATGTGTTTTGGAAAGAAATCCCATAGCTGGTCGAACACTGATTGTCGTCCGAACATGCTGCTAAAACGTTTGAATGCATGCAAGCTGGAGCAGTTCGAAGCTTCTTGATACATAGGAAGGTCCGGACGGAAAGTTCTCGTCGTCCGGACGGATGATGCTTTGGACAATTGGACGTCCGGATGGTATATCACTTCATCCGGACGGCAGTAAGGGATCCGATTTCTTTGACTTGGAATCTGTGCAGAATCTTCTAGAAGACCTCTGAATAGCTGAATCCCTGTTTAAATAGCATCTTGATAGTTCAAACCAAGGGAATACCCAAGCAACAGGCCGCGCGCATCCGGACGTGTAACCTTACCGTCCGGCCATCTGTGCCACATCCGTTCGAACACTAGGAGAAGTCGTTCGGATGCTCCACACTAAAAATAGAAACTGAAGGAAAAATTGCAGAAAAAATATTTTTCCTAATGTCAGCTTCAAAACACGCATGTATAATTAACTGAGAAAATAGTCAAATAGCATCTCAAAACTATGCAGAGATATAAGAGAGAGTTCAATCAACACATAATTTCTCTGTAGATAGAAAATTTAAATAGATTACTCGACTCATGCAATGCATGTTTGTGTGAAGACTTTTTCAATAAGGTATGAAATTCACTGATATGACAAAAGCAACCAGATTTTCCAAACACGAGCGAAAATTAATGAAAGGTCAGCCAAAAGTCAAACCTTATAAGGTACTAGGGCCTAGCCACCCTCATATGATACACTCCCCCTAAGATGCAGCACCTAATTGTTTTACTTGTACCATGAAGGACAAGGTATATTGCTAATTCTGCATAGAAGCAGTAAATATAAGCATATAGCACTGAAATCTTAAGAATAACAGCTTGATTCTTTTGGTGATGCAACCTAGAGAGAATGCCAAAAGTTTTAGATTGTAGGTTCAACTAGCAAGTTGGTCAATTTGAGCTTCTTATCAAAAACCTCTCTTATTTAGAATCTCCAGAAGCAAAAAGTCAAAGAGGAAAAGATGTACCTTAGGGGAGCCTTGGAAAGTGCACATTTTCATCGCATGAAGAAAGTAACTATCCAACTTTTGCATGCACAGAAAAACTTGGCAGATATAGTTGTAAACTCTCAATTATATCTAAGCAAAATAGATTAATGCACAATGACCTGAGATATCAGGCAAAAATACAAGCAATATCCGACATGCCAAGAAGGAAAAATAAAATACAATTTCATGCAATTTCTCCCCAAATTTTTTATTTTTTTTTAAACAAAAACTGAAAACATGCTTTATGGAAATAACATCATAAAGTAAGCATGCAAGGCAAGATCAAACCTGCGAAGGATCAAAGTTGCCAGAATAGAAAAACAGTCGCCTGACCTGCTTTTTTTGTCTTCCCCAGATAGTACCTGCAATATTCTCTCAAGAGAAATAGGGGGCAAAAGAAATATGGTTCCAAGTAAGCACAAGATATAGCAAGCAAAAGATCAAGCAATCAAACCTGATGCCTTAGGATTAGGAACCAAATCCTAGGCATGAGTACCTTCACCAACTAGGTGAGTCTATTGTCCCTCATGGGGTGAACGTCTTCCTTCTTTCTGACCCAATCCTGCTTTCCTATGGGTGATTGCTGGCAGGACTTCATCTGTTGACCCATCCACTCCATCATGCTTTGCATCCAAATAGGTGGCTCTCTGAAGTATTGATTATCTTCCACCTTTCGTGGCCTTTTAAAGGGCTTGGATTTGTTCTTGGATTTGCCACTACGATTGGTAGGTACAAATTGCTGCTGAGGCCGCTGATGCTGAGATGCCTGGTGCCATGGTGCATGAGGCCAAGGGGCTTGATATTGAGGGGCCTGATGCCTTGGTGCTTGATTCAATGGAGCATGATAAGGAGCCTGATACCATGGACTCTGATGCTGGGCCAGAGGTATTGTGCCATAATTTGCTTTTCTGGGCACTTCTTTCTTGACCTTTGCTTTCTGAGCTTTGAGGAGAGAGCACTGAGGTTGGACATCCCCACTTAAACTGAAGTGATGGCATATGGGAGCTTTTCTGATGGTTGGAGGCTTTTAAGTACCTGGAACATCTCCATTCGTTTTGTCCTTCCCTTTTTCTTCAACAGTGGGGGGAGGCTTTGGGACTGCAGGCTTAACAAAGACAGTCTGGAAGTAGAAGGAATATCAGAAGTAGGAGCTACATACCCGAGACCAGTTTTGTCAGTTGGGCTTTTTTGAATTGACAGCATGTGAGTCAGCTTTTCATCGGTAACTCTCTCTAATTGGAGTTGTGTCTCTAGTAGCTTCTCCTCTAGCTCCTATATTTTGCGCAGCAATGAACTCTTCTCAGTCTGCAAACTATTCAGATCATGAATGTGCTGCTTGCGACCTTCCCTCAGCCTTTTGAAATCTACATAGAGGGTTTTATAAGCCTCCTTGAGTTCTTCCCCATCATCACTGTGCTCTGAGTAAGAATCTTCCTCTTCTACATTCGGAGCCACAAAGGCTAGAAATTTCTATTGCTCAGGAGCTTCTTCTTCAAACTCATCACTGAGGGTCGCGTTATATGCCTTCCCCTTACTTTGCTTGAGATTCCCACAAGCAGCCTGGATATGCCCAAACCCTGAGCATTCAAAACATCTTGGGCCTCTGGGATCTTTCTTCTCGGCTTCCTCAGGTTCAGCTTCTCTGGGGACCTTCTTCATTTTTTTGGAAAACTTCTTTTTGAACCGCTCATTTCTCATTAATCTTCTGAAATTTTTGGCCAACATGGCCACAACTTTTTCTTCATCCTCAGAGTCATCTCCAAATGAGACTTCGAACTTCTTCTTGGAAGCTTTCAAAGCAATGGTTTTTAGCTTCTTAACTGGGGGCAAGGATAGTTCATAAGTTTGAAGAGATCCCACCAACTCTTCAATCTTCATTTCTTCTAGATCTTTGCTTTCTTCAATTGTAGTAACCTTAATTCTGAAATTTTATAGATGAGTTTTACATTAGAGACGGTTTTCTCGAGACTCACCATTTGGTTTCTCAGGTCGCTCATCTTGGAGTAAAACTCTTCGTATGTCTCATCCTCCAACATCTTAATTTCTTCAAATCTGGAAATCAACATTTGAAGTTTGGTAGATTTAACAAGCTTGGTGCCTTCATATGTTGTTTCCAAAATTTGCCACACTTCTTTAGCAGATTCACTATTTGAGATTCTTGGGAATTCAGATGGTGAAAGTGCTTGACAAAGAGCATGGAGAGCTTTATCATTGGAATGTCATGCATTTTTCTCAGTGATTAGTTCGAGAGTTGCATCTGCTGGCTTAGTCCAACCAGTTTCAACAATACTCCAACAGTCAATAGATTTTAAAAAGAACCGCATACGAGCTTTCCAATAGCCATAGTTCGTACCATCAAAGGCAATAACAGTATTAAGACTTTGAGACATTTTATCAAATAGAAGTCAAAAAAAGTAACACTCAAGAATTGAATCTAAATAGAGTGTACCAAGCTCTAATACCAATTGAAAATTTAAAATGACTTCTAATATAAACAAGTGTGTGCAAAGATGTGTGCAACAAAATATCAACAAAGGAAATTAAAGGAGACAGATATTTTGTGGACGAATTGGAAACTCAGTCAAGAGAAAAACCACTCCGGGTTAGCCAAACCCTGGATATCCACTATTCAGAAGACAAGACTAGTTACAAAGTAGTAGCACTCACATACCCCTGATGCAGTGGTCGTACCTTGAACTATATAACGTGTAACCCAACACGAATGCCTCCCAACCAGGTCTCCTACCTGAAGGGGTCTTCAATGAAATTTTTTACCCTAGAGCCAACCCCTAAGATAGACTTTAGATTAGCGCGGCAACAGCAGAAAACGACAACGGCTTGAGAGAGACTAACTCAGCACAATACTCCTAAAATATAACTCTCAAAGCACCAAGGAATTCAATACCGAATTCTTACAGTTCTCAAGCCTAGGGACCTCTATTTATAGGCTGCAAGTTCAAATGAGCGTCTGGCTTGATAAACCTAGGCACCATCCGGACAGTAGACATAAGGCGTCCGAACGGACAACTATGAGATCAGCTTTCCAAAATTTTACTGAAATTCTTTCCTGATTTGAGCCGCGTCCGGACGGTGTTGCCTTGTCGTCCGGACGGTCGTACTTCAGCTGTACTCAATTTTCATATCAAGGCTTCGCACGTCTGGACCAAGGGAATGGTTGTCCGGACGGTTGATCAGATGCACGTAATTTCCATATAAGTAGCTCGCGCGTCCGGACCATGAAGGCTGGCGTTTGGATGTCTGAATTTTGAATGCGATACTTGCCTTATGGATGAACGTGTCAAGACGGGAATCCACATCGTCCGGACGGTTGCAGCGATCTTCCCATATATGTGTTTTGGAAAGAAATCTCATAGCTGGTCGAACACTAAGTGTCGTCCGAACGTGCTGCTGAAACGTCCGGACGGATGCAAGCTGGAGCAGTTCGAAGCTTCTCAATACAGAGGATGGTCAAGATAGAAAGTTCTTGTCATTCAGACGGATGATGCTTTGGACAGTTGGGCGTCCGTACGGTATACCACGTCCTCCGGACGGCTGCAATGGATCCGATTTCTTTGACTTGGAATCTGTGCAGAATCTTCTAGAAGACCTCTGAATAGCTGAATCCCTGTTTAAATAGCATCATTACTTAGAAGTGATTTTTTTCAACAGAATATAGCAAATTACAAACTAACACAAGGGATCAGACTTATCTTCCTAAGAGTCCAGTTTGAGTAGGACACTTCTACTAGCTAATTTTAGATAGACAGCATCATCTTATCCTTTTGCAACTTGCTAGGGATTTACATGGTCAAACCTTATCCCATAAATCCCGGTCATAGTCTTCAAGTGATATTTTAACAGTTTCAAGATGGCCCGGAGGAGGACTTCCCGAGACCATTCAATATATCCAAAGAGCATATCCGAGGCGGGGTGATCCCGAGATGTTTGTAATCTGAGTCGATTGTGTCCTGGGACTCTGTAATAAATATCTGAGATGTTGGTGACCGAGTGGGTTAAGTCCGGTTGGTGAGACCAACTGGGCCTTCAGCTCGGCTATGGGCCCAGTTAGCTTTGGGAATGAAAATTTCCCTAACAGTTACCCCTGAATTCTCTTATTTGAATTTATAATGTAAGAGAATTAATTACCGAATTTATTTGAATTTTGAAACTGTTCGGTATTTGCGCCTGACAGCCGCCAAATCTTTAAATCATTTTGACAAATCGTCGAACCCTTAAGCCATTATGACAAGCCGCACCTTAAATCCCAGGTTTTGGTTCTCGAGGCGAGGCTTTGATGGCGATTCTCAAGTTTTGGGGCGATGATTTCATGGCGTCTCTTCAGTTCTCAGATACGCGTAAAGGGGCTTTAAAGATTACCCCCTATAAATACCTCATCCTTTTTCACTTTTTCTTTCACTTTCACTTCTCACTAAGTACTTAAGCTTTCTTGTCTTTCGATTTCCTCTCTTCTTACCTACAAGTTTTCCTTTCTTTCTTCTTCACAAATGGCCGAAGTTCTAAACTTATTTGAACACCAATATGATCCGAGCTTCACCGGGAACATAATTTGGCGGGAGAAGCTCCGGCACTGGTTCCCTTAGAGAACCGACGAGAAGCTCACCTATCTGCGGAGAATGAGCAAGCTCTCCATCATAATTACGAGATCGGACCATCTGTCCGATTGTACTTCCAAGACCCAGTAGCTCGGACAATCAACGGCGCATATGTGACTCTGTTCGAGAGAATGTTAATGGTGGGTCTTCGACTTTTGTTCTTGGAGATTGCCCGAAACTTGGTGTTGTTCCTGATGGTGGCTTCGAGCCAAATCATGCCGAATGCATGGAGGTACCCATTTGCCTCTTTTATCCTATGGAAAACCGTGCTTGAGACGAAAATGAACATGCCACAATTTTTCAATATCTACCAACCGAGGATGATGGACGACGGGACAATCAAGCTACAAGTTCGGCAGCCTCCTCTCTTCATTTGGTTGAAATCGGGCTACTCCAACAATAAATTCTGGGAGCAACAAATTTTTAGAGTTTTGAGGGAATGTTAGTGTTCTAGTTCCACCCATCTTCTGAAAAATCGAAGAATGCCTTGGGAATGGAGACCTTTAGACAAGGCCCTTCACGAACCTCCACATTTGAGCATTTCTAAGCGAGATGAGGTGGCTCGGATGATCTCGTACTCCCGACAAGGGGTAAATCAAATCGATGGCATTGATTTTGACAAGAACGTCACAAATGCAGCTATGAGGAAACATCTTGGGTATATCATTCTTGAGTACAAGACCTTGATGGACAAGAAGGGGAAACTTAAGGAAAAAGGTGGTGCATTCAAGAAAAGGACTGAGGCCCCTGGTGCTCCAGCTCCAAAGAAAGCAGCTAAGAAGCAGAAGACCCCAAAGTCTCATCTAGCTGAGTCACTTCCAAGGCGAGTACCAACAATAAGGATGGTGGCTAAGCAGCTCATTGGATCCATGGCTCGGGAGGCTATTCCAGACAACTTAATTGAAGATTTCCCTCAGAATGTAGAAGGCTATATTCCAAAGTCCTCATCGGTTCAGGAGCTGGTGACTTTGTCTACATTTCGTCTAGTGGATGAACCTATTTTCAAAACGGGGCAAGGTTCAAGCATTTCTCGGCAGACTGAGGAGAATAGAGAGTCGATGAGGGATCTGAGTCCTATTCTAGAAGAGGCGATCATAGCTATCAGAATAAGTTCGCGGGCTAGTCTTCCAATCTGAGCGAAAACTCTTGCAAGGAAGCGCATAGCTGCCAAAAAAGGCAAGGCAAAAGTAAGTGTAGTTGAGAAGCAGCCTCGCCTTGTCTTGGATTCTACAGCCTACTTATATAGCATGATTGCCAAGGCTGAGCTCGACCTGGGTCATCTAGTTATTATTCCCCGAGAGTAGCCTTTACATCCAGAAGACTTGGAGGAATTGGATGACGAGATTAGCGTCCATTCTCTCAAGGGGGTTGAGGAACACGTGGAGTATGCTCCTAGGAGTCCATCTTCTGAACATCTGGTGACTCCTCCACCTCTAGCAGATGAACAAGCTGAAAATCTTGTGAGTCTGACTCCGGTTGTTTTTCAAGAGGCTGCCAATACCGAGGGTAGTAGTTCCCCCGGGAATGATGAGGAGCAGCAGGGTGCTCAGCGTTCGTCTTTAAATGAGGAGGAGCATCAAGGCTCGGTTCCCTCCGCTTTCGAGACGGCTGCCAGTTCTCGGACTTGTCTAGATGTAGAGCAAGAAGAGGAACACGCGACCCGGAATGGAGGCGGTCAATCTACTCTAACTGAGGGTCTGAGGCGACCTCCCCTTGATAACTACTTTTCATCTCTAAAGGAGGGAGGACCGGCACTTCTCGGGCTAGGCTCTCGATTGAATCTCTGAGAGAGGGTCTGCTTGGTATTAAAGTCACTTGAGCCTTACTCATTCCCAAAAGGCACCTCAAGGGAAGAGGTTTGCTCAAGGCTTATAAAGCCCACAACCCAGGCATACCTTGGCAATGTGGGACTCTTAACACTTGGGTGCCCCTTAGAGGATGTCACTTCAATCATCCCTAAAGATTTTGGGGCAACTCAGGAATGATCCTTCATGAAAGATTTTCCGAGAGCCTAATGCATGTTCATTACATTGTAAGTTCCTTTTTCCGAGAGACTTATTTCCTTTTATATTTAGAAAAAATTTCTGACTTGCTCTTTGTGTTTTTCGCAGTTTATGGTAAGAATGACTGCACTTTGGTGCAATTTTCAGAGGTATATGGGATCAAATCCTCCTCCTCGAGTTACCGAGATGCAGGGCCCAGTCACTGGCCTTGAAGGTGGGTGGCACGGCTGCAAGGTTTGCTCAGAATCCAAAATCAGGAGATTGTTGATTGGAGTTGGGCGACCAAGATGCAGATTCAGATTACAGGCCTAGAGAGCGAGGTTGCACGGCTCCGAGATTAACTGAAACTTAAGGATCAAGCTCTTGCAGACCGGGAAAAGTATCTTGACGAAGAGAAATTGTTGCAAGAGTGGTTTCGTTGCAAAGCCTGAGAGAGCAATGCTCGATATGTTGATACGATGATGTAGTTAACCGAAGAGAGCAAGCTCCGAGATCATTTGGAAGCAGAGCTCGATTCTTCCCAGGCCCAAGTATCTCAACTGAGAATGGATCTCACTGTTGGCAAATCTGCCCAAGAGAAGGTTGAGGCCGAGAAGTTATCGGTGATCACTAAAAAGTAGGTCGCGACTAAGATGCAAAAGAAAGCTGAAGGCTGGTATGAGAGACTTCGACGGAAGTACAATCACTATAAGAACAAGTGAAAATGTCTTCTAAAGCAGCTTAGCTGTGTGCCATGGCTCCAAGACTACAGTTGGGGTATAAGTTTTAATTGGGGTTTTGAGAACTATCGAACATTAGTTCTCAATCCTAAAATTTATGATTTTGATCAGACAACCATAGGATCTTTTTTGGTTGGGATACAAGATGAAGCTCAATCCAAGCTAGTTGATTTCAGGAAAATTCTTTCCTGATGTTCTGAAATGGGGTTCGGACGCTCCCAATCCTTGCCAAATGAATATTGCCGAGCCATCAACCTCCGAGCCCATCATCGAAGTTTCTGAGGCTGAAGGAGAAGGCTCGGCTTCAATTTCTTTCTGAATGTTGTAATTCATTTTTTTTGGGGGGGACTAGTAATGAATACTTCTCTTTAATAGAATCCAAGAGGCTTTTGAATCGAATTCTTTCAAAATTTGCTAAGTTTTGACTCTGATAGTGTTTATGAGTTGTGATGGTTACCGAGCTACCTCCCAATAAGTTAGAGAATAAAATTCGTCTAAGTTATTTTTGAGTGAGTTTTGAACCGGGTGAATCATAACCACAATGATTTTTTCCGAGCTATCCCCCTATAACTTGTACAAACAACGGTTTGTATAAGTTATGTTCGAGAGGGAAGAAGGATCATTTTTTTTCCGAGCTACCCCCTAAAACTTGAACAAATGACGGTTTGTGTAAGTTATGTCCAAGAAGGTAGAAGGATCGATTTTTTTCTGAACTACCCCCTATAACTTGAACAAACGACGGTTTGTATAAGTTATGTCCGAGAGGGAAGAAGGATCAATTTTTCTGAGCTACCCCCTATAACTTGTACAAATGACGGTTTGTATAAATTATGTCCGAGAGGGAAGAAATATCGATTTTTTCCGAGCTACCCCCTATAACTTGAACAAACGACGGTTTGTGTAAGTTATGTCCGAGAGGGAAGAATGATCGATTTTTTCCAAGCTACCCCCTATAACTTGTATAAATGATGGTTTGTGTAAGTTATGTCCAAGAGGGAAGAAGGATTAATTTTCTCCAAGCTAACCCCCTATAACTTGAACAAACGACAATTTGTGTAAGTAATGTCCAAGTAGGGTGGCTGGTAGGTTGTCCCGGGATTGATGGGATCATAGCGAGCAATTTGATGAATAAATTTCTTTTATTGATGATAATCGAAGAACTACATAAATCACATGTAATATATTTTTTTAGATTCTCGGCATTCCATGCTCTAGGTAATGACTTGACATCAGTTGATATCAAATGATAAGCTCCTTTTGCATGACACTTGACCACCTGGTAAGGGCCTTCCCATTTGGGCCCAAGCTTTCCTTCGGCTGGGTCTTTGGTCATGAGGCTGACCTTTCTCAGAACCTAATCTCCAACTTGGAACTTCTGAGGGTTCACTGTTTGGATGAAGTAGCAAGCTGTTTGATTTTGATATGCCATCCATGTGATTTGTGTTTTGTCTATTTTTCTGGCAAGAGGTCCAGATGCAAGTTGATTCCCTCATCGTTGAGTCCTGGATTATAGTAAGATGCCCTGAAACTTGGGGAACCTACCTCGGACGGTATAACTGCCTCAGTCCCATAAGTTACGGAGAAAGGGGTTCCCCAGTTAGGGTTCAGATACTTGTTCAGTATGACCATAGTACTTTCGGGATAAATTCTACCCAAGCCCCTTTCTTCCGGTTGAGCTTTTTCTTCAATGTTGCAAGTAGGGTTTTGTTCGTTGCTTTGACCTGCCAATAAGCTGGAGGGTGGATTGGAGTTAAATAGTAATTCCGAATGTGAAGCTCAACACAACATTTTTGGAATGGTCTACGGTCGAACTGCGCTCCATTGTCTGTGAAGAATGCATGGGGTATCCCGAACCACATATGATTGACCTCCATAAGAAAGTTTTTCACACTTCTGGTAGTGATGGTTACAAGTGCTTCTGCTTCGGCCCATTTGGTGAAGTAGTCAATAGCCGCATGAGGAACTTCCTACTTCCTTTTCCCGAGGGCATTGGTCCGATGAGATCAATGCCCCACTCTGCAAATGGCCACGGTGAAGAGATGGGAATCAACCTTTCGGGGGATTTTTTAGGACTCGGGCAAACCTTTGACATTTATCACAATACTTGACCAGCTTGACCGAGTCTTTACTCATTGAAGGCCCATAGTAACCAGCTCGCGTTGCCCTGAATGATTTCCGCACACCCCTTCATGTATCTCTTGCATCACGTACTTAGCTTCAGATTTTGGGATACATTTTATAAGGGGCTCGGTATATCCCCTTTTGTATAATATTCCACCTATCATGGTATACCGAGCTTACTGGAGCTTCACTTTCTGAGACTAAGCTTTGTCTTCAGGTAGGACTTTGTTTCTCAGATATTGAATGATATTCATGGCCCATCGGGATCAGTGGGAGCATCATCCACTTGCATCATATTTTGCAGAGCAATTAAGGGTTTGGCCAAGATAATGACTTCCTGTGCCGAAGCTTCAATGTCTTGCTCGGTACC
Organism: Alnus rubra; assembly: GCA_028654335.1. Classification (NCBI taxonomy): domain Eukaryota; kingdom Viridiplantae; phylum Streptophyta; class Magnoliopsida; order Fagales; family Betulaceae; genus Alnus; species Alnus rubra. Next base: position 2,120,360 of record JAJPGS010001420.1, on the reverse strand, counting down.
CGATCCCAGGCGAGACAATGCATTGGCTCGGACATTATCTTCTCGGGGTTTCTTTGTTAAAGCTACCCTGTATAAACAAGATTGAAGTTGGCGTACCCAGTCAAGATACTTGACCATCTTAGTCCCTTGAGCTTCGTATTGTCCCTAGATTTGTCCTACCACCACTTGAGAGTCACTCCGGACTTCAACATTTGTAACCCCCATTACCCAGGCTATGGCTAGTCCGGCTAGGACGGCTTCATATTCTACTTCATTGTTTATGGTTATGAAATCCATCTTAACAGTATACTGAAACTCTTTGCCTTCCGAGCTAGTGAGAGTGGTTCCGGCACTGCTTCTCTTGTTTGTCGAGGAACCATCTACATGGACCACTCAAGTCGATTCTTTGGGGAGTTCCTCACTCTTAGGAGTGTTGTATAATTTTAAAGAAAGTCAGCTAGAGCTTGACCTTTGATTGTTGTACAAGGATGAAACTCAATGTCGAACTATCCAAGCTCAATTGCCAAATTTACGAGCCTTCCCTGAAAGGTCTGGTTTCTGTAATATTTTCTTCATGGGGTACTCAGTTAGCACCCTGATAGCATGAGCTTGGAAGTATGGCCTTAATCTCCGAGCCAGACAAATAGGGCAAAGACTAACTTCTCAATCCGGGGATACCTTTCCTCTGCTCCATGAAGCGCTTTGCTGGTGAAGTAGACCGGTTTCTAAACCCCCATGTCTTCCCTAACTAATGCCGAGCTGACTACCGAGGGGGATACAACCAAGTAGAGATAGAGTATTTACCCTTTGGTTGGTCGGCTTAGTAATGGTGGGTTCATCAGGTATTCTTTCAGTTTGTTGAAGGCTTCTTCACATTCTTCGCTCCAAGTGAATGCCTTTCTCATGATATTGAAAAAGGGCAAACTCTTATCAGTGGACCAGGAGATGAATCGATTCAGAGCGGCTATTCTCATGGTCAATTGTTGCAGTTGCTTGATGGTTTTGGGCGGTTGCATCTCTAGCACTGCTTTGACCTTCTCGGGGTTGGCCTCGATGCCTCTCTGCGAGACCATAAATCCCAAAAACTTCCCAGAAGAGACTCCAAAGGCACATTTGGCTGGATTCAACTTCATTTTGTACTACCTCAGTGTTCGAAAAGTCTCCCGCAGATCTACCACGTGGTCAGTTTACTGTATGCTTTTCACCAGCATATCGTCGACATAAACTTCAACATTTCTGCCAATTAGATCTTGAAACATTTTATTTACTAACCGTTGATAAGTGACTCTAGCATTCTTCAAACCAAACGGCATCATATTGTAGCAATACAATCCCCGATCGGTGATGAAGGAAGTTTTTTCCCAGTCGGCTACATCCATATGTATCTGGTTGTATCTCGAGAAGGCATCCATAAAACTGAGAAGCTCATGCCCGGAGGTCGAGTATACTAGAAGATCTATACAAGGCAGCAGAAAACTGTCCTTCAAGCAAGCCTTGTTCAAGTCAGTGAAGTCTACACACATCCTCCATTTACCGTTGGCTTTCTTCACTAACACCACGTTGGCTAGCCACTCGGGATAGTCTACTTCCCTGATGAATCTGGCCTGAAGCAACTTCTCTACTTCTTCAGCTATGGCTTGGCTTCATTCCGAAGCAAAACTCCTTCTTCTTTGTTTTGCCGGTCTGTAGCTCGGATCTATGTTTCGTTTGTGGGTTATTATTAGTTTTTGTGTTGGCTGCATTCTGTTGGACAAAATCACTTCTATGTAATGTTCCTGCTTTCACATGGATGCTACTTTATCCAGAGTCTACTCTTCAACTATGTTCTTCGAGAAGATTCTGTGAAGTTTTCAAGGATTTATTTCGGTTCCCTGTCAGCCGTCCAGACGACGAGATCTTTCCATCTGGACGCTCATCAGTCAGCAACATCCGTCCGGACGACGAGATCTTTCCGTCCGGACGCCCATCAGTGTCTAGAAGCTTTGAACAGTTCAAGGTTGCATCCGTCCGGACGTAATGGCAAATCGTTCGGACGCTCTACAGAGTTCGAGAAGATCCCAGTGTTCCAGTGCATCCATCCAGACGACGTGGTTATACCGTCCGGACGCCATTCAGTGTTTGACAAGTATTAGGGTTTCTGCCTCAAGACACATTTATGGGAAGACGGCTGCTACCATCCGGACGATGTGTGATCCCGTCCGGACGATGTTCTCTAAAAGGCAAGACATGCATACAAAGTTCAACTATCCGGACGGCAGTCTTCATGGTCCGGACGATCAAGCTTCATATATGGAAATTGCGTGCACCAGTTCAACCGTCCGGACGTCAGCCTTCAGGGTCTGGGCGCTCCAAGCCTTATTATGGTAATTACGTACAGCCGAAGTGCAACCGTCCGGACGCTAGGGCTACACCGTCCGGATGCGGCCTTGTTATGGAAGCTTTCAGCGCTATCTTGGAGAGGCGGTTACAGTTGACCGTCCGGACGCTCGGTCAAGCCGCCCGGACACCCTCGGGTATTTTGGTCATAACGTTTTACTCAAATATCGGATTGGGACAAAATCTGCGTCGTTGGAAAGCTAAGAAAAAGTTCTGTAATTTGAGCATCCGACGTATATTAATAGCGTCCGGACGGAAATATTTTCCGGTCCGGACAGCCCTGCAGAAAATTCCATAATTACTTTCCGGACAAGAAAAACTTGGCCCGTCCAGACGGCCCTGGCTCCCGTCCTGACGCGCGTACCTCAGAATCCATTTTTGACTCAATTTTGGGTTTCCAAAGCCTATAAATAAGAGGCTTGAGGCATGCTTTCAACATAGAATTCGGTGGTGAATTCTCTACAACTTAGAAAGGGTGTTTAGGGAGATATTGAAGATCTGCTAGCTCTCTAGCTTTGCCATTGTGTGATTTGATCAGCTGTGATTCTGTGAAGTCTATCTTAGGGTTGGCCCTAAGGTAAAGGATTCCATTGAAGACCCCTTCAGGTAGGAGACCTGGTTGGGAAGTGTTCGTGTTGGGTTACACGTTAGAGAGCAAGGTACGACCACTGCATTGGGTATATGTGAGTGTTACTATCTTGTATTAGCTTTGTCTTCTGAATAGTGGATATCCTGGGTTTGGCTGCCCCGGAGTGGTTTTTCTCTTAATTGAGTTTCCACTTCGTCAACAAAATATTTGTCTCCTTTAATTCCGCATTTAATATTTTGTTGCACACTGTTCACACACACTTGTGAAAATTAGAAGTCCATTTAATTTTTCAATTATTACTGAGGGTTTAATCACTGGCATGTCTTCGTGGTTCCAAGCAAACACATCGTTGTTGCACCGGAGGAACGCCACTAATTTTTCTTTGATGGCTAGGGGAGTTGCGAGCCCACTTGTATTTTCTTTTTCGGATCTCCGACCTCATATTCCTCCAGGTCTTCAACTGGCTACCCCAACTGTGGTTGCTATTTCCCATCTTTTCTGGTTTTCTCCCCAAGATTGGTCTCGTCGTGAAGAGTCTTCTTCAATGTCATGTTGTAGCAACGCCCAGATTCTCGCTGATCTCCTTTAACAATCCCGACTCTTTGACCGGTTGGGAACTTCATACTTAAATGGGGTTTTGACATTATAGCCTTGAGCTCGTTTAATGCCTTTCTACCGAATATGAAGTTGTAAGCCGAAGGTTGGTCCACCAGCAGGAATTTCACTATTATGACCCATTACCTCGGATATGTTCTTGCAGTGACTGGGAGTTCGATAGAACCTACTGGAAATACCTTTTCACCTGCAAAACCCACCAGGTTGTATCTAGCAAGGACAACTTTATCCCAAAGAATCCTCATGTGATCGAAGGCGGACTGATACAAGATATCCGCCAAACTTCCAATATCAAGACCCGATGTATCTCGTGGTTAGCAATCGCCTAAGTAACCACCAATGCATCAGTGTGGGGAAGTGATACCCCTGCATAGTCGTAATCGGAGAAACCTACTACTTGGGTTTCGCATCTTCGTGACTTGAAAGGTTTCTAAACTGAGTAAACCTCTAAGTCCTTCAACTGCCTTTCATAGGCCATTCTAGTCGATCTAGATTCTCCCCCTCCACCGAATCCACCTGATATGGTGTGGATTATGGGAAGGTTGTCATGACCTTCATGTCTGGCTCGACTTCTACTTCCTTCACGTCTTTCCCGGTCTTCTCCTCGGGGAGTAGGCTCCCTGATTCTATCCCGAGTCCTTTCACGACTTCTCTCTCTGTGTCTAGGTTCTCGGTCTTGATTCCTTCTGGGTTGCAAGGGTTAGGCTTGATCCTACTAGGTTCCCCTTTGAATGGTGAGGAATTGGACAAGCTTCCCGTTCTCGATGAATTTCTCAATCAAGAGCCTCAGTGATATACATCCATCAGTGTAATGGCCATAACAATCGTGAAATGCACAATACTGATCGGCTAGCTAAGGCGGCGGCAGCCTGGTTAGTGGCCTCAGCTTTTGGTAGGTGGGATCCTTCTTCACTTCCAAGAGAACCTCGGAGAGGGTGGCATTAAGAGGAGTCTAGGTGTAACCTTTAAAAGATTTCTTGAACTTTTTAGACTCGGTAGGGTCTTCTTCCCGGGTGCCCTTCTTCTTCTGTTTAGACCCCTCAGGAGTCAAAGCCTTAGGCTGTGAAAATTATTGGACTTCTAATTTTAACAAGTGTGTGTGAATAGTGTGCAACAAAATATTAAACGAAATTAAAGGAGACAAATATTTTATTGACGAAGTGGAAACTCAATTAATAGAAAAACCACTCTGGGGCAGCCAAACCCAGGATATCTACTATTCAGAAGACAAAGCTAGTTACAAAGTAGTAGCACTCACAAACTCCTGATGCAGTGGTCGTACCTTGCACTCTAACGTGTAGCCTAACACGAACGCCTCCCAACCAGGTCTCCTACCAGAATGGGTCTTCAATGGAATCCTTTACCTTAGGGCCAACCCCTAAGATAGACTTCACAGCTGATCAAATCACACACTGGCAAAAGCTAGAGAGCTAGCAGATCTTCAATATCTCCCTAAACACCCTTTCTAAGCTATAAGGAATTCACCACCGAATTTTGTGTAAAGTGCATGCCTAGAGCCTCTTATTTATAGGTTTTAGAAGTCCTAAATCAGATAAGAATCGGAGTCTCTAGCACACGCGTCCGAACGGCAGCCATGGACGTTCGGACGGGCAACTGTTTCCGTGTCCGAAAAGCAATTCTAAAAAATTCTCAAATTTTGGCAAGGCCGTCCGGACGCTTGATGTTTTCATCCGGACGGGGGCCATCCGAACGTTTCTATTTGCCTTCCAGACCATCAAGTTGTAACATTTTTTGTTAGCTTTCCAATGATGCCAATTTCGTCCCAATCCGATATTTGAGTAGAAAATTATGATCAAAATATCAGAGGGTATCTGAACGGCTTGACCGAGCGTCCGGACGGTCAACTACAACCGCCTTTCCAAAATAGCGTTGAAAGCTTCCATAACAAGGCTGCGTCCGGAAGGTGTTGCCCTAGCGTCCGGACGGTTGCACTTCGGCTGCACGTAATTACCATTATAAGGCTTTGAGCGTCCAGACCCTGAAGGCTGATTTCCGGACAGTTGAACTGGTGCACACAATTTCCATATATGATGCTTGATCGTCCGGACCATGAAGACTAACGTTTGAACGGTTGAACTTTGTATGCATGACTTGCCTTGTGGAGGACATCGTCCGGACGGTTGTAGCTGTCTTTCCATAACTGTGTCTTAAGGCAGAAACCCTAATGCTTGTCAAACACCGAATGGCGTCCATACGGTATTGCCACGTCGTCCTGATATCCACTTGAACGCTGAATTCTTCTCGAACTCTGAATAGCGGCCGGACGATTTGCCATTATGTCAAGACGGATGCAATCTTGAATAATTCGAAGTTTCTAAACACTGATGGGTGTCAGGACAGAAAGTTCTCGTCGTCCGGACGGATGCAAGGGAACTGAACTGACTGATTTGAATTCTGCACAGAGTCTTCTTGAAGCTCATAATTGAAGTGTAGACTTTGAATAAAACAGCATCCCTGTGAAAGCAGCAACATTACATAGAAGTGATTTTGTCCAACAGAATGCAGCCAACGCAAAAACTAAGAAACTCCTCATTTGGCCATTCTAGGACAAAAATCACTTAACCACGTTAAAAATACATTTCTGATCCAAAACAATCAAATATATACTCCCCCTTTTTTGTCTCAAAGGGACAAAGGGTAAATAGAGTTTAGAAAGACCACAGTAATAAAATACTCCCCCTTGATGTCTCAATAGGACAAGAGTAAACAGAGTATATAAAATCCACAAACAAAAAGGTTCTAAAATCCTAAACAATTGGAAAATAGAGAAGAGTCTGCAAGTGGCTGAAAAGAGAGGAACAAAAATCCTCCAAGTTCCAAATCCCCCTGATCCACTAAAATCAAGTAGCGAAGAGAAATCCGTATAAAAAGCTGGATTAGTACTATTTTGGCTTCTAGCTCAGGAAGTCGGGAACCATGGACTGAAAAATCTTCAATCTCTTGATTTTGCAAAGCCTGAAACTGGTTATCCGCAGAGTGACATCCTCTCAGCAACTGGTCTGCAAGATAACTGAGGAGATTCACCACTGATCCTCTAACTGATAAAGATTCGAGGGAATGCTACAGAAGGCTCTGCATGAGCTAGGAGAAAAAGCTCATCTTAATCCTGAGACCTTTGGAATTTGAACATCCGACTTCAACAACGGTCAGTTTTCCAAAGGATCCATCTGCCAGATATTGTGCTGGGAGCTACTGGACGACATATTCCTGAAAGGATTTAAACAGAAATATTTTCAAAAATAACACCATAAAGAAATATTAGCTCATGTTAGTCCCAAAAAGAAAGTGGTATTATGACAGCTGTCAATTGGATGCCCAAGTATTGCAAAAACAAATATCGCAATCCAAATGACCTAGATATATCAATATCAACCCAACACACTGACAGAATAGGATTTTCATGCACACTATCTCAAGAAAATATCCCAACAAATATTCCAATATTCTAAAAGCACAAAAACTTAAAAGAATAACAGAAGACACAATGAAGATCATGGGATGAGAAGAGATGTGCAAAGAATGCCAAAATCTTGAGAGAAATCTACAAGAAAAACACACAACATGCCATGATAAATCAATAAAAATGCAAAGATATGTGTATAGCAGAGAAAGAGACACAAATCTTAAACCTGTAGAGATCCTGTCCGGACATGTCACTTAACCATCCGAATGGCTACTGCTAGGACAGCGTACGACAAGACTGCGCTCGTCCGGACGTAAGAATAGGTCCATCCGGACGCTTCACACTGAAAATCTGAAACTGGAGAAAAATTTGCAGAAAAATATTTTTTTCTAAAGTTAGCTTTAGAACACGCATGAATAATCAACTGATAAAACAGTCAAATAGCATTACAAAAATATGCAAAGATATAAATGAGAGTTAAGTATTCAATAAGCACAAATTTCCCTGCAGATAGAAATTTTAAATAGATTACTCAACTCATGCAATGTGTGTGTGTGTGTGTGTGTGTGTGTGTGTGTGGTGTGTGTGTGTGTGTGTGTGTGTGTGTGGTGTGTGTGTGTGTGTGTGTGTGTGTGTGGTGTGTGTGTGTGTGTGTGTGTGTGTGTGTGTGTGTGTGTGTGAAGACTTTTCCCAAAATGTATGAATTTAACTGATATGACAAAAAGCAACTAGATTTTCTAAACAAGAGAGAAAATCAATAAAAGATCAGTCAAAAGTCAAACCTTATTAATTACTAGGGCCTAGCCACCCTCATCTGATACACTCCCCCTAAGATGCAGCACCTAATTGTTTTACTTGTACCATGAAGGACAAGGTAAAATTTTACTTGCACCATGAAGGACAAGACTTATTTCAACACAGGAGCAGTGAATATAAGCATATAGCACAGAAAACTAAAGAGTTACTGCTTGATTCTAGTTAGTGCTAAAACCTAGAGAGAATGCTAAAAAATTTAGGCTCTAGGTTCAACTAGCATGTTGGTCAAATTGACCATCTAATCAAAAACATATCTCTTATTAGAATTTCCAGAAGCAAGAAGTCAAAGAGGAAAATGATATACCTTAGGGGAGCCTTGAATAGTGCACATTTTCATCGCATGAGGAAAGTAACTATCTATCATTAAGATGCAACACGAAAACTTAGCAGATATCATGCATAAACTCTCAATCATATATAAGCATATTTAATCAATGCACAATGAACTGAGGTATCAGGCAAAAACACATGCAATATCTGAAAAGCTATAAAAAGAAAAAATAAAATTCTGCATCTTCTCCCCCAATTTTTTTTTTTGTTTTTTTTTGAAAAATGAGACAGAAAAACAACAAAGAAATGCTTATGGAAGAGGAAATGACATCTATTCCCAGCATGTAAGGTAAAGGCAAACCTATCCTCATGGAGAGAGGTTTAGAAATACCAAGACAGAAAAGCAACCGCCTGACGTGCTTTAACAGTCATCCCCAAAGGAATATCTGCATATGTTTCTCAAGACAACAAGAGAAAATATGGGGGTTAAAATAACCGGTTCCTCAAACAGAATGCAAGACATGAATAAGATATGACATGACAAAATGTTAGTTTGTGATTGGCCTCATTCTGTGTTTGGACAAAATCACTTGTTTGTAAAGATGCTTTTAAACAGGAATTTCACTATTCAGAAGCATTCCAGATGATTCTGCACTGCTTTCAAGACAGAAGTTTTCAAAGTCCCTGTCAGCCGTCCGGACGATCGTGCCATCCCGTCCTGACGCCCATCTGTCCACTGTTCCATCCGTCCGGACGCCCGACAGACCAAGCATCATCCGTCCAAACGACGTGACTCTCCGTCCGGACGCACCACTGTATCGAGAAGATTCTATTCCAGCTTCGATCTGTCCGAATGTCTCAGCATCTCGTCCGGACGCCTCTCAGTGATCGATCAGCTTCAGATCTTTCCAAGTTCAATTTAAGGGAAGATTGCTTCAAACGTCCGGACGACGTGGATTCCCATCCGGACGCACTCATACATAAGGTAAGAATCGCAATTCAAATATCAACGTTCGGACGACAGTCAGCCTTGGTCCGAACGCGCATTCATCAGTTAAGGAAATTGCCGATTCGACTTCAACCGTCCGAACGACTGCCTATCATGGTCCGGACGCGCGCATAGCAGATATGGAAATCCGTCCGGAAGCTCATCCCCCATGGTCCGGACGCGCGAAGCCTTATAAGGAAATTACTTGCAGCGGACGTACGACCATCCGGACGATAGTGTCTCACCGTCCGGATGCGGCTCTTAAACAGGAAAGATTTTCAACGAAAATCTCAGAAAATTATGTCGCACTGTTGTCCGTCCAGACGGCCCAAGTTCACCGTCTGGACGGCATCCATACATATTACAGCAGTCGCCCATTCTGCACCTCAGCCTATAAATAGCGGCCCCTGGGCATCGAGAACTGCAAGAATTCGGTATTGAATTCCACAAGTGCTCAGAGAAGCTATTTTGAAGATTGTTGAGCTGATTTAGTTTCCTCTGAAGTCATTGCAAGTGTGTTGTTGCTGCGCTACAGCTGAAGTCTATCTTAGGGGTTGGCCCTAAGGTAAAGGATTCCATTGAAGACCCCTTCAGGTAGGAGACCTGGTTGGGAAGCATTCGTGTTGGGTTACACGTTAGAGAGCAAGGTAAAACCACTGCATCGGGTATATGTGAGTGTTACTATCTTGTATCTAGCTTTGTCTTCTGAATAGTGGATATCCTGGGTTTGGCTGCCCCGGAGTAGTTTTTCTCTTAATTGAGTTTCCACTTCGTCAACAAAAATATGTGTCATTTAATTTCCGCATTATTAGTTTTGTTGACACTTTGTGCACACACTTGTTGTTTATTTTAGAAGTCAATTTCAATTTTCATAAACGATGCAATACAAACATACCTGACATGCACTAGGATTTAAGAACCAAAATCCTAGGCATGGTGAGACTTCACCTTTACTAGGTGAGTCCACTCCCCCTCTAAGTGTGAATGGTCTCATCACTCTTAACCCATACCTGCTTGACCCGTGGAGATGGTTTGCGGGTCATGTCCATGTTGGCCACACTCCTTAGCATACCTTGTATTAGGCTCATCAATCCTTCATAGCCATGGCTGCCATTGGGCTTCTGCGGCTTTCTCTTGTAGCGCATTGATTTGTTCTTCTTTGGTTTTCTACTCTGATTGGCAGGAACAAACGTCTACTGATGCCATGGAGCCTGAAGAGCCGTAGGAGGTAGAGTGCCTGATGTAGCTCTTGTTGGCAGCTTCTTCTGAACCTTCGACTTTTGAGCCTGGAGCTGTGGACATTTGGGTCAGATGTGACCGGCGATGCCGTAGTGATGACAGGTGGACAAGCTTCTTTTGTTTGAATGCTTCTTGACATTCTCTGGAGAATTATGATTAGCATTCGTACAAATAACATTGCCCTTACCTTTTATGTCTCCTATGAGTAGGGACATATTTAGATAAGGAAGAATCTTCAATTTCACTTTTCCTCAGAGCATCCTACTTAATCCAAGGCCTATGGGATTTCAACAAATAACAATTTGGCCTAATATGACCAATCTTTCCACAATTATGACAGGTAGGGACAAACTTACCATGAGCTTGTGTACCTGTATCTTTGGATTTTGGCTTCACACAATTATTCAAGCAAGAATTTTCAGAATTATCCAAACAAGAAGTGTCTACTATCACAGGTTTAATAACAATAGAATCTAATTCAGAATCAGAAACATGTGAAGTAGAAGCACTCAAATTATCAACAATTAAATCAAGCTTGTTAGAAACATCTGAGTGAATACAAAGCATGCTTTTTAAATTATTACTTGAGAATTTTTTCAAGAAATGTTCAGATTCTTTTAATTTATTCTCAAGTGTATCAATGATGTCAAATAGCATGGTATTCCCAGATCTCAAAGAGTCAATCAAAACACATGATTCAGATAACTGAACAATCAAAGACTTTTTTTCTTGCTTCACCTTTTTGAGCTCTTTTGCATAAACAATTTTATCCAATTTAGCAAAAACTTTAGAGAGCTCAATATCATAATTTTCTTCAGATAACTGAGAGAAATCCATGATAAAAGGTGTAATCAAAAAGTAGAAGTCACAAGAGATAAGGATTACACTCAGGAAATAAATCCTTAACAGAGTGTACCTGCTCTAATACCAATTGAAAATTATTGGACTTCTAATTTTAACGTGTGTGAACAGTGTGCAACAAAATATTAAGCGGAATTTGAAGGAGACAAATATTTTGTTGACGAAGTGGAAACTCAATTAAGAGAAAAATCATTCCGGGGCAGCCAAACCCAGAATATCCACTATTCAAAAAACAAAGCTAGTTACAAAGTAGTAGCACTCACATACCCCTGATGCAGTGGTCGTACCTTGCACTCTAACGTATAGCCTAACACGAATGCCTCCCAACCAGGTCTCCTACCTGAATGGGTCTTCAATGGAATCATTTACTTTAGGGCCAACCGCTAAGATAAACTTCACAACTAATATCCCAGATTTTTTTTAGACACAAAACATTAATAATATTTTTAATAATAATAATAAAGTATAACTTATTTAGTAAGTAACTTAATCAATAAGTTTTTTTTAAGAAAAAAAAAAAGAAAAAAAAAAAAAAAAAAAGAAGAACTTGCACGGCAAGTTGATTTATCCCTTTATAATTTTCTTTTTTTCTCTTTGTTTTTTTTGGTCTTCTTTCTCCTTCCTTCTTCGTTACTCTTTCTTTCTTCTTCTTTCTTTCCTTTGCTTCCTGAGCACGCAGACACACGAAGAGGGAGAAACAGAGAGTGAGCGAGAGGCTGAGGGAGAGAGAGAGAGAGATGCCGATAGGGAGAGACAGAGAGATGAGAAGAGAGGGAGAGAACCAGAGAGAGAGAGAGATCGAGAGAGACAAAGAGAGATGCCGAGAAGAAGACCCGACCCCCGGGAGGCCCGATTTTCCGACCAACCACAGTGGGTCGGAGCAGAGGACGTCGGCGATGCTATTTCCGGCGGGCCAGGTGTTGTTCCGGCAGAACCCCGCGACCCGTGAGCCCAGAGAACCCGAGAGACCCGAGAGCCCGTGACTCACGACCCATGACCCGTTGAACCCGACGGCTAGAAGTCTGGTTTTTCCAGCGATTTTCGGTGGTTCCAGTGGCGATTTCCGGTGGGTTGAAGCAGAGGCGAAGCCCGGTGGCTGGAGAACACAATTTACGGCGAGACAGAGCTGCGCTTTCTGTGGGGCGTTGTCGGAGGCGATTTTCGGTGACTTGGAGTGCGATTCCGGCAAGCTTCAGTAGGATTTTCCGGCGACTCTTAAGTCCAGAAACAATGGGTAATTTCTGGGTTATCTTTGTTTGTATGTGTGATGTTTTTCGGTGTTAATCTTTGGATTTAATCTGTATAGTTAAAGCTTGGAGTTTGATCTTGTGTTTTGCTATTTTTGGACATAGATTTGATTGTGTGTGTGTTTTTGGGTAGAACCCGTAAGGTTTATGGCTTATAAATGTTCTCTCTGTTGTGGTTTAACTGGTTGGGTAAAGTGCCCGTGTGTTCTATGAAGTTGCTGTGATGATGGGTTTTTCTGAGTTGATATTCCTGTCTTGAGTATTAATATTTCTTGTTGTGTTTTCTGGGGGATTGGCAGTGGCAATACGGGTGTGATATGGGTTTGAATTCTTGATGAACCTGTGTAACCAATTGCGAGTATATGGGTATGTCCTAATATTGATGGACTGTGATGTGATCAAGAGAACTGATTTGAGCTATGGCTACTGTTGTTGAGTCTTGCTAGCCGGTTAGTTGTTCTCTGTTAGCAGTGTTTTGATTAGCTGGGTTGTGATGATTTTGGAAGCTAGAATTATTGTAGACTGATTATGTGTTTATGATATTGATGATTTTGAGTTGGATTTCTATTACTTGCGTTCCTGTGTATTGTAAACAGGGTGTGGATCTAGATGATAACTTGTTATTGGGAGTTTTAGTTGTTAACGGACAGCGTGTGTTTAAGCTGTATTTTGGGGATAAGGATCCACTGACTGATCAATTTTAGGAGTCTTTAATTTCTATTTAACCGTTTGTGGGGGTAGTAGCCGTGGGTAGTGTTTTGGGTTGTGGTGTTGATAGTTGAATGTGTACTGATTTTGAGTATTACCCAGTTGTTCGATATTTGGGTTGATTATTCCATTTTGGCTAAATGGGAAGTATTTGGAAGTTAATTATTGATGGTGTGTGGTTGTGCGGGCGTGATTCTGCTTGGTGGGAGTATTGAGTTATGGTTACTATTCTGACTATGAAGGATTTGGGGATGATTTGTCTTGGGTTTGGGATCTAGTTGAATTTGTAGACTTTGTTTCTAAAATTGAATCTTATATGTTTTAATTTTGGAAAGAGATTTTTGTGTGTGTATATATATATATAGAATAATTTAGTCCAAGTCTTAGAATTGAATTTCAGAACGCTCCGCTAAATTCATCCTTATGTTTTATTTAGGTAGAAGCTCGACCCTGACGCTAATGGAAAGTTCAGGTAAGGGGATACAACACCAAAAAACCCCAACAAGATTTTATTATAAATCTTTTGAAAAAGTGTTGGGGAATTTTACAAAGCGTTGCTCATGTGATTTTAATGCCAAGCTTTATTACTCATATGATATTGTTTAAGAATTTTGAGCATAAATCACAGTTTTGGTTAAGAGCATTTTTAAGAATTATGATTTATGCATAATTATAGTTAAGACTAAGAGCATTTTAAAATTATGAATTATGCATACTCACAGATATGATTAAGAGCATTCTAAAGTTATGATTTATGCATAATTACAGATATGATTATAAGCAATTCAAAGTTATGAATTATGCATATTTGCAATGATGAAAAAGAGAGCATTTGAAAGTTATGACTATAGAGCATTCCAAAGTATAAGACTCTATTCATGAATATAGTTTTGAAAGAAAAGAGAATCTAAAGTTAAATTCTGCACATGACTACAGTTATGAAAGCGGCTCTTACAGTTTTGAAATAAAGTTTACAGTTATAACAGAGCCTACAGTATTACAGAAAACGTTCATGTGCAGTAATTGTTTAACCCTGAGGCACTACTACAGTTAGATTCGGTACCATATAGGGTAGCACGGCAAGCATACCGTAAGTCGGTGTGTGCTACCATCCGGAGTTGGCCTTCACCTAGGGAAGATCCCCAACCCGGCGACTCTTTTCTGTGACGACAGGCTGAGTCTATAGGTCCTTTGGACAAAGCCAACGTGCGCCGCTCACGGGAATTGGCGGTGTAGAGTCTATAAAGGGATAAACCACAAATAAAGGATTAAAGAGAAAACTGATAAAAAGAATTTACTGAATCATTAGAAAATCTGTTTAAATGTTCATTTTGTTAAACTGCATAAACTGTCATTCTTATACCATTATTCATATTCTTCAAAATTCTATTTAATTGTTCATATGCCATGTCACATGTCCTAAAACAATACATTTCACTTTATGAAGCATGCTTTAATATGTGTTTTCTTATAAAACATAAACAGCCTAGCATATCACTTCTCAGACAACTATTCATAACTTGAATCTTGAACTTATACTCAATCTAAAGTCACATATCATGTTCATACTTTTAAACATCATCGTAAATTTTAATATACTCAAAAACACTTAAATCATCTAAAATAAATTAAAATCAACATGCTATTGGTTTAGGTTATAAATCAATTTACATTATGCAATTCATCATATGTGAAAATAATTCTTATCAGTGAGTAGAATAAATCTGTCATTATGCATGACTAAAGATTATGGCATAAAGGTTTATAACATGTTTTATAACCGTCCGGACATCAGCCTTCAGGGTCTAGATGCTCAAAGCCTCATTATGGTAATTACGTGCAGCCAAAGTGCAACTGTCTGGACGCTAAGGAAACACAGTCCGGACGCGGCCTTGTTATGGAAGCTTTCAACGCTATTTTGGAAAGGCGGTTGCAGTTGACCGTTAGAACGCTCGGTCAATCAGTCCGAACACCCTCCGGTATTTTGATCATAATGTTTTACTCAAATATCGGATTGGGACGAAATCGGCGTCATTGGAAAGCTAACAAAAAATGATGCAACTTGATGGTCTGGACGGCAAATAGAAATGTACAGACGGCCCCCGTCCGGATGGAAACATCAAGTGTCACGCCCCCGTTTTGGGATATAAGGGAAACGTGAGTTTGAGTACTAAAAACCATCTAAAAGGAAGCGTGCATTTACAACTTTAAATTTAATTCTCCTATTTTATTAAAACTTTCTATTAATAATACATTACAAGGTCATTAACTCCAAAAAGAACAAAACATACTATACAAAACTAGGGTTTGGCCGGTTCATCACGAACTATCGCTCTCAGCGAGGTCTATGCCCTTACAAGGAAAAGACTTCGTCTTACTGTTGTCATCCGGACGGATGCACTTGAACGCTGGATTCTTCTCGAACTCTGAATAGCGGTGGGACGATTTGCCATTACTTCTGAACGGATGCAATCTTGAATAGTTCAAAGTTTCTAGACACTGATGGGCATCCGGAAGGAAAGTTCTCGTCGTCCGGACGGATGTTGCTAACTGAAGAGCGTCTGAACAGAATACCATGTCGTCTGGACGAATGCAAGGGAACTAAACTGACTGATTTGAATTCTGCACAGAGTCTTCTTGAAGCTCATAACTGAAGTGTAGACTCTAAATAAAACAGCATCCCTGTGAAAGCAGCAACATTACATAGAAGTGATTTTGTCCAACAGAATGCAGCCAACACAAAAACTAACAGATTGGTCAGGTACTAGGAAGGCCCAGAGTGGTTTCCTCCTGGTTTATGAATTCTTCTGCTTTATCCACAAACCCATGCAAGTCTTGTGGTGGTTTCCGAGCTAGATCCACCATCAAGGGCCCATCCTTTCTGATTCCCTCGTATAGGGAACCATAGATGAAATCATCAATGGCACTCTCTGTGCCAAGCTTCTCTAGGTTGAATCTTCTGAAGTAGTCCTTCAACGACTCATTGGGTTCCTGGTGCAAAGACATCAGGGATCCAGCGGGCTTCCTTCGCACTCTTCCAACTAGAAACTGGGTTAGGAACACCTTTTCGAGACCATCAAAGTCATTGATAGACTTTGGGGGAAGTTTTCGAACCAATCCCGGGCATTCCCTGATAGAGTAAGAGGAAAGGCCTGGCATGCTACGGCATCTGGTGTTCGGTGGAGATCCGTGTGAGCTCGAAAATTATCCAAGTGCTCAATCGGATCTTCGACTCTGGTGTAGGTCGGGAATTCAGAACCTTGAATTTCTCAGGAAGGAGAAACTTGGCCACTTCGTCTTTGAATGGTGAAGCGGTCTTCAGGAAGCAAGAGATTGTCCACCAAGGAAGCCTTTCCCCTATCTTGCCGCTGGACCACCTTGGATAGCAGATCACATCTTTGTTCCAGCTTATTGATCATGTCCGTCATCTTCTTTTCGGTCTTGGTCTAGGAGAGATTCTCAAGATTGGGCTCCCTACAAATAATTCTCTCGCTAGATCCTTCCTCACAATTGGAAGGATTCCCTTCTTCTCTTAGCCAAGCATCAATGTGGCTATTCTCCTCCTTGTTCTCGAGATTCACAATGGGTGGAACAACCGTCGGTGTGCGAGAGTGCTCAATATTATGGAGAGGCGACGAGGCGTTGTGGAGAGAGCCCTCCGGGTTGCGAGCGGCTTGTAATGTAGCATTTTGTGCGGTCAATTTGTCCATATTTTTTTTCAATCTAGGCGATTCGCTCGTTGAGAGCAGCTATTGTGGTTTCTGGATTTGAATATTGCCCATCTTCAATATTATTGCAGCGTGTATTCACAATCACGAATTTTTCTTTGAGAGAAACAACAAAACGTTCCCACAAACGATGCCAAACTATTGATACAGTTTTTAGTATCATGACTTGTTGCCTTATGATTCGCTGTCAAGAGATATGCAAAAGAATAAACAGCTCGTCAAGGGTGCCAACCGTTCTCACTCCGATGCCTAATCAGTTTTTGTAGACAAATTTGGGAGTATTGAGAGCAGAATGAACTCAGAGATCAGAGAGTCGTTTTATACCTAGGGTAGCAGTCTATTTATAGGCACACAGTTCTAAGATTACTGGAGTGCACTGATGTAGTTTCATTAGGATTCTGATCCCTAGATTGCATGGGATCATACTTACCTTCCTGGGAGTCTAGTTTGAGTAGGACACTTCTGCTAGCTAATTTTAGATAGACAACATCATTTTATCCCATATTTTGTGGGATAAGGCTCTATCACGGGGAACTCGGGATAGAGTTCTTTTGCAGCTTGTTGGGAATTTACGTGGTCAACCTTATCCCATAAATCCCGGTCATAGTCTTCAAGTGATATTTAAACAGTTTCAAGATGACCCCGAGGAGGACTCCCCGAGACCATTGAATATATCTTGAGAGCATATCCGAGGCGGGGTGATCCCAAGATGTTTGTACTCCGAGACGATTGTGTCTCGGGACTCTGTAATAAGTATCTGAGACGTTGGTGACCGAGCGGGTCGAGCCGGGTCGATCAGACCAACTGGGCCCCCAGACCAGCTTTGGGCCCAGTTAGCTTTGGGAATGATAATTTTCCCAACAATTAAGATGCCAAATAAATCCATTATATATTATATAAGCATTCTAAAAATACATTAAAGGGACACTTGCAATTGACTGGCTCCCAACATGACTTTTGAATGTTCAAAGTAAACATTTGGTGTGACATTTATAGAGCAGGAAGAACTAATAATGGTGAAACGCTTTTTTATTGCTTTCTTTTGACCTCCCTCCCAAGTCCGTCCCAACTTCACAGAAGCAGCTGGCTAGGGACCAGGGAGGTAATAATTTTGTAAACAACAAATCAAGTATTAGTGATTGTTCCCCAAAATCGCATTCTAAGAAGGTCCTTAATCCACGATAAAAAGCTTCGCTCAGTGCACAAGAATTGACATTGTCTACATATTCGGCTTGTGTCATGGTGTATAGGCGAGTTCGGTCTCAAAAGAAAGGAATGATTGAAGTCAGATATATCCAGATAGCTGCAGTGACTGCTTGGCACGGTACCAATGGCCCAAAGAAAAATAGCTATCACAATTACATTGATCTGCAACAAAAATTGAAGTAATAATAGTACCTAGTTTTCTTTTCAGAATTGAGAATTGAATATTAATCTCCCAAAATCTCGTTGACTCAAATAGTGTACCTGTGGCACCAAAATCATGATTAGAATGAAGCGACACATCTTTAGATGGAAGATCACAAAACTCTTGAACTTTTTATGGTGCTCATCAATGTACTCGCCAATTTGCTGTCAAAAGAGAAGACCAAATACAGTAACAGCAAATACACCAAAGTATGACAATTGAGAAGGGAATTAAGTGGGTTTTTAAGAAAGCATACTCGTTCCCAATCCATCCTGAAGAAAATAGTGACAATCACAGCAACTTCTAGGAAAAGAAGAGAGCATATGGAGACAATGTACTGAAATACAAACTGGTCAAGGATGGGTCAAATCTTTTTTCTAAATTATGGGAGAAAATGAATTAATGAGACACAAGATATTAAAAAGGATACTATGCAAAGTGTATAATTGGTGATACAATTAGCAACCATGTGACCAGAGAGCGTGCTCAGGGAGACAGCAATTCCCACTGCTAAACATGTGTATATAAACCTGATCATAAACAAGAATATATAATTTTTGTCTGAGATATATATATATATATATATATGCAAAAGAAAACATATAAGAAATAAATAAATAAAATACCAGGGTCTAGGCAAAGATGAAAGAGGAGCAGGCAGCTGGGCAATCCCATCTTGCCACTTCTTCAACAGCCAAAGGGAGTAAATGATCATCCCAATCCCGCAAATATTGACAATCAGGTTGACTACCCTCATGGAACGGTGGAGGAAGCACCTGGTGCAACGTACCATTTCCGGTTGCCCAATGACCTGGTCCTGTCCCCTTCTTCTGCCCGCTCAAGTTTCATACTTTGCTGTAGATGCCTGCGTGCCGGGGGTTGGTGTGTCCGCTTTAGTATGTGTTAGATTCGGGCAGGTCAATTGGGAAATGCAAAAAAACATTTCCACCTCACCTACCATTCAAAACATATAATTGAGACCATTTTTTTTATATATATTTTTTACTTAAGAAAAAATTATAATTTAGCTCTTCAAACTGCTAGCCGTTTTGCAAGTAGCCCCACGAACTGTCAACGCTTAGACTCTAGCCCCCCAAACTACCAAAACGTTTCAAAAAAACCTATTTTGTTGAAATATGCTTATAACACCTTACCACATGTCATTTTTCAATTAAAAAAAAATGAAATTTAGAAATTAAAAAAATAAAAACTAAAATTTTTTTTTTAAAATTTAATTTTTATTATTTTTTTAATTGAAAAATGACACGTGGCAGGTATATTATAGGCATATTTCGACAAAATTAACTTTTTTGAAACGTTTTGGTAGTTTGAAATGCCAGAGTGCAAGCGTTGATAATTCATGGGACTACTTGCAAAACGGCTAACGGTTTGAGGGGTTCAACTGTAATTTTCCCTTTAATTAATTATAGGAATAATTGCACCGATGGTCCATGTGGTATGCCATAATTATTTTTCACTCCCTATGGTTTAAAAAGTGCATGGGAAGTCCTTATAGTATGCAATAATTACAAATCGATCCATGGCGTCAAATTCTGTTAAAATTTTTAACAGATTCCGTTAAATGTCATGTCAGCGCCACGTGTCTCCATCTTATTGGTGACACGTGGCGCTGACATGCACATCTTAATAAAATAATATAAATTTATTAAAAAATAAATAAATAAACTTATTTTTTAAAAAACAAAAAATGGGGCAAGGGGGTGGCGCGCGCCACCCCGGCGGCCACTGGGGGTGGCGCGTGGCCACCACCATTGGCTGGGGGTGGCCTGGCCACCCCCTTGCCCCATTTTTTCTTTTTCTTTTTTCTTTTTTCTTTTTTCTTTTTTCTTTTTTCTTTTTTGTTTTTTAAAAAATAAGTTTATTTATTTATTTTTTAATAAATTTATATTATTTTATTAAGATGTGCATGTCAGCGCCACGTGTTGCCAATAAGATGGTGACACGTGGCGCTGACATGGCATTTGACGGAATCTGTTAAAAATTTTAACAGAATTTGATGCCAAGGATCGATTTGTAATTATTGCATACCACAAGGACCTCACATGCACTTTTTAAACCATAAGGAGTGAAAAATAATTATGACATACCACAGGTACCAATAGTGCAATTATCCCTTAATTATATAAGGAATTAATTAAGTAGGAGCGATAATATCGATACAAAGAAAAAGATTGGGGGAGGGGGGGGGGGGGACAAAAAAGAGCCATGGCCGGGATTACATGATATCAATGGGACGTGACTTGAATGCTCTCTCACATGGTGGGTCTCAATGGAGTGCAAAGGGACGAAACAAGCATTTGATGAGAAACAAGTGTTTGGCAAACGATAAAACTGATTCGATTCGAAAACAAAAAAGACAAATTAATAATCAATTTCATAATTAAAACCTCATGCACAAATTAATACATGTCCCTTTTCCATCATACACTTAAACATCATCACTTTCGGAGGGGAATTGACTTCTGCATATTCAGATTCATGCATTCAACAAACACAGCATGGCCACTCATAAAAATCTATTTGAAACAACATGCATAAATTTAATCCACTTTGATCTTGTTAAAATAGTTAAACAGTTTTTTTTAATTTATTTTAGAACAAAAAATACTTAAAAAAAAAACACTTCACATTCAGCTAGTTATTTTGACTAGCTGCTACAATGCTAAGCAAAAATTTGCCTAGTACGGTAATTTAACGATGCATAAAAAAAAATAAAAAATAAAAAACTAATAAAATATTAAATATGATTCTCTCATTTTTAGAAATAGTAAAAATAAAAAAATTTAAATGGAATAATAAAAGTAAATGTCTAAATGTTGAGCCAGATGTAGGTGATTCATAAAAGTGGGTAGCTCCCTACCCAAAAAAAAAGGTATTCATTTTTTGTGAGCATTTTGTGTTGAATTGTAATTAATGCTTCCTTTTTTTTCTTTTTCTTTTTTTTTTGCTAGGACAATATATTACCATTCCTTTCTGAAATTTTTGAAAAATGAATAGCCTCCGCAAATTCAATAGAGAAATGTTTTACACTTCCACACAGAGATGGTCCCAAAGCCACGTCAGTTAAAGAAAAAAAAAAAAGATAAATATCCAAAATGGAGGTGGCTGGCCACCCCCATTGGCCCAAAGGGGTGGCTCGAGCCACCCTTTATATATATATATATATATATAAGTTTTTTTATAAGTTTTTTTTATAATATTTGTTTATTGATTTTTAAATTTTTATTATATTTTAATAAAAATATGGCAAGTGGCAAGGTTATTATAGCAATATAACTACCAAAGCTTTTTTTTTTTTTTTGAAGGGACTACCAAAGCTTTTGTGGCACACTTTAATAGTTTGATAAGTCAATTTAGTATATTTGAAAATTTATAAGACTATTTTAAAATGGCCATTAGTTAGGAGGCTTTTTTATTTTATTTTTTTTCCCAAAAATAAGGTTTAAAGAGGAGATGGTGGCTTGTTGGTTCTACGCTGGAATGCTCCAATGCTCCATTTCGTTTGGAGCAAGTTGTGTCAGGAAGTAGGCATACTGACGTGAACATAGAAACCATTAATAATGTAAAGAGAGGGATATAGTTTTGAGTTCCTGTAAAATCACTTTTCAGTTTGGAGGGATGTAGAGCAGGCAGACCCAAAATGGAGAGATAATTTTCGAACTGATTTTTTGTCTGCAACCTACACTAACTCTCTCTCAGCTTTCACGTCGATCTTTTTATTTCACCCAAAAACACAACCAACGAAGCCAATTCAAGTTTAAAACGTTAATTTCTTTTATGAAAAAAATGTAAAATCAGTACACATGATTTATCTAATTTTCAATTAACTCTCCATGGTATCAAAATAAACTACTAAGTCCCTAAGATATGCCAAAAATACAAATCACTTCCTATAATCAAATTCTAACAAAACACCCAAATAATTTATGAATTCATTTCGATACCACATGAAGTTAATTATAAATCAATTCTCAAAAATTAACCCCAACTGGAGGGATATAGTTTGACTCTCAATGGGTCCCTAAACATATTACTAATGATACAAAAACACCACCTCAAGTACAATTTGATAGAAGTAGCATGCAGGCATCACAAGACAACCACCTCTATCATCCCTGGAATAGCATCCCTCTTCATTTCAAGTGAAATTAAGAAAAACTGTTTTCTAGTTGAAATTTTGTTTTGTTAAATCTAACCGGACAACCACCTCTGTCATCCTTGAAATAACATCCTCTTCATTTCAAGTGAAATTGAGAAGAACCATTTTCTAGTTGAAATTTTATTTTGTTGAATCTTACAATATGCATGGTGCGTGACAATATATACTCTGTTTAATCTGTAAAATTTGATATCAACCATGAAATGCTTCCAATTCACTTGAAATGAAGAGAATCCTATTCCATGCACCTCATACGGCAGGATTAATCCTTTTTTCTTACCAATAAACTTCAAAGTTCAAGAAAAGAGCAGCTGATTTAAATCACATATTTAATAACTAACCATCTCCACTAATTCAAAAAAGCAGGAAAATGATAAATAAGTAAGAAGGAAAAGCTTTTCCAAGTACTATAATAATTGAAAAGAACAACCGGCAAGACCACGGGGCCAACCCTAGAAGGTGATGGGCACAACTCAATCAAGCTTTATCCTGTCCAAATCATTGATCACCCCTTCCAGCTGTTACCAAAGAAAACATCATGGAAGATTACATTAAAAAACCACCCAGATGTTGGAGTGCTAGAGAAAGTAGCTTAACAGCAAAGAATTGGCATACCTTGACAATTTGACGCAAGAAGTAATCCCCATATCTCTTAGCTGTTTGGATTCAACAACATGAATCATGTCCTGCAGCAATAAGAAACTGTGAATTACAGCACCCTTAGGAATAGAAGCTCTTCTAATAATTTTTTCTGGTTTTTAATAACCTAATCTTATTTGATTTTAGATATTCTTGTATGCTTAGTTTATTTGCATTAACTTGATCCAAAACATTGATATACATAAAACACATAGCAAACGAGGCAGTATCACCGAGCAAAGGAGAAGGTAAAATCAGAATCACCCACAGTTTCATTGCATTTAGGTGCCTTTTTTTCTTTTTTACGTTTTCTTTGAAATGCATGGGTTGATACAAGAAAGTGAAGGATAAGGGGATAACTACAGCTGACAACTATTGCATCAAGTTAGGCTACAAAGTTATTTCACAAAAGTTCCATGAACAATAGCTCAAAATTGTCTTTAGAGCCATATGACAAATTCAAGAACACAAACATGCCTTTGGTCGATTCCTGACCTATATAAGTTTCCCAGGTGCCAAACTAAAAGGAATTAAAAAATAACTGAAGGAAACAAACAGCCATACATCGTCAAGGTAGAAATCCACGTCAGCATTGGATACAATTTTTCCATCACCATCAACAGCATGTGTCTTGTGCTTGTATGTCATCAAGATAGTCCTGCAAGGCAAAGCAGGAAAAAGCTCAGGATATCACCTTTACATATTATCACACAATGAGACAGATTTTGAGCCAAAACCAAACTCCTCATTGAAATACCTCAATGTAGGTTCATCAACTTCCATGTAATTTGCAAGTTTCCCAAGGGAGATGGTTGAATACACTTTCAAGAAGGTCCTGACACCTGATAATAACTGCTGTTGCTTCACTTCATAAAGAAACAGTTTCAACTGAAGTCTATAGGCATCCTGCAAGAAATAAATGCATTTGCTAAAATCAGAGAGAGATCAACATGCAACCAACGTATAGAATAAGTAAATAACCCTGCCAAAATAAGCTTTAATTTTAGGTAACACCACAATGTGGAAGGACAGGAAGACAATGAGGACCATCACTACCTCAAAAGAATTAGCAAAATATTCCCACAAACAAGTAAAGAAGGCATTCTAATCATCCATTTAATTGCAGACGCATGCTTCCACAAAGTGATGGTTAAACCATGGAAGCCCCCTGAAAACAATAAAAAAAAAACTACAGCAACTTTATCCTCCGAACAACCACTGAGCAACTTTGTCCCCTCAGACAAACTACAGCACTGCTGGCTTCACCATAATTAGATTTACACCGACTAACTGTACTCATTGTCATTGTTATCATCAGTCAAGTCTTGCAACAATTAGGCAATGTCAAAGGTGAAGTCAATATCATCATGGGCAGTGTTCTAATGAGGTTTATGGGTCGTATAAGGTGGTGTTATGGAAAAATATCATGAGGGATTGAAGGGAGTTTGCTAGATATACCAGATTTGAGGTGGGAGACGGGGCCAAGATTAGGTTTTGGTATGACACGTGGTGTGGGAATCAGGCCCTCAAGGAAGCTATCCCAGATTTGTATAGTATAGCTCGTGTTATTGATGCTTTTTTGTGGCGGACCATTTGGAGCTATCTGGCGGCTCCCATCAGAAAAGTGGAACATGAGCTTTATCAAAGCGACTCATGATTGGAAGGTAAATGTCTTTGCCTCATTCTTCAATTTGCTGTACTCTAGAGTGAGCCAACGAGGTGAAGACAAGCTTTGTTGAGGCCCCTTTGAAGAGAGGGTTGTTCGATGTTAGATCATTCTATAACATCCTTGTCCCCATGATGGTACTCACTGTCCTCGGAAGAGTATTTCACTATGAGAGTGTCATTCTTTGCTTGGTCGGCCACCCTAAGGAAGATCCTCACCATGAATAACCTAAGGAAGCGGCATGTCATTATAGTAGATTGGTGTTGTATGTGTAAGAGGTGTGGGTAGTCTGTGAATCATCTTTTTCTCCACTATGAGATTGCTAGTGCCTTATGGAGTTCTATCCTTAGTCATGTTGGGCTAACCCAGGTTATGCCTAGGAATGATTGACCTTTTCGCTTGTTTGAGAGGGTTGAGTGGCAGTCCTCAGAGTGCAGCAGTATAGAAGATGGTATCGTCCTACCTTTCGTGGTATATTTGGAGGGAAATAAATTATAGGAGTTTTGAAGACAGCGAAAAGACGATGGTGAATCTAAAGTCTTTCTTTTTCAATACTTTTTACCATTGGGCAGTTACTTTAGATTTTCTTAATTTTCTTAGGTTTCATGATTTTTCTCTTTCTAACTAAGTATTTCTCTTATATACTTCATATATACCTAAGTTGTGCTTTTGCGCTTTTTAATCAAATTTCGATTACTTCAAAAAAAAAAAAAAAAAAGAGAAAGTGGGCGAAAGGGTTTGAGGGAAAAGGTAATGCCATTGAGATCAACAAGATCTGAGTAAACTTCGGGCCCACCGGCAAGGATTTTGAGCTTCTAGAGCTCCTCCTCATGGGTTCAAGCTTAGGGTCGACAAAGGATTCACCTCAAAGAGGCCATGTTGATTGGCTTACTTGAGGTTAGATTCGAAGGAAAAAATTAAGGCCCCAACACAAGCTGCTCCACATGATGGGCCCATGCGGGTAGTGAAACTTGAAAACCTAACCTAGCCAACCAACTAATAGCACTCAGTTAAGCTTGACTCAATTTCTAAGGTTGATCGGTTTGGTTTTAATTTTACCCATCAACACCATTGGTTCGAGCATTGGAATCCAGTGAAAACTGACCCAAGGGTTTGGTGTTCACCCCAAGTTAAAGGGTTCAAAGATTCCTGCAACTAAACATAATTGCCAATTTATACTATATACTGTTAATGACTAATAGCAATAATTAAAACATTCAAGATTAGTTTTCATGAGTTGAACAAATGACAACTTCTATCAAACAAATATCTTCATTTCTTATCTCAAAAATAAGCTGTTGATAACTGTAGAAAAAAGTTATTAAAAAAAACACTAAACAAGATGCACACTTGAGCCCAAATCTTTTCCAAGTATAGGCTCAAATAGAGGAAAGTAAATACCTGGTTGTAATTTACAAGAGGCTCCTCAAAACTTGGAGCCGAAGGGGTAATGAACTTAGGGCATGCATATGAGAAGAGCTCATCATAAATAGCAAATGCCTCATCATCATATCTTTGCATTCTGATCATCTTTTCACCATACTTCTCCCTCAGCTGAGAGTTCACAGTTTCCTCAACAAGTTTTACTTGGGGACAAAGTGAAAGGCAAATTGCCAGCAAGGCATACATCTGCTCATTCTTCTTCAGTATCTGCTCATACTGTGGAGACTTTTGATGATATTGCTTGGTCTTGTAAATGTACAAAAGAATCTTATTGAATTCACGAATCGCCTCCACATACCTTCAAGAAAAGTAACAATAGGTGTTGAGCTCAATATGCAGATAAAGAGAGAAAATTCTTAGGAATCTTTTTTTAGTGGTAACACATACACCCAATGGGTCTTAAACCCACAACCTCACCCTCTATTATTATTATGAAGGGAGAAAATGCTATTTGAACTAGATCTCATTGTCCAGGGGAAAAAAATCATATAGAGATATTACATGCAAATTTACATATTTACAAAGGCACGAACAAGAGCATTTTAACTGAAAGTAACTTTATTTTATTTGTGTGCTTTCTGTCTATAACTGACAATCATTCCACTCTTTTTTCCTCCTTTTCATTGTTGGTGGGTGTTTTTGAAAAAAAAGGGGAGGGGGTGTTGATGAGCTTTATATTAAAGTTTCAAATTCTAAAATAATAGGGCAACAATTTATCAAGAGCCTCTAGGACACCATTAAGAGCAAGTGAACCAATGCATTCGGCAATTGATCACATTTGCCAAGTAAAGCTCAGATTCCTTTGAAAAATTTCCTGCAAACCACACTTCCCAATAAACAACTTTAAATCTTCTCATAATCCTAATCCATTTCTTATTGATAAAAAAAAGCCGTCACTTCTCCGCGAGATCCGTTACTTGGGCTCACTTCCGGTTGGCCATGGCTCCCCCGGTGTAGTCTCAGCGGTCTCCCTCACCATCTCAACCATCCAGCTCTTCAATCTAGGTAGAGATGGAGCGTTGCTTCACTGTGGAAGCTAAAGGCTTCTCCTTTTCGGAGAAGGCAGAAGCAGCTGAACTTCACCTAGAGGAGAGGAGGAAGGGGTTCTGTGGGTTCATCTTTTTGGGTCTCCAAGGAGCAGCTTGGTTGATGGCCACCATTGAGGAGGCATTAACAGCCCCAGTGAAGAAGGATTTCGTCAAGTATTTTCAGGAGGATGTGAAAGCCTTGATAGTCCGAGGGGGTGGTAACAAGGCCGGCCGCTACCTCAAGGTGGTAGCCTACGCTGAGGGTGGTCGAAAAGGGCCAATTGGCTCCCGGAAGGCCGTGAAGGTTGGGGTTGGTCTTAGGTTGTAGGTGAGTTATGGCAGATGCTAGCTTTCCTCGAAGCAAAGGAGTGGCCTCTAGTTTCTAAGGTGCCTGTTTCGGGGGGGGGGGGGGGGAACAAAAGGGGGGTCTTCTATCCGGTCGCTCCTACGCGGCAGTACAACACTCAGTGGACAAAGTTGATGAGAAGACGGTGCGGTCGAAGGGCAATTCCGTCATTTGCTTCCATTGGTGTTGGCATACAACGGTGAGGAGGTGCGAAAGGGGGTGAACTGCTACGAGCTTGATATCTCTGGGTCGTCGGTGGTGCTTGCCAGTGTTGCAGCGAAGAAGACGATAGAGATAGAGACGAAGGGCAATTCCGTCATTTACTGGTTGAAGGTGTTTCTAGAGCTTTCTCGATTAGTGATGGATCGGGTCAGAGGATGTCTCGGCCGGTTAGTTGGGTTGGGTTCTAAGTTCAATGGGTTCAAGCCTAAGAATATCAGTAAGAAACCCATTATCCATCTTAAACTAGTTTGCAAGTCTTTGGGTCAGGGCTTTAAGGTTTTTTTTTCAGATCTTCCCTTCAACTCAAAGTCTCTGTGGGTGGACCTTCGGTGGCATGAACTCATGGAGCTTCCGATGAGATTTCTTCACTTGTGATCTTAACAGAGGAAGGTTTTGAGTCTATCCCAGTAGATGGCTCGGTGTTGGGGTTGCCAAAGGTTGGGACTAAGATGTTCTCGAAGGACCACCGGTTGGGTAACGAGGTTTTGGTTTCCACTGATCAGGATGGGCTTGTCCCTGTGAGTTCCAGTCCTTCTTTGACATCTCTGCTTAAGCAAGAATCAGCTACAGTGTCTTTGGAAGCTTCTCTCAAGTCTAAGGGGTCTGCTCCAGCTTCAGTTGACCTTTTCCCCAGTGGTTCTTCCTCGGGGGTTGCTAAGTTGGAGAGAGGAGGCTTCATCTTTCTTGTCCAATGGCATCGACCTCAAAGTTGTTCCAAAAGTATTATAGGAAGTCTAGGGAAGGTCGAGTTGCTAAAATGGATGAGCATTTATTTTCCGATTCCGTTGCGGCATTGAGATTAGATTTAGCCGATGGGATTCCTTGTCCTCTCTTGGGTGCCACTCCTGAGTCAGAGCTTCCTTTGGAGTCTAAGCTAGTGCAAAGCTCTCGGGTGCCACCCCTTGTTGACGAGGTAGCTTCTGTAAAGGATGTCATTAAGCGAACTCCTCCGGCGAGGGGTTTCTTACGGAGGGGTTTTCTCAACTCGAGTCCGACAAAGAAGTTTCGCCTAAAGTACCAGTCGTGTCGCCATCAACCCTAGTTGTTAAGGAAGATGAGGTGGTAGAGACTCCCTCTCATTTGGGTCGTTGCATCTCTCCATCGGCTGATAAGGGTGAGGGCCTTAGGGTGAACTGTCTGGTCGAGTCTCAAACGTGGCCGGTTGGTTTTAGTCCATCTGAAGAGTTTGTTGAGTGGGATCAGGGCACTGAGGTCTGGGATGGGGAGGATGGTGTTTCCCCTTCCCCTTTGGGTGTTTATCTGCTCGATGAAAAGGACGAGGCTCCGCTTTTGGCTATCTTGGATGCCAGCGTTAGCGAAGAGGATTTTCATCGGGAATCTACGGTTGCGCGTCAAAAGACTAAAGGGAGGAGGGAGATGTTGAATTTGAAAAGCTCCATCAATTATGGTGATTATTATGCAACCTCCTGGTGTCGGAAAGGCAAGGCTCACATGATGTAGTGTTGAGTGCCTCGTGGGTCTTAGGTCTTTTATGTTTTTGAGTTTTTAGTGTCTTGCGTGTTTGTTAGGTCACTTTCTTTTTGGGCTAGTTTGGTTGCTCCCTTGTATACTATTGTGTACTTAGGGGCACCTTTACGCTTTTTTAATAAAATTTATTACTTATAAAAAAAAAATCCTAATTCTCTTATTCACCATAAAATTATGGCTCCCATCAAATCAAATCTTGCAGGTATTTGCACTAAAACATAAAACAGCTCTACAAATGATATACAAAACAAAGGGGTGTCCCTCGAGACCTCAAGAGCAAATGCTTCCAACTTCGCTTGCATCCTAATTTATTAAACCCCAGCCCTTCCTCTGCTCTTATATAGGCTAGCAAGTAGGTCACGATGTTCCAGTTGAGGCAAGAACTACAACCTAGGTTTGTTTTTTGTCCCAATATAACCACCTAGAAAATCATTCCTTGTCTGGAAGTAGTGTTTCCAACCTCAGAATTTTGATTTCAAGATCATAAGCAATCACAATTTCCCATAAGACAAAATTATTCATTTTTTTTTTTACATGCTTGCCGCTCTAAACTGTCTGCAATGCATACATTCCAAATCATGTAAGGATCAATACTGCTGAATCTGGGAAATAGGGCTAACATCCACAACTTATATTATCAAGCTTAAAAGAAACTAAAACGACACTAATGGGAATAGAAAATTTAATTTGAAAAATTAATAAAGAAATAATAGAAGTACAATGGCAAAGCTAAAAAAGGGATAATGAAACAGAACATTATTAAGAAAAGAAGGTTTTACATCGTTAGACAAGAAACAACAGCAGACCCAAAAGACATTAAAATAGTCATAGATGCAAAGACAAAACAGCAAAAGACCTAAAGGAGAAGGCAATAAGTTCACGTACCTCCGCAACATAAGATTGGCAAACCCATAATGATATATGGTGGTAATGTGACTTCCGATTACACTCGTGTAAACACCTTGTTGACTAATGTCAATGGGAAGTAAGCACTTTAAACCAGTATGATAATCACCCAAAAGGCAATGAACTCGCAGCAATCCCACCATGCTGAAATACCCCAACACCTTCAAAACATTACTCCCACCACTGTAATCATACCCATCCGTCGCAGTAAACTGTTCCAGACCTTCCTTCTCCTGCTCAAGAATCTGAATGATCATGGACCTCTCCACAAGCGCTTGCAAGTAGTTCAGTACACCATACACATTCCAGGCCTGTAATAGAAACAATCACTCTAATTTCAGCCCCTAATGTTAAGGGGGGGAAAAGAAATCATAATGGAACATAAAGAAGCACGCATATATGACTATGAGATGTGTTTTTATTGGCAACAAAAGTTTAGGCTCTAATAGCCTGCTGTTTTCGTTCCAATTGATTCACCAAATGGAGGGCTTAGATTCGTTTTTGTATCTCTACGGTGAGATTCTCTATCCTCGTCAATGGAACTCCGTCGGGTTTCTTTACCAGCTCTCGTGGGTTGCGACAAGGTGATCCTCTGTCACCTTTATTATTTGTGGTGGTTATGGAGGCTTTGAGCCGGATGCTGGTTGCTGCGTTGGAGCAGGGTTCGATGACAGGTTTTGCAGTGGGACCTAGAGAGTTAGAGGCAATAATAGTGAATCATTTACTTTTTGCTGATGATACGTTGATTTTTTGTGGGGCGCAAGAAGAACAAATTCGATATCTGAGGTGTATCTTTCTGTGCTTTGAGGCAGCATCTGGCTTAAGTATCAATCTAGGAAAATCATAAA
The DNA here is from genome assembly GCA_028654335.1 of Alnus rubra. NCBI lineage: Eukaryota > Viridiplantae > Streptophyta > Magnoliopsida > Fagales > Betulaceae > Alnus > Alnus rubra. Next base: position 2,089,346 of record JAJPGS010001420.1, on the reverse strand, counting down.
TTGTTCATATTGGTGAGGTGGAGGATGTTGAAGGGTTGGCTCAACTTTTGGGTTGTCGAGTTGGTTCTTTGCCTATGACTTACTTGGGTCTGCCTTTGGGTGCCTCTTACAAGTCCGTATCTACTTGAAAAGGGGTTGTTGATTTTTTGTGGGGCGCAAGAAGAACAAATTCGATATCTGAGGTGTATCTTTCTGTGCTTTGAGGCAGCATCGGGCTTAAGTATCAATCTAGGAAAATCATAAATTGTTCATATTGGTGAGGTGGAGGATGTTGAAGGGTTGGCTCAACTTTTGGGTTGTCGAGTTGGTTCTTTGCCTATGACTTACTTGGGTCTGCCTTTGGGTGCCTCTTACAAGTCCGTATCTACTTGAAAAGGGGTTGTTGAGAAAATGGAAAGGAGGTTGGCTAGATGGAAGCGTATGTATTTGTCGAAGGGCGGACGGTTGACCCTTATTAAGAGCACGATGTCCAATCTCCCCACGTATCTTATGTCGATGTTCCCTATTCCATTAAAGGTGGCTAATCGTCTTGAAAAAATCCAAAAGGATTTCTTATGGGGTGGCATAGGGGATGAGGCCAAATTTTATTTAGTGAAATGGAACAGGATTTGTACTCCGTTGCATTCAGGTGAGTTGGGAGTTCACAATCTCATCCAGTTTAATCAAGCACTTCTAGGTAAATGGTTGTGGAGATATGGTAGGGAGAGAAGCTTTATGACGTTTGGTGATTGACGCCAAATTTGGGAGCCTAAAGGGTGGGTGGTGTTCTATTGAGGTCTCGGGTTCCTATGGAGTGGGGGTTTGGAAATATATCAAGAAAGGATGGGAGAAGTTTTGCAATTCTGTTCAATTTGCGGTAGGGGATGGGTCACATATCAGTTTCTGGCATGATTGGTGGTGTGGAGAGAGATCTTTGAAGCATTGTTATCCAATTCTGTATAGTATTGTGAGGAACAAAGCTACAATGGTGGTGGATATCTTGGCAGTTCATAATGGAAATATTCATTGGAATGTTCTCTTTACGCGGCAACTCCAGGACTGGGAGATGGAGACGGTGTTTTCTTTCTTCGAGCAGTTGTACTCCACTTCAATTCGACAAGGAGAGGGTGACAGGTTAGTTTGGAATCCCTCTACAAGGGACTTATTTGAAGTAAAGTCCTATTATGAAGTGCTTAGTAGGAAAGAAGACCCTTCATTTCCGTAGAAGAATATATGGTGTGCTAAGGCTCCGACAATGGTAGCGTTCTTTGTATGGTCTGCAACTTTAAGAAAAATGCTGACCCATGACAATTTGCGAAAGAGGAATATTGTGGTTATCGAGTGGTGTTGTATGTGTAAAAAGAAGGGGGAGGCTATTAATCATCTGTTACTTCACCGCGACACCGCCCGTGAGCTTTGGAGCTTTATGTTTTCTTTATTTGGAGTTGAGTGGGTCATGCCACAAACGGTGCTGAATTTGTTGACTACTTGGGGTGCGTCTTTTGGGCATGGCCTAGCCAAAAAAGCTTGGCGGTTAGTTCCTCACTGTGTTTTGTGGAGCATTTGGCGGGAGCGGAATGCGAGGCTTTTTGAAGATGTAGAGACTATAATAGTAGTGTTAAAAAAACGTGTGCTTAACACGCTATTTCTTTGATTAGCGTCCGGTCTTTACAACCTAGGTGTTTTTACTTTTGTAGACTTTTTAAATTTATTACATGTTCCTCTCTTTTAGGAGCGCTCTTGTATACTTTTAGTGTATTAGGGTTACGACATCTGCGCTTTATTGATGAATTTGAAATTACTTACAAAAAAAAAAAAAAAAAAAATTGATTCACCAATATTCAAAAGACGCCTTCAATTGGGTTTGCATTCCTATAACCTATTATTCTCAGAGCATAGTTACAAACCTGGTCAAACTGCTTGAGAAGCGCAATCTCCTGCTCGGTCTTGTTCTTCATCTTAGCCCTGTACTGGCAAAAGCTCTGAAACTGGTAGACAAACTCATCAACCATGTCCCAGAGCCACTGGTTGGGCAGCTGCATGTTAACGACCCCGTGAAGCACGACCTGGAAGAGGCTGCAGTAGTTGTCCCAGGAGTCGATCCTCTGCTTGAGCGTGGGAGAGAGCCTGGCGTACAAGTGGCGGAACCACATCTCGCGGTAGAGCAGGCAGAAGACGTGGTCGTTGTCGACGTAGTGGGCCACGGCGTCCACGGATGGCCAGGGCGTGTCCTTGAAGAGCCGCTCCGACAGCGTCTGGAACGACGTCTCGTACATCTGGTGGATCTCGTACACGTTCTTCTCCCGGATGTGCCTGTACAGGTGCACCACAAAAGACTTTACCGAGTCCGGCACGAAGTTCGGGTCGTATCCGAGCACCGCGTCTTGGGCTTGGGATTGGGATGACGGTGGGGCCGCCGAGTTGGCCGGTGCGTCGTCGTAGTCGTAGTTCGCCATTGCTTGCTACAACGGCTATGACCTAGCGATATGGCACCGATGGCGAGAGAGAGAGAGAGGAGACGAAGAGAGGAGTTAGTGAAGCTAGGGTTTACTGGGGGAGAAACGGATCAATCTGTTATTGGGTTCTGGAATTTGGACTCTGTTGTTGAGCCTTTAAATGCCCAATGCCTTACGGCCTCATAACACAAGTTTGATCCATTAAACCCGTTTATCCCATATTTTTCATGTCTCAGGGTATGTTTGGGTAACACCAAAATTTGGATTATATTTTATTATATTTCAATAATATGTTTGGGTTTTTTTTTAGAGTAATGCTACGGAGTAGCAATCTATCCGCACACTATGCGCATTTTCAGTGGTTAACCCAACTCGGGTTAACCACCTTTTATTGAAAAAAAAAAAAAAAAAAAAAAAATCAAACTAAATTCGACTCCTGCACATTTGTCTCCAAAAAATTTTCCCCCAAAATTTTCAGCTCCTCCCTCCCTTCTATCTCCTTCCTCCCGGCAGTGCAGCGCCTCCCTCCCCATGTGAACGTCGCCGTCGCTACCTCTCTCCCTCTTCTCTGCTAATCAGCCATCCCTTAGATCGACAGCAAATCGTGGACGCAGAGAACCGTACGACCCAGGTATACGATTCTCCGTACACCGCCGAACCCACATCCACCACCAAACTCCGGACGACCCACCACCACGATGATCGACGAACGACCCCTTCGTGCGGCTCCAAGTCGTGGACGGAAAACCCCAGATCTACGAAAAGCTCCGAGCCGGATGAGCCACCCGATTTCTTTCCCTCCCCCCTCTCCCACCAAGCAGCGTCGGCCACCACCAAGCAGTGTAGCCGCCGCCTCCACCGCTAGTGCCTCCGCCCACCGGTCTGTTTTTCTTTGGATTTTTTTTTTTTTTTTTTTGGGGTTCACTGATCTGGGTTTTGCTTAGATTTGTTGGTTTTGGTGCTTGATTTTGGTTGTGTATTCAATCGGCCTTTTTTTTGGATACCCATAAGATCTATAGCTCCCTTTAGCATACACATTGAAATTTTTGATTAATTTTTGTTTTCTGTACTCTTGAATTTTTATCCCTTTCTGATAGGTTGCTATCATATGCTGCAGATAGGGATTGGACAATTTTTGCTCCAGCACCTCAGTGGTATCAATGGTGTTTCTATAAAGCCTCATATCCAGTGGAACATGCAAGTTCTTCACTGGCAACGTGCAAGTTCTCCAATGATGTGATTTAAACAAGATCAAGAAGCCAAGAGATATAGTTGGGACAAACAATTTTTTTGATTGGTTTAGTTGGATGTTGGTGGGAGAGGATTTTTTTTTTTTTTATAGTGCTACCAGTTTCCACATTTTAGAGTAATGCTGATAGCTTGATATTTTTGGTGTAACTGATAGATTTAGTTGTTGTTGATTAGTTTGGTTGTTTGCTGGTTTTGTCCAGTTGGTTGTTGGTTTTTGTTTCGGTTTTGAGCTAGATTGCTCATTAGTTTTGTTGGTTTGAACAATTTTGTACAATTGCTTTGATTTCAATATAGAATGTTGCCTTATTTCAAGCTTATGGGCTTTTGGTATATTTTTTTTTTCACTTTTAGTCTCACTTCCTGTACATGAAGATAAAGAAGACTTGGTGCATTCCTATTTATACTCTGCAGGGATTGGGGAACACGTTCTTGGAATCTAATGCTTATCCATGCTTTTCATGTGGTCAATTTAACTTGACAGTAAGATTTTCACCAACTTCCATTTGCTAAGCATTCATTTTGGCAAAAAAATTCCCACTTTTGTATATTGATATTCTCCTCAATTCTCTGCTATAAGGAGCAAAAGAAACTCAAATGGTTTTAGCTCAGAAATTCAACAAATGGAAGATTTAATTGCTGTCTATATTGTATTGCATGGACAATGTTCAAAAATGCCATTGAAACCTAAAATACAAGTACAAGAACTCCAAAGATGGAACATTTGGCAACTTAATAGATAATATTCTTCATATCCTATTACAATATTCAACATCCCAACAAAGTACATGAGATAAACTTGTTCAAGTAGTTGCAACACCTTGAAAATCTACTGGTTGCAACAACAAAAAGGGACAAGCTACATATTCACTTGTCTATACAACACAAAAAAATTTCAAAACAACAAAATATATTGTAATTTTCATTCCTTCTATTCCACTTGTTCCATCTACCCTTCTAATAGCTCACGTGGCCATATGTCCTGCAAAATTGTGAGCAAGATTTTAGATAATACAAGCCAACTTTTAAATCTCATTATGATTTTTTTTTTCTTTTTAAATACCTTTGTAGTTGTACTATCTTGAGTTCCAAAAACATCACTATGTTGAATATTATGTGAAATTGGCGAAGGAACTTTGAGTATACGCTGCATATCATGAAAAATAAAAATAAAAAATAAAAAATGAAAAAGGTTAAGAAAATGTTTTGTGTTGCAAGTAAAACATGAAAAATGTTAACAAATTGACAAATCTTTTTAATAAGCATAATTAAGCACTAGGGGAAGAGAAATAAGCAACCTTCCTTTGACGCGATTCATTCCTTTTTTCTTGTGACTTCTTCTTGTTGATTGCTTTCTCCACCGCAGATTCCTTCCTTTTATACGGTAACCTTCCTTTACTTCGTACCTTGAGAGGAGTATGCACCTGATCAGTTTCTACCTCTAAATCATCACCATCAATTTCTACCTCTAAATCATCACCATCAATGGATTCACAACTTAAACCACTTAATTTTGTGGTTAACATATTAATATGTCTCTGCACTTTTCTATAATGATCTACATTCCTTGCGGCGATCTCTGCTAATTTATGCATACATTTGCACAAGTTGTCGTATCTTTGTACATCAGGATTGCCACTCAACGAGTCATAACTACTTTTAATTAAAGTATATCTTCGCTCCACATCCTTCCTCCAACGGTCAAGATAATATCTGGGGGGCAATGATGTAATGTTATGTGCAGTCAGTACAGAAATGGCATGTCTACACAAGATGCCTCTTGATTCAAAGGATCCACATGTGCATTTTACTTCAAACTCATCTTCATTTTCATTCAAGTAAACAACATATATTACTTTTTTCACAAATGCATCTTCAACTGATACTTGTACCAGTTCAATCACTTGATAGGTACAAACTGCACACTCTTTAGTCAAAAGGGATACAGTACAATAAATTCTACCCAATATCTCCTCTTGGACTTCTTTGAATTTTGCAATGGTGTAAACTTGCTGAAATTTTTTCTCAAAAGAATAGAAGGTTAAGCATGGAAGTGTAGAATTAAAAGAATTGAAATCTGCAAGAGCCTCATTCTCAACCTTCTTCCGTAAAGCAATATCATATTTGTCAACAAATTGCTTCAATGTGGTTGAAGGACGCACATACCCATCAAAAAAGGCATTCATACTTTCACTCCGTTGTGTAGTTGTCATACCAGCCCAAAATACACCTTTTAGATATGCTGGTACCCAGAAAGTCCGCTCATCATATAAACGACACAGCCAATCATTATCCTTAAGATTATATCTCTCAAGTACACGTTGCCAACCTATCTCGAAGTCACCACATGTCTGAGATTCATATACACATCTTCGTAAGGCACTCTTGATGGCATCATATTGTGAATATGCTTTAAACTTTTCTGGAATTTTTTTCAAGATGTGCCATAGACAATATCTGTGTCGGGTTCCTGGGAAAACTCTTGCAATTGCATTTTTTATGGCCCTATCTTGATCTGTTATTATTGCATTTGGCGCCCGACCATTCATGCATTCCAACCATGTTTGAAACAACCACACAAAATTTTTTGTATCCTCACTTGATAGTAATCCTGCCCCCAAAAGGATTGACTGTCCATGATGGTTTACTCCTACGAAAGGAGCAAATGGCATTCCATACTTATTTGTCAAGTATGTCGTGTCAAATGTAACGACATCCCCAAAACTTTCATATGATGCCCTACTTCGTGCATCCGCCCAAAACACATTTCTCAACCTAGATTCATCATCCAAATCCATCACAGCATAGAAACCATTATTCATTGCTTGCATCTTAGTAAAATAGTCACGTAGTGCTTTAGCACCTCCTTGGCCAAGCCGAAGATGTCTTTCCTTGTTAATAAAATTTCGGCAGTCTTTTTCTACAAATGGAAGATTCTCATACCCCCCAGCTTCAACAGCAAGAGAGTTATAACTCTGACTCAGTCCAATCCCAGCTATATCATTTACTATAATCTTTCTTTTCACACTAGGATTCAATATCCTATTACATTTAAAATATCTTGCTTTTCCTGGACTTAAATCATGATTGTGGTCAGCAATTACACTAGTCACATACCACTTCGTTCCAACCAACTTTGCATTCAACTTGGCCTTACAATCCGTTTTGGTTGTTGGATTTGGCTTACTTGTCTTGGGTGCTAGCTTGCCTTGGCGAGCACATGCAATGGTGACACGTACTTCTTTTTTACTGATTTTGTCTTTAGTAACTTTCTTTTGTACCACCCCAAAACCCATTTGCTTGCCAAAACGCCTATAATATGATTTGAGTTCTTCTATGGAGTCAAATGTCATACCTTTCTTAGGTTGCTCAACATTTCCATCATCATCTATAAGCTTCCACTCACATTGGTCCTCATTGTCGTCCGACTCCACATCACTTACAATTTCAATTTCATTTTCACCTGTAACAAAAAAAAAAAACATTGTTGAGCCACCGTGAATAATAAAATTTAGCAAAACAACATTCAACAAATGTTGCACTATGAGGGAGGAAGAGCCTAACAAACCATTTTGAGGAACAACTTGGGGACGCGGATCATCATCAACCGTAATATGTGGAAGCAAATTATCATCATCGTACTCATTCTCCAAGTCCATCTAAGAGTTATTACAAGAAAAATTTAAAATTAGATGCTAACCTAAACAAAACCTTAAGATGAAAAAAAAGTGTATTATGCAAAACCAAAATATAGTGAACAAAAGCAACATTAGGAATGCAAAGCAACTGACTGAATAATAAACAATAAATCCAAGGCAAAATTAGAATACTTTAATCAACCCAAATAAAAAATAAAAAATATGATAAACAATGAATCCAAGGTAAAATGGCCAATTAGATACACAATTAGAATAAACACACCTGATTCATTTAAATACGAATACAAAAATGAACCAAATACAAAATCCAATTCTAGAAATTCAGTAGACGGAAAATAAATACAGAAAATAAGAAAAAATAATGCTACTACCGAACCCACCAATCATCTTAATTCCATACTACAAAATATCAATTTAACAAGAAGCAAGGAAAAAAAAAAGAGGCATTCTCAATTTATATCAGACAAGCTGCAGTTCAAGTAGCTGATAAAATTCAAGAACAGAAACTTACCTAAGAAACAAACAGAAATCTTTGCAGGAAAATTTTGAAGGACCAAAACCAAAAAAGGCATTCTCTCCGAAAAAAAAAAATTACCAAAAAGAAAAACAAATCTAAGTAACCAGAGGCTTACAGCAACACATAGCAGAAAACAAAGGATAAAAAAACAACACAAATATAAGAAACAAGAGGCTCTTACAGGGGAAAAATAGCTGGAAAAAAAAAATATAGATCTAAAAGCAAACAGGGAGATTTACCGGATGGTGGGCGTTGGCACTGTTTCGTGGTGGCCGGAGCTGAACAGTGGTGGCCAGAGTTGAATAGTGGTGGTAGAGCTGAACGTTGGTGGTGGGAGAAAGTGGAGGGAAAAAAATTTGGGGGGAAAAGAGTGGAAGAGGGAAAATGAGAACCACGGACACAATTTTGTTTCTTTCTTTAGTTTTTTTTTTTTTTTTTTTTTTTTTTTTTTTTTTTTTTTAATAAAAGGTGGTTAACCCGAGTTGGGTTAACCACTGAAAATGCGCATAGTGTGCGGATAGATTGCTACTCCGTAGCATTACTCTTTTTTTTAGGGTTAAATACATGCTCACTCTCTATGATTTGCAAACTTTATTTTTTGTCGTTTGAGTTTTAATTTTTATCATAGATGATACCTGTGGTATGAAAAAAGATAAAAATAGTACCTCTGTCCATTCAAAACTTACGAAAATCTACGTTAGCGCCACGTGGCACCATTCAAAATGCAACATATGGCCACACAATTATTTTTTGAAAAAAATTTGAAGGCTTTTATTAAAAAAAAAAAATGTAGGGGTGGCTCTTTTGGGTGGTTCGGACACCCCCAAGGGTCAAACGGGAAAGACCAAAAAAAAAAAAAAAAAAAAAATTGCCTTGGGGCTGGCTCAAAGGCCACGGGAGTAGTTAGGCCACCCCCAGACCAGTCTGAATCTCCCCCAGGCCAAATGGGGGTGGCCAGTAGGGCTGGCAAAACGGGTCACCCAATACGACCCGTTAAGACCCGCGACCCGTTTAGCCTAGACACGAACACGACCCGTTTATATTAACGGGTTGGGGCTCCAGACACGATACGAACACGATAATTTCACAGGTCACCCGACATGACCCGTGAAACCCGTTTAACATAATGGGTCGAATCGGGTCGACACGACCCGTTTAGATTAAAAGTGATCTTTTTAAAAATAAAAAATAAAATAATAATAATAATATTTTCCCTACAACTCTGGAAACTCAAATTTCTACTACTAATTCGTCATTCCTCCGAGACTAAAAAACGAAGATTGGATGACTTGTGCCTCAATTCAATTGGGAGTCTTGGGACCCCAACAGCTCAAGTACATGACCATCCTCAAAGACTCCTCTGACCGCCTCAGTTTCTCCTCTCTTGTTTTTCTCAGAACCATTGCAGAAGTTGAAGGAGAAAGGCTCTTGGCCTGAGACATGGACCTGAGATGGTTCTTGGCATTTTTCTATGCTGATCTGATGACATGATTCCACCTGCAGATCCCCAGCTGGTCTTCCATGGCCTCCACAACTCCAACATTGGCTGCCACAAAGGCTCTGCTTGTTTGACTCATCTTCTATATACTCTTCACAACTCGCTTCTTAATTTGCTCTTCAACTTTAAAACAACGAATTCAACAAATTAACCTTGTGTGACTAACAAAACTGATGATCCAAGAAGGATATATGTGCTTGATGATGAAGCAAATGATAGAGGGGGATGTCCCTTATATATAGATTGGGAGAGCTATGGGAAGTTTGTGCAGCAAAACCACGGGCGGCAGCTGAAGGAAAAAATGAACTTTTGGGAAAAAGTTAGGGTTTTGATTTTTGAACTTTTTTGTGTTTAGTGTTTACAGTGTTTGTCACTTTGTGTTTTCAAGGGAATAGACTAAAACAGAAAATGAGAAAATCACAAATTGTGTTTTCTATTTCCCCCATTTTTTATTAAAAAAGAAAAAGAAAAAAAAAAAGAAGAAAGAAAAGTTAATAACTTAATCGTGTCTGGCGGGTCACCCACAGGTGACCCGCCACTCGACCCGTCAAGACGAGTTAAACGGGTCGACCCGTTTAAGGTATACTCAAACCCGCTAATTTCGTGTCCTGTTCGTGTCGGATTATCGGGTCGTATCAAAATTGCCAGCCCTAATGGCCAACCACCTCATGTGGACCAAAAGAGGATGATTTGGCTACCCCTACAATTTTTTTAAAAAAATAGTATAGCCACGTGCCGCATTTTGAATGGTGCCACATGGCATTGACGTGGATTTTTGTCAGTTTTTTATGGAAAAATAGATGAATGTACTATTTTTATCTTTTTCCATACCATAGGTATTACATATGATAAAAATTAAAATACAAAAAGTAAAAAATAAAGTTTGCATATTACATAGGGCAATTTTGTATTTAACACTTTTTTTATCGATTAGAATTTAGAAACCGATTTTATTCTACCCGTTTTTATCCAACTCAACCCAATTGAATAGAATATGATTCAGATTTTCAGAGTGCTTTTTAGAATTCCAACGCGTCCTTACTTAGAGCACTAGCAGCAGATTTACAATCATTTTCTCTATTTTAGGAAAAATTTAGGGAACAAAACCACTTTTTTTACCTATACAAAAACACCCACAACAGCTTCCCTTTATCTTTCCCTATATATTAAAATAATATTTTTTTTTCTTTTACTTTTTTTCTTTTTAACTTTATTCTATAAGCATCTTGATTTCTCCTGATCTCTTCCCTGTATCTTTTATTTTTTACCTTGAAAACCCATTGACTGATTCCCATGAATCCCTTCTCTCTTCCTTGTTGAATCTGATCACATGCCCTCAGAAAACTACTCTCAGAGTCTCCATGCCCAAGGCTTTGATATCTCTGTTTGAAGAGAAGCCATGTCTTCAATTTCAAAGGTATTCACAGAATCACAGTTCAATCTTTTATTTATCCAAAGAAATAAGCAAGAAGAGGAATCAGATACCCACCGCAAATCCGAAGCCGATTAAACCACCATTTGCAACGAAGATGAAGCCACCGCCGATTCAACCACCACTTGCAAATCCCCTATTTTTCTACACCCGACCTCACCAGATTTCGGCCCTTGCGAGATTAAAAGTGAGTTCTAGAAAATTTCAGTTCTTTGCTTCTCTGTTTGTTTCGATTGGTAACATTTTCTCATAAAGAATTTTTTCCGAGAAAATCTTGTGATCCGAACCTGCTGCAGAAACCTCTCCCACACAAGATCCGAACCTCCAGTTGATCCGAAGATCGGGGAGACTAGTGAATCCCTGCAAGCATCCCGTGTTTGTGTATAAAAGATTGTGCTGGGTTTCCGTCGGTCAGGTTTCATTATTCCAGTTTGCAGGAGTTCAGAGTGATTTTTCCGAGAAAATTAATTCATGGACTATTATTTGTTTTTGTTGTTTTGTGAGAAATTTGAATAAGATTTGGGAATTTGTGTTTGCAACTTTGTTTGGTTCATGAGAAAATGGAGGAGGAGAAGATTGTGCAGAGGCTGCTATGATTCGCGGGAAGAAAGCTAAAAAGGAAGAAGATGAGTGAATCAACGTGAAAGAAAGATGAGCTGTTTTTTTTTTTTTATTAAAATAACTTGTTGGGAAGCACTGTAGCTTCCCAAGCAAGTCCATGAAAAATGAGGAAGCTGCTGTGGCATGGATTTTGTAACATTTTTTTTCAAATTTTTCCTATTTTAGGGAATAGAATTACTTATAGGGCATCTGCTACTAGTGCTCTTATAAATTTTATTGTGTGTGTTCCATTTACACGACGTTTGTAGATATATTGCAGTAAAAACCGTTGGATGCATAGACTAGTTAGATTTAACGTGCACGTTCCAATCTATACGTCAACTGAAATGTAGAGATAAAAATTTTGCCACACCGAACACCTTCCCACATGCACAGGTCACAGGATGATGGGTCAGCTTTCTCGTTTTCCTAGTCTCTAGAGGTCATTTGCATTGTATGTGTTGGGCTTACAAAACGTTAAGGTGAGAGTGGCATAAAGCAACCATTGGATGAAGCAATCTCATATCTAACGGTTGTTGACGAAAAAAATTAATACGATAGACTGAGCTTCTCGTCCGCATGCCTGCACCCCGATTATCTGCACTAGCTTTACCAGCTTGCATTCTGAATTCCCGCCCACTTTTGGGACGTATTACAGGTCTAGTAGGAGCTACGTTCCTGTAGGAAAGAAAATAAAAATAAGAATAAAAAAAATTAATAATGCACTTTTCCTTTGGCTACCACCTTTTTCTTACTTAGTGTAAGGTCTGGCCCCACCAACTTGGCACCTTTTCTTTATTTTTTTTCTTGTAATACGCCGATAAGTATAAGACCAACGGGTTGACAGAAAGTATTCTCTTATTCCTCAAATCGACACCATTTTTTTCCCCTTCCTTGCCTTCTACCTAATCCAAAACCCAGGCGAGGCCTCCCCATAAAAGTTTTCAAAGTTTTGGTAAATAAGTCCATAGATGTAATATCAGTTTTCCATGAGCCATGAGGAAACAACGTGTTTTAAAGTCGTGATGGCCATGAATCTATCAGAACTTCATAGTTAAGCATGCTTCTGCGATAGTAGTATCAAGATGAGTGACTTCCTGAGAAGTCTGGTTCGAGGGAGCCAAAAGTGGACAATATTATGTCATTGGGGATAGGTCGTTACAAATAGTATCAAACTCATTGTCCAGCCTGAAATGGGGGGAACATGCATAAGCTCATGAGGGTCGATATAGGATATTCGCTGGGACGCCAAGAATGGAGTAATCACATGAGTCTCGCCAGTGAGGACATTGAGTTTCAAAAGAAGGTGATTGTGACGTCCCACATCACCTGGGTATAAGAATGGGTATATGCTTATATGTATATTTGCACCATTTTTGACGCAACACATTTTAAAGTTGTGATACTATGAACCTATCAGATCTCCGCAATTAAGCGTGCTTCTACGAGTAGTATTAGGATATGTGACCTTCTGAAAAGTCTAATTCTAAAGAACCAAAAGTTAACAATATTATGTCGTTGGACTATGTGGTTACAACTTTTATTACGCATCCTTCCCTATGCAATCAGAGGTTCTTGGTACGTCCACGGCATCTCTCGGTGATAATAAAGAATTAGTGTGTCATGTGTGGCCATGTCATATCACTGTACACCCCCCCCAGTGTAGTAACGTCACGTGTCTCTCAAGAATACCATTAATTTTGCATGGTGAAACCGCATACACCATCTCACGCGTTTTGAGATAAATAGTCACCATTCAATTTTCCTCATTTTTCTAAGTGTCGTTCGATTCCAGATACCCTTTCCATGCTTACGGTGTGTTTGGCTCTCTACAATAAAACCTATTTCCTGCCTTTACCTCCAATTGTCTCCCGCCTACAATACACCATGCCTTCATCAACGACGATTATGAAGAATGAACAAATTACCTAGTGCTTTTTTTTTTTTTTTGAGAAAATTGTACCATTGGTTCATGTGGTTAGCTCTAATTGCAAATCACTCTCTGTAGTAACAAAATTAAATGGGGGATCCCTCTGGTAAACCATAATAACAAATAGGTTCCTGAACGTATTTTCCGTCAGCCATTTTAACAGTTACTGTTACCCTGCCACTTTAGAACCAATCAGAAGCCAACACGTAATTTTTTTCCACGTCAGCTATAGTAACTTTCTAGCGCAGTGGCCAACTCAATTTACTAAAAAGAGAAGAAAGAAAGATTGGCTTCAAATTCAAAATCTAGAAAACCCCTAAAACCCTAACGAGCTTTCTTTCCCTCTAGTACCACTAGTCTCCCCCCGCCACCGTTATACGAAAGAGCCATGGTGGAGCTGAAACTCTCAAAGAGCCGAGACCTAACGCGGATAAAGCGCATAGGCACACACTCCCACATCCGTGGCCTGGGTTTGGATTCGGCCCTCGAGCCCCGCCAAGTCTCGGATGGCATGGTGGGCCAGACTGCAGCCTGCAAGGCTGCCAGCGTCATCCTCCATATGATCAAGGAAGCAAGATCACTAGTCGAGCGATCCTCCTGGCGGGTCAGCCTAGAACTGGCAAGACCGCCATCGCCATGGGCCTGGCCAAGTCGCTTGGCCAAGAGACCCCGTTCACCATGCTCGCCCGCAGCGGGCTCTTCTCGCTAGAGATGTCGAAGACTAAAGCCCTAACCCAGGCCTTCCGCAAGGCCATCAACGTGTGCATCTAGGAAGAGACCGAGGTCATCGAGGGAGAGGTCGTGGAGATCCAGATCGACCGCCCCGCCGTCGCCGGAGCAGCCTCTAAGACTAGTAAGCTGACCCTGAAGTCCACGGAGATGGAGACAGTGTACGACCTATGCGTAAAGATGATCTAGGCGTTGGGGAAGGAGAAGGTGCATAGCGGAGACGTAGTGGCCATCAACACGTGAGGATGGAAGGCGAAAGAAGGGGGGTTAAGTTTGGGGGGAAAAAGAAAAAAAGAAAACCCTAAAAAGTTACTGTAGCTGACGTGGAAAAAAATGACAACGTGTGTCATACGTGTACAACCCAAAACCGACATGTTAAATCAAAAATTTGTGTTAATATTTTTTTTTAAAAATTACACATGTCGGCCTCTAATTGGTTCTGATGTGGCGGGGTATTGGCAATTATTAAAATGGCTGACGAAAAACATGTTCAAGGACCTATTTGTTATTATGGTTTACCAGAGGGATCCCCCATTTAATTTTGTTACCACATGGAGTGATTTGTAATTAGAGCCAACCACAGGAACCAATGGTACAATTTTTCCTTTATTTATTTATTTTATTTTATTTTTCGCGTAGCTTGATTCAAATCTGAAGCTACTATTATCATATCTCTTTTCTGACTTTGGAGAAGACAACCATCACCTCTTCTACCCGTTAGAACCCCTTTCCCAGCCTAGTGAATCTTCTGTATATTTGGGTCGCCATGAGAGAGAAGTCTCGCTTGAACTACATTGGTGGATGCCTACTTCTTCATCTATTTTTGTTTTTTTGTTTTTTTTTTCTTCCTAATAGCCTATTTACTCTTTTTTACTCACCCTCACCAGCCCCTTTCAGTACGATTGACAACCATTTTGGGGTTTTGTGTTTTGAGGTACATGAGAGGTGATTGAACGTTTGCACAGTATTCTTGAAATGCATATAACTACATCCCTTGAAGGACAGAAGTTACCCATGCCATCCATGCAAGCTCTGCAACCGGATCAATACTCACATGCTTCGTATTGCTCCTCCAGCTGTTCCAACTTTCTAAATCGAGATCCTCCGGTGAAGGTAATCCACAGAGATGGTCGAAGAACACGGTTTTGGATGGTTAGTTATAATTTAGATTTTAAGTCTACGTACCTCTCTCAAACTACTATTCAATAGATCATGTCTCTCCTAAACTTTCAATTTGGACAATGTCCTCCTAAACTACAAAAAATTGTCAATATTTTCTCAATGACGAAAGTACCCTTAATAAATAAATAAAAAAGAAAAACTTTTTTTTAAAAAAAAAAATGTTTTTAAAAGAATTAAAAAAAAATCGTTTAAATAAAAAATTTCGTTTTTCTGTTTAAATTATTATTATTATTTTATTTTTTCGAATTTAGGGGTATTTTGTTTTATTGAAAAAATTGTAAGGTCATTTTTGTCCTTTTGCTAGCCTTAGGGGGACATTGGCAATTTTTTATTTATTTATTTATTTTATTTATTTATTTTTTTTTTGTAGTTTAGGAGAACATTGTCAATTAGGTGGTAGTTGGAGGGAAATATGTATATATGCAAAAAAAATAAAAATAAAAAATACATACTCTTCTCAAACTACTACCTAATTGACAATGTCCCCCAAACTAAAAAAAAAAAAAAATTGTTTATGTCCCCCAAGGCCGACAAAAATGACCTTACAAGTTTTTCAATAAAATAAAAATACCCCTAAATTTGTAAAAACAAAAACAATTTTTTTTTTAAATGACAAATTTTTAGATTGGCACTTTCCACGTGATGCTAGTTCTTACTAAAACTCATGCAACGGAAATTTGAGTATTTTTTTTTTTCACCACAAACTCACTCAAAATACATATCAAAGTTTCCATTTCACATCATAAATGTCATTACAAACTTAAACCATAAAAAAGTACAAGCATAAATAAATATCATTACATAAACTAATAATACTTACTTATCTCAAGTCAGTCCTCAAAACTAAAGACCACCTAATTGCCTCAATAGTAGGCATTTAAGCATACATATTATGATGACCCTTTTTTTTTGCCCTCTAGATTTTAACTAGTTTATTCTTTTCCCTCTCACTTTCACTTTCGATCACAATTAGTACCTCGTTTATGGGCATATACCCAAATAGTACCTCCGTCAATCTACAGTAAAAAAAAAACTAACAGAATTCCACATTAAACCAATCAAAACTTGACACGTGTCATATACCTTATTAAAATAATAATAATATTAAAAAAATAAAAATCAAGAAATTTTTTTTTTCAAAAAAAAAACCCAAAAGCCACCCCTTTGGGCCAATGGTGTAACGACCCACCCCCAATGACACAATATTGTTCGCTTTTGGCTCCCAAAACCAGACTTCCCAGGAGGTCACCCATCTTGGGATTGCTCTCGCAGAACCACGCTTAACTGCGGAGTTGTGATAGGTTCATGGCCATCACGGCTTTAAAACGCGTTGTATCATAAATGGTGCATTTATACATATAAGCACATCCTCATTCCCAGGCGATGTGGGATGTCACAATCACACCCTCTTTGGACCCAGCGTCCTTGCTGGCGTCCCTCATTGGGCTTGTGCATGCTCCCACCATCTCAGGCTGGGCAATGGCTCTGATACCATTTGTAACGACCCACCCCCAATGACACAATATTGTCCGCTTTTGGCTCCCCAAACCAGACTTCCCAGGAGGTCACCCATCCTGGGATTGCTCTCGCAGAATCACGCTTAATTGCGGAGTTCTGATAGGTTCATGGCTATCACGGCTTTAAAATGCGTTGTGTCATAAATGGTGTATTTATACATATAAGCACATCCTCATTCCCATGCGATGTGAGACGTCACAAATGGGGGTGGCCAGCCTCCCCCATTTTGACCTATAGGGGCAGCTGAGCCACCCCCAAGGCCATTCGGGATGGTTCGACTACCCTTAAATGGCAAAACAAGGGTGGTGCGGCCACCCCCGTTTGGCCTAGGGGTGGTTTCGGCCACCCCCTATGCTCAGTCTAGGGTGGCCGAACCACCCCCATGGCTCATGAGGGTGGTTCGACCACCCTCAAAAGGCCAAAAAAGGCAAAAAAGAAAAAGAAAAAAAATGGTAAGTTGGGCCACCCCTTTACTTGCCATAGGGGGTGACTAAAACAACCCCCAAGCCAAATAGGGGTGGTCGCGTCAACCTAATACACCTCATTAACATATGCATAATATAGTAGAGATAATACACATTGCAATGGAAACTTAACTTCATTAACTAACAGAGTAATTATAACATTAGAGCCATTTGACTATCTACGTAATTAAAGTTTATTAATGTATTAATTACATAACAAAAGAATAGCTATACAAAAGTATCACATCCGACACGTGCCATATACAAAATGTCTATACAGAAAGGTGAACTATCCATAAGTCCATCAAATACAATTGTTGCGATGAGCTCCAGTCGTAATATGCCAAATATAGAGCCATGGGTTCCTCAACAACGCTAGCAGCACCTACATCCAAAGCATCTACATATATGCAATCGTGGAGGTTGCCACGTTCACATAGGTGGATTAATGAGTTCATTAGTATATAATTCACTAAATTTTGCACTGAGTCGACATTTATTTTGTCTACCATACATTTACATTAACAGTTACCCTTTAGTAAACTATTCATTTTCTTAAAAAAATTCGTAACTGATAAGGTAAACACTGACATATTTCAAACCCATAAAGCCTTTAACGTACATATATAACATGTGACTCAACTATACCCATATACAGGCCTTCCAATCCTTTGGGACGTTCTAGCATAAAAGTACGTCTAAGCATGAAGTGAATGACATCATAACTCGGCTATACTAGCATACAAGTTTTCCAAACTTTGTTAATTACAAGTATACAGGCACATCCAAGCATAACATCGCATAAAACAATTGACATCATATCTCAGCCATACACGTATACAAGTCTTCTAAACATTTGTGGAATACAAGTATAGGTGCACTCCCAAACATAACATAACGGAAAAACAGTCGACGTCACATCTCGGCCATACACATATACAAGTCTTCTAAACCTTTGTGGAATACAAGTATACGTACACTCCCAAACTTAACATCTCATAAATCATCATATGCAAACTAGGCGGATAAAAATATACAAATGTTCTTTTCCATTGAGACTCATAAGCATATTAGTACGTCTAGCATGAAATACTTCATTAAAACATGTCACACATCATCATCATGCTATAAATGCTCTAGTTTCGTTTCATGGTTTCATAGTGCCTGCAGGACCTGAACCCCTGGTCTTGTTTCCTGATGCTAGTGGGACTTTAACCCATGATCTTACACCTTAATGTTTGTGGGACTTGAACCCAAGGTCTTCATTCAGCGTTCATGATTTCGTAACATGCTCGTGCTCTTGTGCCATATGTGCATGTACATGCTTTCACACTTATGCAACTCTTCTTATCATATGCTTTTCATATTCTTTTCAATATGACATGAATTCTTAACTCATCATAAAGCTCATAAAAAATATAACTTAATTCACATTTTTATACTCATATCTTAAAGCCTATAAACCATTATCCAATCATATTTCAACATAATTGAAAGTATTGAAAGCATTTTCATGCATATATCATTCTAAAATACTATCAGCTCGAATTAAAACAATTATAACATTTTATAACATCATTAAAACCACAAAGTTTAGTATCTTTTCTCAGTGAGTTAAATACTCACTTTGGCTGCTTAATAACTGGCTTAGGAAGGTATCCCCGAAGTATGCCTGGCAATACACAACTGCATTTCACATTGCTAGACACATTAAAACTAACCCATTTATTTTCTAACTCTAATTCCCACATAGGTTCTTGATTTACTTAGAGAGCCATGAACCATGGAAAGCCCATAAACTTCAAGGGTTCCATTTGACAACCCAAAGGCTAACATTATTAACCTATAAAGAAATATTAGGGTTGGACACTAAAAATCACAACTTAAACACTTAATCAAAACTAGGGTTTTTGGGTCTTACCTTGATTTCTCACCAAAACGAAACCCAACGCTTGGAGATTGTTTAGAACACCTCTAAACAAGAAATACCTAGAGAAATTTGAGAGGTTAAGCTCACACTCTCAAAGACAAATCACGAATACAAGAAAAGTTAGAATTTTTGGATTTACCTCAAACTGATTGGTGCAAACAATAATTTCAATTCAAGGATCACGTTTTCGATGTTAGATTCATGTTTGGAGGCTTCAAAATTCTAGAATCTAGGGTTTATAGGCAAATCATAGGAGAGAGAATGGAGAGAAATCGTGAGAGTGAGGGAGAAAGGAGAGAAAATGAGCTGAAAACTTGCTCAGTCAATTTCTACCCCAGGCCTATTTGGATAGGTAAGTAAGCTGTCTGGATACACGTGTCTGAAATTGCGTATCTAACTCTCGGGGGTGACCCGGTCTGGATGCAAATGAAACTTAAACTCTCGAGAAGATCTATCAACTAGCCGTCCGAACACGTCAGCGACAGGATCCTACTGCCTGAACCATCCGAACACCCAACTCAGAAATCCAACTCTAAATGTTTTCTAAGTGTTCTTTTTTCCTCATTTTACCTAATTATTCGCATAATTAGTCTAATTAAAGTTTTTTTTTTTTAAACTTAATTAATGTCTTGAACATTACATCCCTCCTACCTAAATTTAAATTTTAAACTCTAGACAGATAATCAAGTTCACAAACATGTTGTATATCTAGAGGAATGCATTAAAATGGTATGACAAAGTAATCATACTTGGGTTTACTCGAACAAATGGGGGTATCGATCCCAAATCTCATGCTCATGCTTCCATGAGGCTTAGTCTACTCCATGGTTTTGCCATAAAACTTTGACTAATGGAATGGTCTTGGTTCTCAATTGTTGTTCCTTACAATCCAACACTTGCACAGAAAGCTCTTCATATGTCAAGTTTACTTGAATATCAAGAGGCTCGTAGCTAATGACGTGCGATGTATCATGAACACACTTCCGCAACTGAGAGACGTGGAATACACCGTAAATACTTGCCAAGCTAGGAGACATTTCCACTTTGTACACCAATTGGATCACGTTGTGACGACCCATTTTTTTTTTTTTTTTGATAAAATATTTATAAAACACAAAATGGGTCATCACAGTGGCACGACTACGTGTCGCTCAGCCAACATACATACATGCTCCATATCATGACCTGATATTCAGAGTAATATCTAACAGCGGAATAATCATAACGTTACGTCTCATAACGGAAAGCACATCTAAATATACATGTGGTCCATACAAAAGAGCCATATATCTGTCTAACTGTTTAAGGCTACAATTCCACTAATACAAAAGAATGGCTACACAAAAATATGTGACACCTACGTCACCAGCCATATACAAAATACCCAAAAGAGTGAACTCCATAGTCCAACTCAATACGACTGTCGCGGTGTGCTTCAATCGTAATATCCCAAATACGCAGCTACGGGGTCCTCTTCTAAGTCAGGTGTACCTGCAGTCAAAGGGACATCATCTATACGGTTGTGGGGGTTTGCCACATCCGTATAGGTGAAATGATGAGTTCACCGCCTCAGTGATATTAAACTAACTGAGTTTTCGCAAAGAACCAACTTTTCCTTTTAGTCTCGCGTACACTATAACAGCTACCAATCTATAAAATTTTGTTTGAAAACTCCCGTAGCTGATTTAGCGAACACCGACTATCAGAAAACATTTAAAACATACTATGTAGTTGGACCCATACGTAGGAGTTCCATTGGCATGGAAACAACCACGTATAAACCCACCTACAATAATACTTTTATGTTGGTAGCTCAAATGCACATAAGTCTAACGTTATTAACTGTGATAACACTGTGCCTCAGGGCATTACAACTTCATGTCAAAGCACATAGTTGTCCATGCGGTTATTAGAGTAAGACTCTGATATCCAAGCACTTCTTACTGATGTACAACGACAATCCATCTACCTACTCCCAAGCCACACCGATATCGCAACCAATAACATCAAAACCAAGCACACTAAGCTTAAAACATGCCATCTCGCTCATTAGTACAAGCTTACTATCATTTTCCGAACATGGTTAACACGGAATCCTAGGGCATTACAACTTCATGTCGAGCACGTAGTTGTCCATGCGGTTACTAGAGTAAAACTCGAGTATCCAAGCACTTCTTGCTGACGTGCCACGACAATTCATCTACCTACTCCTAGGACGCTGTATTACTCATACCGAACCATGACAATATTCTTGTTCGTCCAAGCTCAATGTTATAAAATTATGCAACTAGACGATAGCAGTATACATAAGCTCTTTTGCCATTAAAACTCTTAGGCATACTAATACGTCTAGTACAAAAACTACAATATTCTATATCATGAAAACATTATACAATTTAACAATGATATGTATGCTCATGATTGTCCTTCCATTCCTTATGTCAATCCTTTCATTCCTTGTGCTTTGTCCTTTCATTCCTTTCATTCTTTGTACTTTGTCATTTCATTCCTTTTATGCTCATGCTTTATGCTTTACAATTCAAACTCTATTCCCTATTCTTTACAAATCATGCTTTCTTCAAATACAATAAACCAATTAACATGAAACTTTATCATTCTACTATGCATAATTTAAATCCCAACCGTAGCTCACATTTAAACACTTTAAAAATAATTCTACACATTTCATCCATACATCATTTCATAACATCATTGATATTATTTGAACATAGTTGAAACTACTCAAAACAACCAAAACAGATATATTCAACATACAGTTGGTTTGGATTTATAAGACAACATATATCTTTTGCAATTCTATAATATATAAAAATAACAGTTTCTCAGTGAGTAAAATATCACCTGACTGCTTGCACACCAACACTAATAAGTCCTAGGCTCAATCCACAAAGTGCCACTGTACATAACATATTGCATCAATTTAGTTTCCATCCAATAATTACACTAATTTTCACTTTGAATCGCTCAATGACTATTCTACCCATCAATTGCCTAAGCTCATACCTAATAATAGTTCTAGGCTTATCAATAAAATCCTCAATTTATACAAATTACTAACATTAAAACCTAACTCTACAAATATTTATTTATTTTATAAAACTCATGGTTAATATAGGGTTAATCATCACTATCACCACAATTAGCCCATAAATTAACAACCTAATTTTTAAATAATTAAAAACCTCAAATTAATTTCATCCATTAAATTAGGGTTTACCCAAACTCAACCCCAATAACAATATTTATTAACACAATGGCATTTACTAAATGCTAATCCCCTAAAATCCTACAAATATCAAATACTCAAAAATTAGGGCTTGAGGAAAAACTTACCCAAGTTCTCCAAACTTCAACCCAAAGTTTGGGTAGCCTCAAGTAAACTCCAATAAGTTCAAATACCTAAAGAATATAGAGGATTAAACTCATATTTTAGGATTTTACCCAAAAATCACAAAATCATGAGTTTAGTGTTTTACCTTAAAACAATCGGTAAGAACGTAGATCCGAGTGCAAGGATCACGTTTCCGAAAACGGATTGAAGATCCGACCGTTGGATCTTCGTAGATCGTACTTTTCTTGTTTAGAAGTACCACTTCTTTCCCTCCCTTTTCTTCCTTTTTCTCCCTTTTTCTTCCTCTGCCGAGACACTGCTTGCCTCCCTTATTTCTCCCTTAAGTGAGGCGCATGCGCCTCACGTTCTATCTTTTTTTTTTTTTTTTTTTTTTTTTTTTTTTTTTTTTAAAAACTGAAGGGCCGAATGCCCTTCAGTTCATGAAATGGCCATTCGGCCATTTCATTCAACTGGCCGTACGGCCTTTCATATGAAAGGCCGTGCGGCCCACTATATATATATATATATATATATATATATATATATTTAATTAATTAATTATTTCACTTGTTTTCTTTTATTTTCTTTTATTGACTACCAATCTCAAATCGGTAGAATCATCATGTTTTATTTAATACACCATATAGATTTATTATTATTTTTTAATATCCTAATAAATCCATTAAATATTTTCTAGAACATTACACACGTACTTCAACACTTGGAAGGGTCCAACATACCTTGGACTAAGCTTGCTCTTATTGCAAAAACGCATAACTCCACACATAGGTGACACCTTGAGGTACACAAGGTCTCCAACTTCAAATTCAAGCTTGCGGTGATGCTTATCTGCATAAGTCTTCTGTCGGCTTTTGGTGGTGAGCATCCGTTTTCAGACGAGCGTGACCTTTTCTTTTGTGTCTTGGATCATTTCTAGGCCAATTAGTTGTCTTTTACTAACTCTATCCTAATACAACAACAATCTACACTTGCAACCATACAAAGCTTCATACAGAGCTATGCCAATAGTTGCTTGAAAACTGTTATTGTAAGCAAACTTGACTAAAAGCAAGTACCGTATCCAACTATCTTTGAAATCCAATACGCACAACCTTAGCATATCCTTGAGGTTTTGGATGGTCCTCTCAAATTGGTCATCGATTTGCGGATGGTACGCTGAGCTAAAGTTCAACCTGGTTCCCATTGCATCTTGTAATCTCTCTCAAAACTTCGATGTGAACCTCAAATCACATTCCGACACTATGGAAACAAGCACTCCATATAACCTTACTATCTCCCGCACATAGGTCTCTGCCAACTTGTCCATAGAATCTGTATCTTGATGGGAGGAAGTGGGCACTCTTCACGAGCCTGTCTACGATCACCCATATGGTATCTTATCCACTTGGCGCTCTTGGTCGACCAATGACAAAATCCATAGCTATTTGATCCAATTTTCACATTGGCACTTCGAGAGGCTGACGTTGCCCAATTGGCCTTTGGTGTTCAGCTATCACAAGTTGACACGAAGGACATTGTGAAATGAACTCAACAATATTCCACTTCATGTCTGTAACAACCCATCCCCAATGACACAATATTGTCCGCTTTTGGCTCCCTCAAACCAGACTTCCCAAGAGATCACCCATCCTGGTACTACTATCGTAGAAGCACGCTTAACTGCGGAGTTCTGATAGGTTCATGACCATCACAGCTTTAAAACATGTTGTGTCAAGAATGATGTGAATATACATATAAGCATATACCCATTCCCACACCCAGACGATGTGAAACGTCACAATCACCCCCTTTTGGGAAACAGCGTCCTCGTTGGCGACCCTCATGGGATCACCCCATTCTTGGGGTCCCACCAAGTGCCAACTAGCGACCCTTATAAGCTTGTGCACGCTCCCCCATCTCAGGTTGGACAATGACTCAGATACCATTTGTAACGATCCACCCCCAATAACACAATATTGTCCGCTTTTGGCTCTCCCAAACCAGACTTCACAGGAGGTCACTGATGAGTGCCAAAAAGTGTATATTTGGACCCCTTAATTTACATTAGTTAAACCTTTAGCTTTGTTACTTTCTAATGTTTTGGTTAGTTTTAGTGTTCTTGCGTTTTTGCAGGGTAATAAGAGAAAAATGACAATTTTCAAGTCAAAATACATAGAAAGCTGGATTTTCAGAAGTGCTGAAAAAGTAGATCGATTGAATTTTAAGTAGATCGATCGAAAAGTAGATCGATCGAATATTAAGTAGATCGATCGATTTTAAAATCGATCGATCGAATTTTTGCGGGACAGAAACCCTAGCTAACTCTATAAATACGTCTTTTTCTCATTTTCTCAATATGAGGAGCCGCGGCAGAGACCGTCTGGGCGCCCCAAAGGGCCGATTTTGACCTAGCTTAGGGTTCTTGGGTGATTTTCACCTAGAACCACCTTCCTTTGTAAGTTTATTTATGTTTTTGTTGATTCTTCTTGTTCATTTACGTTTTCTTTAGTAATGTATAACTAAACTTTCGTCTTGGGTTGAGGATGAAACCTCACCATTGAATAGAAACTGAGTTTCATTGCTTGTTTATGCTATTTTAGTTTATGGGCTTTGATTTCTCATGGTTCTACTCCGATTTTTGAGATTATTATTGGATATCTCTTGTGATTTCCGGATACAAGTGATGATTTGATATAGTTTCATTAAATTGATGGCTTGGGTTTTCATGTATGTTGGATATTCATTGTGTTTCATTCTATGGATACATTTGATGATTTAGTTGAAACTAGATATCTTTTGTGATTTGTGGAAGAATTGATTCATTGAATGATTTAAACAATTTTTGAAGTAAAAGTAGAACATACCTAAGATTTGCATTTGAAAACCTCAAAATATGTGTGATGAGCATGAGATTAGGTTGTTGTGATTTGGTGAGTGTGGATTCCAAAACCCTAGACCCATTTATTTTCATTAATTTTGTTTATGTTTTCTTTTGTTAAAAATCCCTAAATTTGGAACTAGGTTAAAATAGGATTAGTTTGAATAGAGATTAATTTTCACAACACAATTCCCTGTGGGATCGACCTCGCACTTGCATAACACTATATTGCAAAACGATTCGTGCACTTGCGAGTAATTATAATTTGCACAATAGTCACCTATCCTGGTACTACTCTTGCAGATGCACGCTTAACTGCGGAGTTCTGATATGTTCATGGTCATCACGATTTGAAAACCCGTTGTGTCAAGAAGGGTGCGAATATACATATAAGCATATACTCATTCCCATACCCAGGCGATGTGGGACGTCACAATGCCACACCACCAAAAATTTTTCTTTAGATCCTAGTACATCTTGTTATTGGCAGGATAAATAGTGTATCATGTCTGATGAGCTTAATCAATAATTTCCTTATAGCAATGGCTATCATATTTAACAAGAAAAATTCATTCAAGACATGATATTACTTGTGTGTGTTTGTCAAGCACATAACAATTTGTCAAAAAAATACCATCATAAAAAAATAAGTGTAATCCATCTTTGATTAGAATGGATTATCAAATTTATCAACTTGGTTACAAACAATCAAGAATTAAGCATAACGCATCTTTGGTTAGCACAATTCATCTACCTACATTACACTAAACTAAAGTGTAGTATGATTTGTATACCCTAGGCATGAGCTATCAAAGTCTCTTGCTTGCATGTCAAAGAATATCATTGCATAACCATCATTCTTGTAATCATAGAAAATAATGATGTTTTGAGTTCAATCAAGATAAAAAGCTTTCTAAGACAAGATAAGTATTTCATCAAGATTGCATATAATCAATAAAATCAATTATAAGAGTTGTAATCCTCTAAGTTATACAATTATCATGCCTATGCAGAAAATCTCAAAGAAAAATACAATTTAAGCCATTAATGATACTTGGAAAGGGTTACATCAAAACCCTATGCAGAGTTTAGCTATTCATGGAGGTGCTGGAATGCATTCTGATTGAAGAGAAATCCGCCCAAGAGTTGCTGTCCACGAGTTCTTGATGAGAGAGACTAAAAAAACTAAGAAAACTGAAAATTCTCTCTTTTTCACTCTTTCTCCAACTCTCTCTAAAATGTACATTAATCATCTATTTAAAGGAAAAATTAGATTTCCTTCTCATGAAGAGAGGAATCTTCTACTCTATTTCTGCAATGCAGGAAGTCTGGATTCGCTAGTGCAACTGTTTTTATTCTTTTATTCTTTTTCTCAAAATTTCTGCAGCAGTTATGCATTTCGGCGTCGCAAAGTGCGCTCAATCCCATCTGTCGATTGCGCTCGAGTTCAGTTGTGCTCGATCTCGAAATTTTGGTGCACTCAAGCTCACTCTGCTGGCTGGTTGGATTCCTATGCTCGAGCATCGTCTGGCCTTGCGCGCGAGCAAAGGTGTGCTCGAGCTCATTTGTTTTTGCACTTGAGCGTGATGCCTTGGCATAAAACTTTGTTTGAAGTTCAAAACTGATGGCTTATTTGTCTTTTTCCTTAGAAACTTGGAAATGCCTTAAAACACTGTAAAACATTATATTACAAAGAAGCTAAGGAGTTAAAAAAAATGCAAATTAAAGAGTTTGAATATGCAATATTCAGCGTTTATCAATGTACAAATCCGTGAAAGATTTCACTTGTACTCTTTATAAATAGCCTAGACTCATCCAGATTAGAGGATATAGAGATTATTTTACATTAAAGAATAGAAATCGAGAGGATTAGAGGCGCTAAGGTTTTGGAGAAAAAAATGAAGATTTTCTAGTAGCGATTTAGGATGGATTTCTCTCCGAAAAATATGATTTTTAGCATCTCCATGAGCGGCTAAATCTTCTGTAGGGTATTGATGTAGCTATTTTCAAGTTGTAATGGTATAATTGTGTTTTCTTTTAGAAATTTTATGAACATGAATATTAGTTGTTTAATTTTGAGATTATTTTTATTGTTTATATTCGATTTTGATAAATCTTTTATTTTGTCTTAGAAAATTATTTATCTTGATTGAACTCAATGTTTATATTTTCTGTGATTATGTGAATGGTGGTTTTATAATGGTTTTAATGGACACAAAATCAATAGGGTTCGATAGGCCATGACTAGAAAAAATAAATTGCTTTACACCTTAGTTTAATTTAGGTAAATCAATTTTGCCTTGCCGAAATATGAGTTATGATTATCCATTGATTACGTGTAAACTAATTAGGATGGGAATAACTTCAATCAGGCAGTGGCAAAAACCTCTTGGTTTTTGCCCTCCAATGAGAGATTAACACGTCATCATTAAACAAGAAAAATAAATATTAACAAAACCTAACAAAACACTAGATCTAAACCCTCATTTTCACTCTTTTAGTCTTTAAAAAAAAAAAAAAAACGATCCCAGCCAGCAGCCGCCGCCACTGTGCTGCCACTGGGCCGCGCAGCTACCCTAGGTGCATGGGGCGGCCGCGCGGCGATTTTCAGCGTGGAGTAGTGGCGGCGTCTAGGGTGGCCATGGTTGGGAGTTCTTTTTTTTTTTTGGTTTTTTTTTTGGTTTTTTTTTTTTCGAACTAAAAAAGGAAGAAAAAAAAAATGGATTAGATTCAATGTTTTGTAAACAATTGTTTTTCTTGTTATAGGCTGATGTGTCAATCTCTTATTGGTGGACATAAAACCAATGTTTTCTACCCTGACCGAACAGAAGGAGCTCTCAATTAAGATATTTGATAGCCCATACCTAGGGAGAATGAATTGTTCTACATTCTAGTTTAGGTAGAGCATTCATACCTTACCGAAAGATGAACTATACTTATTTCTTAATAAAAGAATTTTCTTGACAACATCGTTGGGTGCTTGACACACACATACACACGAGTCATAATATTCATGTACGTGAAATTCTCATGTTAAATGCAATTTACCATTATGATGAAGTTAGAGGTGAGATTAATCCCCTATGCTTTTTCTGATTATTTTACAATTTCAATTACATTTCTTTTAATTTAATTTAAATTGAAAAACAAAACTCAAATATCTTTTCTGAATTATATTAAAGTTAATTTTAACAACTTAACAACAACCAACAATTATTGAGGTTTGACACTCTTACATAGACCTATCCTATAAAGATTTATCCTATCACAAGTAATTATTTTTATTATTGATACATTCAAGATCACATCAGGACTAGACACTTGAGAAGAGCATATAATATAAAGAGTTTGAATGTCAATTGGTGACTCAATGTTCAGTTTGTCTTTTGTGATCGCTGTCCTTTGTCATTCAAAAGTTGGATTTTGACATATTTAATAATTTTCTTGTCTCTTTAATATTCTATTTTGTATGTATGTTTTTGACCTTATATTTGTGTTCTTCATATCAAAGGTATAATTCTTGATTTTGTATCTGATTGAGTTTGTGATTTCAAAACATGCAATTTGAAATTATAATTTTTAAAAACGCAGTAAAGCGTTTGGTAAAGTTGTAGTTTGAAATTTAAAATTATAATTTAACTTTTAAAATCGTGTTTTTTGAAAAACACACCAATTTGCTTGGGATTTGAAAAACGCAGTTTTGTCAACGTCCTCAAATATCAAAATTTTTAAAATGCATCTCAAACAATACAGTTTTTGCGATTTTATATAAGATCACACTTTAGGTCGGCGAAATTGTAGTACCTAATGAACTCTTAATCATAGAAGAATCAGATGATATTTTGCAAACGTGAAGATAAATACGACAGCATGACTGAACTTTGAAGCATAACATATGGGAATATGAAAACTATCGATGAAATTTGTTGTGAAATTTTGCAAAATTTTGTGATGCTAGCATTTCTTGAAAAAGAAAAACTTTGGAATTGGTTTTTATTGATGGAAAAATACAACATCATATGTTTTGTAAATAGTATATGATATTTGATACCCCACTGAACATATGTGGGCGCGTGTGCGTGTAAATTTTGTGACGGTAGCAATTCTTGAAAAAAAAAAATTTGGGTCCCCAAGGGGTAGCTCAATCGGTTGGGGATCACGCCTCATGAAGCGGAGGTCACTAGTTCGAATCCCCCTTCCCCCTCTTGTGTGGATATGTCAAAAAAAAAAAAAAAAAAAAAAAATTTGGAATCAATTTTTATTGATGGAAAAATACAACACGTTCTGCTTGTAAATAGTATATGATATTTGGTACTTCACTATATATATATATATATATATATTATATATATATATATATATATATCACTGTACTAAGCAAAGAATACAATACAAATCCAGTGTTTTACTAGTGTTACAATCAAACTAAAGAATATGAATAAATACTTACATACAAAAAAGAAAAAAGAAAAAAAAAAGAATATGAATAACTATTCTATTCTAAAAAAAAAAAAAAAAAGGCTATTCTTTTTTCTCAGTGAAATAACTATTTATATATCAAATGTGCTCTTGTTGTCAACGCATCTCATGGACTGCTTGGACTAGAATCTAAAATTAGTGTTTGGTAATATAAAACATCACAAGTTCATTGGGGGCCATTAAAGCCGGTTAAGGCCTATTTGCCTTGGGGCCATAGAGGCACGTTTGTCCATTGGATGAGCCGAGTGTTGTCGCGTCAGCATGGAACTCCCCAAATAAGGGAACTCTGACTGACGGAAAAGTATCCCTCACTAACGACCTTGCCTATTCAGACTTAACACTATATAAGGAAGGATTGACTCTACAAGGAAGTGATCCACTTGGGTATCATTCAGAAGGAAAGGCATTCATAGGAATCAGCCACCTCCCATACTGGACCCTTGACCTCTGATGTTTTCCAAATCAAGCCCACTTGCCTTATGACAATTCTATAAAGATGAGCTACACGCACTATTCCCCCTTTCTCTAATAGCCCTCCTAGTTACCCATGTTTTGCTTTTACTTGTCTTTGCAGGTATACTTGGCCGGATTACCAGAGTGCAGTCATCTGTATCAACAATGTTTTTACATGAATTCTTGTTTGCCATTTAACTCTATCAAGAATCACGTCCTCCATTATATTTTTTGCTCAAAGTTCTACCCTATTCGTTTCAATCTTCTGATCTCATAGATTAGCGCATTCAAATCCTAAAAGAAAAAGGAGGAAAAAAACACATATGAATGGGGGAAAGCATAATAAAATTAAAAGTGATGATTATCCCTTGTGTCATAGCTATTTTTGTAATTTTTTGTTTTTTTAAAAATTTTCTAATTAAATAGGAAAAATGGTTCCATGAGAAGATCCTTACCACTCATGATTCAAAAGGAAAAGAGAGTAGGAGAACTAAAACCGAAAAATGGGTAAGCTTCCCAACAACATACTCAAATGGAAAGAAAACAATGCAGAAATACAAACAAATGTTAGGAAATAGTTCAAACAAGTGACCTAGTCATCTCACGGGGTTGACGAAGCAGTTACAGAAACAAAAAGGGCACAAATATCTGCACCCCCACTTAAAAATAACTACTAGAAAGAGGCTGAAGCGGTAAATGCACTATCTAAGTCTGAAGTAGGGATTGAAGAAGAGAGAAGGACCAACACAAAGATTGGATAAGTTGTGGAGAAGTCTCCACAACTGGATAAGACCAAGAAAATACAAGGAGACATAAACCCAAAACAAAAAAAACAACAGAAAATACATTAAAAAAAAAATACAGAAATACAACAAAACAACAAACTTGTAGTCGAGAATCTAATATTTAGTAAGAAATAGCGAATGGCATCGAAAGAAAACTCAATCCTTTAAGCAACAAATGGTGAGTTGAACATCCTACCCACTAACAATTCCTTGAAAAAGAGATGCTCTGCCGGAGGGGCATTTTACCTTGAGCTCCGTCGACTGAAGATGATGCACATCCATAGTAAGGAAATCATTTCTAAATTAATCACAAAACCTCGGTGCATGTATACCATCACCATTCACCACCACCTATATTCGCAGCCGGACAAAATATTCACAACACCATGCTGCCTGCTAAACAAAGCTAGCTCCGCGCACCGTCCTAAGACCAATTAATTGATAACCAAGCCACATTTCTTCTTTATTTTTTTTTTTTTTTATAAGTGATAACCAAGCCACATTTCTGTGACGACACAACTATAAATTCTTGACATGTTGGGACAGAAGCACAAATATGTCAAGTTCCCAAGTATTTATCAGTAATAAGTGATCTTCCAAACTAGATACAAAACTCAGCAAGAGTAACTAATTCTTGCTTTTCCATGACTTGGGGCCCCCTTTTCTTTTTCCTATCGCCCTCCAAAAAAAGAAGAAAAAGAGGAAAAGTCGTTAGTTATTCACAAGCTACATTACCTAAGTTGACAAATGGAATGACACCTTCTACAATGGACTTCATCCCCAGCCAAATAGCATTAACTCATTGCATGACATCAGTTCAAGAAGCTTGTGCATAATCCAAAACTCCATCCACTCCCAGTGCTCAAGTCATTAAGAAATTGCAAGGAAGATGTGTTATTCAGAACGTCTAACTTGAAGATCACACTCTTTGCCTGTTAGAATTGGTACGAATAGCATGAGGCCCTTCCTGGTAACTGTCAGGTTCATCTTCTTCATCAGAGGATAGGAGGGATGACCCCATCCATACCTTGAACCCTTCATTAACACGCCTTTCCACCTCTGGTGTGACTTCCAAGGGATTCGCTTCCAACATTTCCAGCCCAAGGTTTCGACCACTAAAGTCTCCCTCATCAAGAATCACAGCTGCTTTCCTTCTTAGGAAGAATGCAGTTCCCCCATATAGAATAACCAGCCCCCACGATGCGATCTCATAGCACCAAAACAGGGGTACAGAGCAGCTGTTCCCTAATGTGAGGAGGGTTGATCCAAGAAATAATGCGAGAAG
The DNA here is from genome assembly GCA_028654335.1 of Alnus rubra. Taxonomy (NCBI): domain Eukaryota; kingdom Viridiplantae; phylum Streptophyta; class Magnoliopsida; order Fagales; family Betulaceae; genus Alnus; species Alnus rubra. The sequence continues at coordinate 2,056,972 of JAJPGS010001420.1, read as the reverse complement.
ACCAAAGATGATGGCAAAGACGATATTCAACACAGACAGACAACGAACCCCACCTGTAGATTACAACAAAGAAGCTTCAAATCCTCCACTTATTTGAGGTGTTCGTGCAATATCCAAGTCTTTTAGCCTATCAGATATGAACAAGATATGATGAAAACTGAGTAAATTGTACAAGAAACATGTCCGTGGTTATGATTATATTAATTTCCTTTTCATTTTCTTGCACAAAAAGTAATAGAAAAAAAATGCAAACAAAGAGGAGGGATGTCTCTGGCTTTAACTTTTGAAAATCCAGTTGCAGATGATTTCTGTAATCAACATGTAATTCAATCCAAGTAGACTGTTTGATTTTTATTACTAGAAGAAAAATTATATAAGACAAAACAGAATCCTAATGATATGCTAGCAAGGCTTAATCAATAATTGTACCAAATACCTCATATTCCTATTCCAAATGCAAGATACAAAATATAAACTCTGTAGTTCCAAGCCAAAAATTTGTGGATTATTCATCTAAATCTGCCTCAAATCAACCAGACAAATGTGTCTGGACTACCTAGAAGCTGAAAGACCCTACTATTTTCTGTTCTTCACACTCATGTTGGCAACCAAACAAAGCATAACAGAGCCACTTCAGGGAGAAATACTTCACAGACCAACATTTGGTGGGCTAAATTGTTTATATATTCAGCTTTTAAACCATAATCAGGATTAGAGATGAGAACAATCTAGCAAGGATTTTAAGAAGAGTTCATTGCAACATCCCAATAACAAGTGCAGCTATTCCTAAAATACAATAGAAAGGATCACTCCCACTATATTTGAAAAAAAACAAATTTGTTTGACATCTTCAATAATTGACAAAAAAAAAGGAGAGAAAACACACCTCTTTTTGAAGCACAGTAATTATTTTCGACTACCTTCAAGCACTCATGCCTTTTTGGAGCAGCAAAAGCAACAATGATTCCTACAGCAAAATCAGAACTATGAGAAAACAGAAAATCATTAAACGTACAGAAAGCAGTAGATTACATGGCTATAATACAAATAAACCATTTGGAACCTATGCGAAAAAGTATCCAATGAAACAGCATTCCTAGGAATTGATCCCAGAGCAACCGAATTAACATTGATGCGGACCACGATTTTTAAATTGGATGGGGTACAACTGAAGGATCAGAGCTAATACGCAATAAAATACTGCAAGTTTCTTTCAGGTAAACAAGATTGCTGCAAGTAACATACACCCATAGATAAATACATTGAGCAAACAGTGAAAGGTGTTTGACCCTTCATTCTTTTCACAAATTTCAGTTTACACTGCAGAGCAGTGACTTTAAATACTTCAATCATCAATTTTGAAAACCCAATATCTGAAACAAAGAGTAAAAGACCATAAAGATAACACTTCAATAAAAACACACAACTAAACTTTATATATTTTTACAAAAATTCTAGGTCTCTAGCCAGAGAGACATGAAGGACGGAGAGAAAGATACAATTTCATAATCACATTTTCGCTGACTTCTGAAGATGCACTAGTCCTTTCTAACATGCTGAATACTTCAAAAACTTATTTGAAATTGCTTTTAATTCTATTAGTAGTTTGGAGAGTTTAGTGCTTTCTTGACTTAAAACACAAGAAGAGAGTTATCCCCTTTCACTATTTCCATGAAACTTCATATTTAATGAAAATCCAAGTATGTCTTTCACCTAGCATGAGCTCTTTTACAAAGTTTCCAACTCAGTTTTCCAAGCTAACTACTTAACAGTTTCCTCTTTGTTTAGAAGAAAAGTTTTTTAGAAGGTAACCCAAAAGTTTCCAATTGGGCTCCCAGCCGTTTCTCAATCTAACATAAGCCATAAAAATATTTTGAACTGGATTCCCTTTCTAGTAATTATGATCTGAATCTAGGATGTTGCACAGACAGCATGTCCTCATGCTAGAGTGCACAAATCAACTACATGGTCTAAAATGCATCTAGTATGGTTAATTCTGTTAACTGCAAAAAATTACTAACCTTAAAGGACTAATTTTTGGCATCAAGATCTAATAATAGACACTAAATCCTCCGTACTTGAGGATCTTGTAACTTCTCAAATACTATAAAAAGCGCATACCAAGATCAATAACGTAAGAGCTTCGTATCCTATTTCTCATATAATCCTAAATTTGCAGCTATATCTGATATTATATACGACTCTTCTTAAAATGGAATGAAAACCTAGAATTAATAGAAAAGGAGAGGGATGTTCCAATATAAACAGAATGAAGCTCCCAGAATTGAAATAATATGATCATACGAAAAAAAAAAAAACTCGAAGAAGGGTAATAAACGAGACACAAAAGCCGGAAATTTGCCTTTACCTGTAACAAGATAGAGAGCCGAGAGCAAGAAAATGAGCATGGAGGGAAAGAAGACAACCGTCAAGTAGTAATCCACAGTCTCCTGGTCGGTGAGATAATAGGCGCTCGGAAACAGATCGGAATCTCCGCCTACGCCTCCTTTGGCGTTCATAGACAGAGGCTGAAGCCTCTCGTCGCTGCAAAACGGCCTCTTCCCACTGTCGCTAGGGAAAACGATGTTCAAACTGATAGTGGTACAGATAATCACCAGGAGCCAAATGACAGCCATGGAAGCCGTTACGAGAGGTCTCTGAAGCTTGCCCCACGCCTTGTCCTCATCCCGGAGGGTCTCGTACTCGTGCTTCGGCATGAACGCTTGGCGAAGGGCGTCCCCAATAACCTCCATCAGAGCCAAGTTCTTTTTGTTGTAATTAATAGTCCAGCCCCCTTATTCAACAAACCCCCCCCTCCCTAGCTCAAGAATCAAATTGAGGCAGAGAGAAAGTAAGGCCAAACGAACCCTAACTGCAAGATTTGAAAGAACGATTGGAAAAAGACGAGGATCGGGTGGATTTATAAGAAGAAGAAAACAAGCTATTTCAGATTTACGCGGTTCTCGCACCGCGTTATTAGTACGACAAGAAAATGCTTATTAGCTTCTTCAGAAAGTACGTGTCGTCAACACCGGGGTAAAATCACGCTATCTTTGTTTTACGCTTTCTGTGCCTAAAGTTCATTAAATTCAAACCATAATCATCATTTTATTGGGGAAACCGGGTTAGAGAAGACTTCCACTAGGACGCGCATCCCATTTTTATTTTTATTTTTAATAAGATGAATTGAGCGAATCTATTATTCAATAAACATATTAAACACATCGCTCAAAATAAATAATATCCAAAATACAATGCGAGACTTTCTCTATTAGAACGATTTCTTCCAAGACATGGGTAAGGCTTCATTCGCTAGGCGGTGGACCGCTCCATTTAAGTTACGCTTGACATGGTTGTCATTCCATTTGGATAAGCATTTCAGTCCCCATCTAGTATTCTCAATAAGATGTCTATATCTGTTCCAATTTCTTCTTTCTTTATACAAAGCTTGCACTACTTAGAGAGTATCACTTTTTAGCATCACCCTTTATAGTTCCAATTCTCTACGGTAAACTGCAGCGCACAGTGCCGCCATGGCTTCTGCAATATCAGGAGCAATGATATGGTCTTTGGGTGTGGAAAAAGATGCCAACACCTCTCCCATACTATCTTGGACTACTACACCAACGCCCATCTTACTGTTTTCTTTATCCACGACCGCATCCCAATTTACCTTAAAAGAAACCATTCAAAGGGGGTTACCACCTGATGTTCCTAGAAATTTCCGTTGCTTCTTCTAAATTTTGTCGAGCTTTGGTGCTTCGAAAAGCCTCCAGTGATTCAACAGCCTTACTTGCCACTATGGAAAGGGAGCTAACAGGTTGCCCAAAAACCACTGCATTCTGTTGTAGCCACAAACTTCGAGCTACTACGGCCACGAGATCCATGTCATCATTATTGATGTGAATTTTAATTGTACTTGCAAGTGCATGAATTGTTTGTAGTTAATGGATTGCAAGTGCGAGGTTGATCCCACAACAAATTGTGTTTTTGAAAACAAAATTTATGACTAAATCAATCTAATCACTAGTTCCAAAAAAAATTGAGAGATTGTATTTGTGAATAAAATCAAAAGCATAAATAAAATTAAAGTGAATGTAATCAAATAAAAAAAAGCAATAAGGTATCGGAATTAGCACTCACAAATTCATAGCAACATATCCCAATGATCAATAATATTTTCCAAAGTTCTCACAATAAATTCTTAAGTATGTTTTACTCTTGCTTCAAATATTTAATCAAAAACATCACATGTATCCTTTCTTTACATAAATTACAAAAGAAATCCAATTTAAATCAAATCATCAAATGTATCCATAAATCACAACAAGATATCCAATTTAAATCAAAATATCAATTGTATCAGTAGAATAAATCACAAGGGATATCCAATTTTTTTTTAACAAAGAAAACCAAGCACAAACAATTTTATGAAACTATCTTAAATCATTAAATGTATCTTTGAATCACAAAAGATGTCCAAGAATCATTCTACAAAATTGAGTTGAAGTAAAACAATTGGAAAATCAAACTCATTAAAATTGAAAAATATTACATCACATGAGAATTGTATTGCTAATCATATGTGAGGCTTCACCCTCAACCTTAGTTGAGGGTTTAGCCTTTCATGACTAAAAATAACATACTAACTTGTATTAAAAACATCAAAATTAAAAAGACTTACAAGAAGAAAACGTTTCAAAAGCAAGGACTCTGAAATTCTGCTACCATCTACCCTTTTTTACAAGAGAAAAGACTCATATATATATATATATATATATATATATATAGACTAATTTGCTAGGTCTTTTCCTCTTTTTTGGTGCTTCTATTTCCATATTAAGGGAAACTCTATGCTGCCAAGAATCTTGTAAGGGTGCCCAATCAGGAAAGAAACGTGGTGTCTCTCCTTTTGCGTGCCAGGTTTGGTGCAAGTTAGAGCATCCTCATCAAGCTATCTAAATTTTCTCTAAATTTTGGCTTAAGAAACTACTTTTTTGATTTTATTTATCACTTTTAAAATGTTTCCTACATCAAACTCTCTAAAATTTTCTCCATTTTAACTTAATATTATTTTTTATTGGTTTTTAAGACCAACCGCTTTAACAATCCCTTCCTCTTAATCTCATTCCCAATCCACTCCATCACGAACAAACCCATCTTTCTCAGAACCCATTTCCGATCAAAATTAAAAAGCTTCACTCTCCCAGTTAGACCCATTTCCGATCAAACCCATCTTTCCCAGTCAGACCCATGAATTAACAAAGAGGAAATAACATAAACCTTCCACTACTCCTTCCGAGATCATAAAGAGCAGCTGCACTCAAACAGCAATTGGGTCCACCATCTTTAACCAGCTCCACCACAAACCAAGAAACCCTAATTTCAAGCACTTTCTGTAAAAAATTTCATTGCAGGTAAAGAAATGAACAGCAGAGAAGCACCAAGAAGGATTGAGAAAATTCCAGAAGCTCAAGAACAAAGAAAATGGCGGAATGAGAGAGAGAGAGAGAGAGACAAAGAGAGAGACAGAGACAGAGGCAGAGAGGTCTACGGGAAATGAAGGTTCGGGAATAGAAGAAATAAAACTCGTTGTTCCACTCCAAGGCCTCCACTGTCATCACTGGCGGGTCACAAAAAAGGAAAAGGAAAATGAAAAGGAAAGGGAAAGGGGGCGCCAAGGAATAGAGGGAAGAAGCGGGAGAATGAAAGAAATGATAAAAAAATAGATGGCTTAAGAAATTTTGGGGTCAAATTTGGAGAGGTTTTTGGCCATAACTTATTTTAGAGAAACTTTGGAGAGTTTGCTGCACGAAGGATTTCTGGGTTTTTCTCTAAAATTTGTTGAAACTTTTAAGTTGGAGAGTTCAATGATGATGCTCAGTTTTGGAGAGAAAACATGCGTGATCAGGTTTGCCAAGTATGGGAAGAAATCACTCAAGGGATTCACGCATAACTCTGCAAATTTTGTGCTACACATACACGTGATTACAAGAAGAGAAAAAAAATACAAAAGCTCAAGTCGATGCTGCACTTATTATGGAAAGAAAAAGATGATATTCGGTGCTGCCAATAATTCCGCTTCTTTGCAATTTCACATAAAGACCGTCATTTTCTCTAAATGACTTGCAAAATACTAAGACACTAAAACTAACCAAAAATATCAGAAAATAGCGAAACTAAAGGCTTAACGAATGCAAATTAAGGGGTCCACACAGTGGCGGAGTTAGGATTTTGATTTAGGGAGGGCAAGATTTTTTTTTTTTTTGATAAATGAAAAAAAAATAAAGTTAATAAAAATTTAATTAAAATTATTAAAAAATATAGCTAACGCAATATTGTGAGCCCCCACATAGTCCTGTAACTTCTCTTTATTTTTCCAATTTTTAAACCATTCAGTAACAAATGAGTTTCATCTTGCTTGATATTCAGTATCTTGTCTGAAAAGATAACAATATAGGCAATACGCATCATCTTCTAAAATGTTGTATTCCAATCAATCAACATATTCTTTGAACCATGCTTGATTAAAATGACGACATGTTTTTCTTATTGTGTTTTTGGAAAATCATGATCAATTGGTTGACAAGGTCTTTTTCGTAGATATGTTCTTCAGATTTGATCTTTATCATTAGGATGGTAATCAATTTTTTTTTCCTAAGCAAGGATTTGCTGGCAAATTTGCAGATCTACTTCGACATGAGCTCGTTTAGAATTTGATCAGAGTTCAATGAAATTATTGTTATTCTCTATAGTCTATAATCACATGCAACTACAATTATATATTTCTTTAAATCAAAATATATAACAAAATTATATATATATATATATATATATATATATATATATATATATATATATATATATATATATAATTTTTAAAAAGTAGGTGCACTGCCGTGGACTAAGCCATGATGAGTTGATGATTAGACTTAAAAAGTAAAAAATAAATAAATAAAAAAACCCTTGATGTTTAGATTTTTTTTTTAAATTGGCCTCTCAATAGCAATTAACAAAGAGACTCACAGGTTAATAATCAATTTATTTTTTTACTTTGACTCTTCACTCTCTCACCGTACAAATCATAATAGACTCAAGTCACTCAAATCAGTTTAATAATAATAAAAACAAAAAAACAAAAGTTTACCGTTTGACGAAGCCTCTAGCAAATAAATGAAACGTTGCGTTTTGAGAAAACTTTTGTTTTGCAAACTCTTCCGCACGCAACACTGCGTTTTACAATTAAATCTACTGTGCATCTTCTTCAACCTTGGTTCTTTCTTCTGAACATTCATACCTGAGTGACCTAATTTAAAAAAAAGCAACAAATCGTTCCTTAAATGGCTTGAGTCATAAATCTCACTACTTCTGAAAAATAATTTGCCCCTTAATGAGTGATTGAGGGTGGGCAACAAGGATATTAAAAAAAAAAAAAATCAAGGAGTAAAAAAATTTTTTGGGAGGTGAGGGGGGCACTTGCCCCCTCTCAACCCCCCTGGCTCCGCCCCTGGGTCCACATATGCAATATTTGGCACTCATTAATTATCCAAATGTCGATTAAGCTCTTCCACAATAGAAACAAATTCCTCGTGCTCAATAGACCTTTTTTTGGATTTTCCTACCACACATGCTCCATGTAGCCTTTGTCGTTGGACATCCCCATAGGACATTCCTCGAAGTCTCTACCTCTACACTGCATAAAGGACATAATGGATCCTCACTGATTTTCCTCCAAAAATATTTGCTTTCGTAGCCAAGGTATTATGACATGCCCACCACATAAGAACCTTCACCACATGAGGAGTATTCATCCTTTTTCCATAGTAGACTATGCTGGCCAGTGCGTGAACATTCGCCCTTAATAGGTTCTACTATCTATTTCATTAAATGGTAGGCACTTCTAATTGTAAACTTACCATTCGCAGTAGCACTCCAAATCTATTTGTCACTATTATGGATGGAACCAATAGGGATTTGGGTGATAGCAACTACAATATCCACTCCAAATAACTCACGAACCAAATGCAACTTCCACCCTTTAGATTCCTAGTCAATGAGTTCTGCTACTTGTGCATCATTATTAGATCCTCCACCAAGAATTAGGTCTTGATGTGCCACAATATGAGGGAGCCATTTATCCTTCAAGATCTGAATTTGTTCACTATTCCCAACTTGCCACACTAGTCCCACCTTAAGAAGTTATTTACTAGAACAAATACTCCTCCAAATATAAAATTGTTGCTACCTAGCTTGGCATTGAGGAATGGACCTTGCTGGAAATACTTAGCTTTTAAGATTTTCACAAAGAGAGACTCAGGGTTCTGAAGGATTCGCCAACAATGCTTTTGTTAAAACTTTCTAGATCACAAAACGTTAGCTCTCCATTGATCAGGACTGAATACGACACTGAACTGATAAACTTCAAAATTAAGTTGATCCATCTACTCTCAAATCCCAATCTGCTCATTACCCCAACAAGAAAACTCCATTCAACTCGATCATATGCCTTGCTCATATCAAGATCTAGAGTCATGAAACCCTTTTTCCCTTTCAAATTGGTATTCATTGTGTGCAAAGTCTCATAGGCAACTAGAATATTGTCAGTAATATGTCTCCCCGCAACAAACGCACTTTGATTAGGAGAAATAATATGGGAAAAAAACTCTTTTCAGTCTATTGTCTAGAACTTTAGACACAATTTTGTAAATCACAATACATAAACTAATTAGCATAAAATCCATTACCTGAGACGATTATTCGTAGGGGTGGGCAGAACCCACCCGCACCCGCAAATCTGTCCCAACCCGTCCCAATCCGACCCAAAATTTTTGGATATTACCTGGTTTTTGCAACTAGCGGGTACTAAATATGAAGACCCGTGCCTTATGGGGCGGATTGCGGAAATGGGTATTTCCCAATCCGCAAACCCGCCCCACCTCGAACTTGAAATTTAGCCTAGAATCTAAAATATCAAATCTGAATCCCAACCAGGCAACCACCCATTCATCAACCATATTGCCCTAAAACAAAAACCTAAAATAAGAAGAGGAAGAGCAAGAGTCCCAGGCAGCGCCGCAAATTTCCCATCAGCGCCATGCATCCTCCGTCACCGGCACCTCCGTCACCAGCACCGCAGCAAGAAGCACGAAGAGAAGAGTGAGTGCGAGGGTGAGGATATCAACCTTCCTCCTCCTCCTCCTCTTGTGGCTGTTAACATTACTCATCTTGATGAAGACGTGGAGAAAGGTGAGATTCTCGAAGAGGAGGGTTTTGGTGGTAGCGAAAACGAGATTGAGGAGAAGAGATTTGATTCAGATGATGAGTCTGGGGAAATGAAGTCCGTTGGTGTTCAGGACGAATCTGATAAGAAAAATCTGGTGTTGAAATTGCCCCCATCCTATAATAATTATTATTATTTCTTGAGCTTTTGGAATTTTGGTTGTTATCTGCAAGTAGAGCTAATGCTTTTTGGGCTTCTGTCGTTGTTGATGGGTCATTGGATTGTCTTTGTGGCCAAGATTTGTGTTAATATGTGTTAGATGAGCAGTAACATCCTTAGAGATAAAAGGAGAAAATAGGGGGTTTATAGTTCCGATTGCCGAGAAGTCATTCCTAGTTGTATCTTGCGATGTTTGTGTCTTTTTGTTAGAAATTAGATTATCAATCCAATTGAACTGCCAAGGAGAAGTACCCAACCCAACCCAAAATAAAGGCTTCGACTCACATCCCACCTGGTTTTGGGCCCAATTTTTTTTAAAAAAAAGAAAAGAAAAGAAAGAATAATAATAAAAAAAAAGGAATACTCGAACCCGTCTCGATCCGTGCTACCCGAGGTCCAGCGGGTTGACCATTCACTATACGGGTTGCGGATCCCAAATTTCAAACCAGTTCATTGCGGGGTGGGTTGTGGAAAATATGTAAATCCAGCCCAATCTGGCCCGCGCACTGTAATACCCCAGATTTTTTTTAAAATTTATTAATTGGCCTAATAATATAAAAAAAAAAAAAAAACAACAACTTGCACGGCAAGTTGTTTTCTCTCTTTATTTTCTTCTTCTCTTTCTTTTCTCGTCATCTTCTTTCTTCTTCTTTCTTCCTTCCTTTTCTGTTCTTCTTCTCGCCAGACCCACCGAGAGATTGAGAGAGCAGAGAAACAGAGAAAGAGAGAGAGAGAGACAGAGAGATCGGGAAAGGAAAGTGGAAACAGAGAGAGAGAGAGAGAGAGAGAGGAGAGAGAGAGAGAGAGAGAGAGAGAGAGAGAGAAAACCTGGAAAGGATTCGGTGAGCCGTGACCCAGGGGAGGCCGATCCTCCATGGACTGACGCCGGCGACGTGAGTTCCGGCCGATTCTACCGGTGGGTCGACGATCAGTGGAGCCTGGACCCGCGACCCGTGAGCCAAACCCGACAAACCGGGAAATGCTTCGACTGTGAGACCCGATCCTTCCGGAGGTCCGATCCTCCATGTCCGGCGGCCAAAAGCCGATTTCTGACTAGCCTGGTGTTTTCCGGCCGAACCACGAAGACCCGAAAACCGGAACTTCTCGAACCCGTGCAACCCGTGACCCATGTGTGTGTGCAACCCAGCCAAAACGTAACCCGAAAAAAAAAAAAAAAAAAACCAGAACTCGGTTCTCCATGGCGTCTTATGGCGACTTTTTCGGCGATTCCAGCTCACCGATTTCCGGTGGATTTTCTGTACAATCCTTAATGTAAGTTATTCAGGAAAATTAGGTTAATTTATTGTGAATTCCTAATTGCTATTGATTATGTGGTGCTTAGATAATGGGTTTTCTGAGTTAGTATTTGTTGTTGATGATCTTGGCCGAGTTGGATTGTATGGTGAGCGGGTCTTGTATTTTGGATTAATTTAATTGGTTGTTAATTAATTTGATTTGAAGAATTATGGTGATGTTCGGTTGAGTGTTTGGCCAGTTATGGGTATTCTTGGATTTGTGATATTTTCCTGTTGATAATTTTGGGTTTAGATTCTTTGATCAAGATTATGGGATTTTGAGCGATGGAGTTGATAGGCCAGTGTGTGTATTTAGGTTGTTGGTGGCTGATTATTAATAATCATTAGAGTATGGGATTTCAATGTGTGTTGGTTAATTGAAATTTGGATTTGGGGGATTTTCTCTGGATTAGGCCGAATGAGTTCATGTTGAAATTTCTAAGGGTTGAGGATTTGGTCTATCAAAGTAGTGATGTTGATTTATGAATATAAATTATGCTGTAAATTGGATAGAGATTTTGTATATAGAATATACATATAAGATAGTCTAATTTAAGTCTTAGAACTAAAATTTCAGAACGCTCCGCTAAGTTTACCCTTATGTTTTATTTAGGTAAAAGCTCGACCCTGACGTTAATGGCAAGTCCAGGTAAGGGAATACAACACCGAAAAACCCCCAACAAGATTTTATTACAAATCTTTGAGAAAGTGTTGGGGAATTTTACAAAGCATTTACTCATGTGATTTTTAATGCCAAGCTTTTATTGTTCATATGTTATTATTCAAGAACTTTGTGCATAAATTACAGTCATGATTAAGAGCATCTTAAAGTTATGATTTATGCATAATTACAGATATGATCAAAAGCATTTCATAGTTATGAATTATGCATACTTACAATTATGAAAAAGAACATTTCAAAGTTATGGATTATGCATACTTATAGTCATGAAAAAGAGCATTTGAAAGTTAAGATTATAGAGCATTCCGAAGTATATGATTTTATTCATGAATACAGTTTTGAAAGAAAAGAGAATCTAAAGTTTAAATTCTGCACATGACTACAATTATGAACGCGGCTAATACAGTTTTAAAGTAAAGTTTACAGTTATTGCAGAGCCTACAGAATTATAGAAAGCGTTCATGTGCAGTAATAATTGTTTAACCCTGAGGCACTATTACAGTTAGGATTGGTACCCATAGGGTAGCATGGCAAGCATACCGTAAGTCGGTGTGTGCTACCATCCGAGGTTGGCCTTCACCTAGGGAAGATCCCCAACCCGGTATGGCTCTCCCCTGTGACGACATGCTGAGTCCATAGGTCTGTGTGACAAAAGCCAACGTGCTCCGCTCACGGGAAACAGCGGTGTAGAGTCTATAAAGGGTTAAACCACAGATAAAGGTTTAAAGAGAAAACTGATAAAAAGAATTTTCTGGATCATTATAAAATCTGTTTAATTGTTCATTTTGTTATTCTGTATAAACTGTCATTCTTATGCCATTATTCATATTCCTCATTCGCTAGTTCATAAATTCTGTTTAATTGTTCACATGCACATGTCTCCAGCTTTAAAACAATACATCTCATATCACGAATCATACTTTAATACGTGTTTTCTTTTAAAACATAAACAGTCTAGCATATCTTTTCTTAAACAATTTGCACAACTTTAATCTTGAAGCTTATACTCACACTAAATCACATATCATATTCATACTCTTAAACATCATCATAATTCTTAATATATTCAAAATATACTCAAATCATCCTTAATAAATTAAAATCAACATACAAGTGGATCAGGTTGTAAAACAATTTACTTTATGCAATTCATCATATTTGTAATTAATTCTTATCAGTGAGTAGAATAAATCTGTCATTATGCATGGCTAAAGATTATTGCTAAAGATTATGGCATAAAGGTTCATAGCATGTTTTATTTCCCCTGGTGTTGTATTTTCCTTACTGAGTTGTCGAACTCACCCCTTTTTCCCCCAACCCTTTCAAATGACCCAGTGAGACGACTTCATTTCTTGATATTGGCGTAGACCTCGCTAAGAGCAATAGATCATTGTGGGCCGATAAGATCTGTATACTTTGTATAGTAAGTTTCTTCGGAGTTCAAGGTGTTGTAAAGAATTATTATTAGATAGAATTTATCTAGATGTTGTAAATGCACGCTTCCATTTTCATGTTTTTAGCACTCAAGTTCGCGTTTCCCTTATATCCCAAAACGGGGGCGTGACACGCACACCCCTAATTATTTGTGTGAATGAGCACAATATTGGTATAATTGATGGTTTCAAGAGATCGTCCTGAGTTGAAACAAAAAAGGATAGCTTGAAATACCTCCTCAACAATCATCAGCCAATATTTTTGAAAGAAGCACGAGGCAAACCCATCCGAACCTTGAGACTTATATGGTGCCATTTGAGAAATAACAGTGTGGATTTTATCCTTGGTAAAATCACTAGCAAGTTGAGCATTCATCTTTGGTGTAACTCTCTCCTCCAGTACCTTAAGACAGGCATCCACTCTTATCGGTCCAGACGAGGAGAAAAGAGATTGGTAGTACTCTAGGAATGCGCTGCTAATATCAGTTGGACTAGCGCATCGAACTCCATCGGCATTAGTAATCTCACAGATACGATTTGCCTTCTTTCTTTGGCTAGCATACATATGAAAAAACTTTGTATTCCTATCTCCATTTTGTAACCAATGCACCTTCACCCGTTGCTTCCACTTTAAGTCTTCTCTTTCTAGCATATCATTGATCTCCGCTTGATTTTTCTTGATCTCACCCATCGTCTATGGATCCACTCAACTCTACAGTATCTCCATCCGCATTATTTTCTTTTTGAACCAGGACTCTTGTTTTCTTTTACCACACCTTTTGCTCCACCTCATTAGCTGTTGTTTGCATTGTTCAAGTTTGCTCAAAAGAATATCAAGTGGGTCCCCCCTCATACGTCCTACCTTCCCAAGCATCTTTAATTACTGAAGAGTAGGCATCATTGACCATCTAGGTGGCTTCGAATTTAAAAGTCTCATTCATACAGATATCTTCCGCCTCATCAACTCCAATATTTAGTAACAAAGGACAATGATCCAAGCTTCTAGCCGCCAAAACAAACATGTTTGTCTCCCTAAATTTCTCCCACCAATTCGGATTTGCCACTAATGTATCAAGTTATTCCTTTGTAAAAGAAGTATCCTCTCTATTGTTGCACCGGGTAAATTTGGACCCAATAAATCCCAGGTCTCTGAGTTGGTACTCCTCCAAAGCTTCTCTAAAGGCTTCCATTTGTCTATTAGGTTGTAAGGCAGCACCATGCTTTTCAAAATGTTCAATGCTCTCATCAAAATCCCCTACACATAGCCAAGGTAGCGGAGAAATTTTTTTAAGATGTCGCAAAAGGCTCCACCTTTCCCCTCTACGAGTTGTTTCTAGGTTAACGTAAAACCCTCCCTATTGATTTCCATTGAAAGTCCTGTCCCACCTCTTTTATAACCGCACTAAAATGTCGAATGAAATAGTTTTGGATTTCCAGATCAATATCTTTTTTCCAAAAAAACACCAGGCCACCACTCTGACCTATACAATCCATCACAAACAAACTATCAAAACCCTATTTCCCCTGCAGATACGGCATTTTATCTCTCTAAAGTTTTGTTTCCATGAGAAATAAAATATTGAGCCTCTTATCCTTCACCAATTGGAAAATGTTATGAAATGTCTGAGGGTTCCGAAGCCCTCGGCAATTCCAACTTATAAGATTCATAATGAGTAGTGGGGCTGGTCACTAGCCACAGCCACTCCGCCTAATTGTGTCTTAGTCATTGAACTCTCAGTCACTCTCCTCACCATCTTGGTACTGCTTCCAATATCTTCCACTTCTAGCAAATTGCCGTCATTTAACACTCTATTAGCAGTATTACCCTAGAAATTCTTCCTCTTCTTCTGGTAGCCTTCCTTTATGATTTCTTCTGGCTTATTATGCTTACCATTGTCATGGGCCCTCCGCTTCTCCCCTAGAATCCTTGATGACTATTTCTGTGAAGATCCATTTTTTTTTTTTAAAAAAAAAAAACATGAAAATGTGTCATCACAGTGGCACAGCTACTTGTCGTTCAGCCAACATGTGGCACATGCCACATAACATGTACTTGATAATCAGAGTTACATCTAACAGCAGAAAACACATAGACATATTCACGATATGAGCAGAAAAGCACTTCTGTAGCATCATCTGTAGTTTATACAAAAGAGCCATCATGAGTCTATTTGTCTAAGGCTTATCAACATATACATCATATAACAAAAGAATGGCTTATACAAAAGAATAGGTGACACAAATGTCACAAAGCCATAGACAAATATACAAAAGAGTGGACACCCATGGTCCAATACATCACAACTGTCGTGTCAGGCTTCAGTCGTAATATCCCAAGTACAACGCTACTGGATCATCATCCACCTCAGGTGTACTTGCAGCCAAAGAAACAACATCTATACGATTGTAGTGGTAGCCACATTCGTATAGGTGAAATTATGAGTTCATCGTCTCAGTATGAAATATAATGAGACCTCAGTAGTATAATAATCACTGAGTTTTCACAAAGAACCGACTTCCCTTTTGTCTTACGATTACAATAACATCTACTTATTTTATAAACATCTGTGTTAGTATTTTATGTTGGCTACATTCTGGATGACAAAAACACTTTATGTACGGTTGCTATTTAAACAGGATTATCGATCTTATTCAGAATCTTCATGTATTATGGACAAGTATTTAATTCGGGCCATGTCACAAGTTTCTAGAAGATGTCTATGAAGATCCCTTGCATTTTCCAAGTCAGTTGAAGCCGATTCTTGTGCAACCGTCCGGACAGGCCTTTGAAGGCGTCCGGACGCCCCGCAGTGTCTAGAAGCTTAAGTGTTGAAGACGTCCGGACGTCAGGGCAACACCGTCCAGACTCTAGGTCAAGCTTCTCCAATTTCTACACGGAGTTGGATTTCAGTTGACACTATTTGGGAAGTTTATGCAATACGTTTGGACGACGTGGCAACACGTCCGACGCTGTCCAGCATTCCAGAATATTCCAGGTTTCCTTTACAAGCCCGGAAAGGAGTTACAGCGAAGACCCTCCGGACGCTCGGCCAAGCTGTCCGGACGTGGACTTGATATGGGAAGAAATTGCGCTAATCTGGAAGGCTGTCACAGAAGACTGTCCGGACGAGGCAATCTTCCGTCCGAACACTCCACAGCCAGAGTCTGATTTTAAGCAAAATTAAGTTTTCTTTAAGCCTATATATAGAGGGCTCTAGGCTTGTTAATTGTAAGAATTCATGATAGAATTCCATAGCGCTTAGAGAGGGTGTTTAGGGAGAATTGAAGATCCGCTAACTCTTAAGCCGTTGCCCGTGTGTGCTTAACAATTCGTGTGAAGTCTATCTTAGAGGTCGGCCCTAAGGTAAAGGAATCCATCAAAGACCTCTTCAAGTAGGAGACTTGGTTGGAAATCGTTCACGATGGGCTTCGTGTTACAGTTAAAGGTATGACCACTGCAATAGGTTTTATGAGTACGAGTGCTTTGTAACTTGCTTTGTCTTTGGATAGTGGAATTCTTGGGTTTGGCTGCCCCGAAGTGGTTTTTCTCTTCACAGAGTTTTCACTTTATCAACAAATATCTTGTCTCATTTATTTTTCGCATTTAAGATATTTTGTTGCACACGAACACATACTTGGTTATTTAGAAGTCAATATTTATTTTCAATCTGTTTCTTGAGAACACTTATAGCTGATAAAGTAAACACCGACTTTTAAGAAAACATTAAAGCATACTATACAGCGGTGAACATATGTCGAAGTTCCAGTCATACCACCTTGGAAACATCTCCATATAAACCTATCTACAATAATACTTTTATGATCAGTAGCTCAGACATATGTGCACACGATTACTCCGTTACGAGTTCACGCTCGTACACATAGGCCTTGAGCAAGAAAACAATGGCGTCTTGCCCAACTATACAAGGACAGTAGCATTTCTAGGAATAGGTAACACCGTATCTAAGTACATTGAAGCTTAGTACCTTTGCAACATCAGTTCGATCATGCGTGCATTCGAGTGGAGCTCTATACAAGCACGTCTTTGTTGAAGAAACAATGACAGTTCGCCTATCTATACAAAGACATTAGCATTTCCCAGTCCTGAGCAATGTGAACATCCATGTACATTCAAAGCTCGATACTTTTAAAACAATTATGTAATCCATCCGTAAACATATACATATGCGCTATTCCCATCAACTCATAGATACGCCTAGCATGAAAACTACTATGTATAACCATGAAAACAATTCAACTATCATAAAACAATGCTATGCATGCTCATGTATATTTTCATTTCATTCTGGGACTTGTCCTGGCGGCTTCAAGGATATCCTTTCGTGTACACTTATTCAACACTATGGGGCTTGCCCCTAGTGAGTGAGAAGCTTGCAACTCATTCCCGTTAAGGACTTGTCCTTCATAATGTCATTTAGATTCTCTTAGCAGCATCGAGGGCTTGCCCTCACGGACTTGTTCGTTTGTATAATGCTGGAGGTTTGCCTCAATTCTTATCATGTCTTATGCTATTATCTCACATCCATGCTTATGTTTTATGCTCAATTCAATATAACTTTAGATTCATGATCATGCTCTTGACAAACAATATTCTCATAAAACAGTAAACAATTCAATAAGTCAATTTCTCAATTTAAATCCCAACAACAGCAAGCAGTAAATCTCACTAAATCAATATTCAAGTCATATTTCACATTCAAATCTAAGTTCTCATAAAAATCATTGATATATCTCAAGATAATTGAAACTACTCAAAACATCCAAAACATATAATTAACATAATGTCGGTTCGGTATGAAAAACAACATATTATTTGCATTTCTATAAATTACATAAAAATAGTATCGTTTTCTCAGTGAGTAGAATACTCACTTTGGCTGCGTGGACAATAGGATCTCAATGAGCTCTTAAGCTCAACCCGCAATGTATCACTAAAAACATTACACATTGCAATCAATTTAGCACTTTAAACTATAAACACTCTAATTAGCACTTAAATTTCTCAAGAGTTACACCGTTGGAATACCCATAGAATTTCTAGGGTTCCAAACACATACCTACTAACCATAATCACCAACCCATAAGAAAATCTTAGGGTTAGATTTATAAAATACTATCTAACCAAATACCTATAAATTAGGGTTTGGAGAAACTTACCCAAAGCTCACCCAAACACTACCTGGAGTTTGGGGAATCTCTAGCAAGCTCTAAATTGCACAAACCTAGAGAAATACCAAGATTAAACTCACATATGACAAGATTTAGGAAAAATCTCAAAAAACACGAGTTTAAGGATTTACCTCAAAACGATCGGTCAAAACATAGATCCTCTTGCGTAGATCACGTTTCTGAGGTTGGATTTGAGGTATAAAGCTTAGACTTTCATGGATCTAGGGTTTTCCATGAAAAACCCTAAGAGAAAATGAGAAGAAAAGTGGGATTTCTGGAAAAATGCTTCTAAGACCCATTCTTGCATTTAAACCTAGAGCCGTTCAGACGGGATAAGTGAGGGTCCGGACGCGCGCACATTCTGTGCCGCATCATTCACTGTGGCAGCCGTTCAGACGGTGATTGTGACTGTCTGGACGCTAACACCAGAGAGCAAAATATTGCTCTCGGTGGCTCCTGTTTGCTCACCCGTTCAATGGCCTATCTGGACACCTACCTCAGAGAGAAAAATTCGCTCTCTGTGGTTACGGTTCGATCACCCGTTCGGTGGCCGTCCAGACACCAGCACCAGAAACTCATTTTTTGCACTTTTTAGGTGTTTTTCTTACATTTTCTTGACACATAATTAATCATAACCATTTAATCACTTAATTTTTATACTTTAAACATTAAATAATGTCTCGGACATTACACTATCGCCATCAAATCTGTAATGACCCACCCCCAATGACACAATATTATCCACTTTTGGCTCCCCTAAGCCAGACTCTTCAGGAGGTCACCCATCCTTGTACTACTTTCGCAGAAGCATGCTTAACTGCGGAGTTTTGATAGGTTCTTGGCCATTACGGCTTTACACACATACATATAAGCACATACCTATTCCCATACCCAGGCAATGTGGGACGCCACAATCACCCCCTCTTGGGACCCAGCGTCCCCGCTGGCGACCCTCATGGGATCACCCCATTCTTGACGTCCTAGCGAGTGCTCGCTGGTGACCCTCATGGGCTTGTGCACGCTCCCCCATCTCAGGCTAGGCAATGGCTCTGATATCATTTGTAACGACCCACCCCCAATGACACAATATTGTCTACTTTTGGCTTCCCCGAACCAGACTTCCCATGAGGTCACCCATCCTGGTACTATCGCAGAAGTACGCTTAACTGTGGAGTTCTAATAGGTTCTTGGCCATCACAGCTTTAAAACGCGTTGTGTCAAGAAGGGTGGAAATATACATATAAGCACATACTTATTCCCATACCCAAGCGATGTGGGACGTCACAAAATCCTAACCCACTTTCCTTCAAAGCCTTCTTGGCATGCCCATACTCCCTAGGCTCCACACAATGAACACGAGGCACACCTGCCCCAGACACAAGAACGTGCCCTTCAATGATAGCCTGTACAGAACAGCTCCTACCAACTGTGTCTTTATTGTTCAGACTTGGCCTCTCCTCCAATTCCAACACTTCCTCCCCCCAATTTACTGATACCAGGAGACGTGAAAATTCCAGCTACTGTTTCGAAAGGCTTCCTCCCTTGTTCGTTATGCTCCATTGGGTCTAAAAGCACCCGCCCAGAGTCATGTACCAAATTGACCAAGGGTTTCCACCCCATGGAGTAGCCGCTTCATCTTCATCTAGCAGCCCTTCGTCCCATGCTTGATAACCCTGCATTTGAAACAAAATCTTGGTAGACGCTCATATTGAAATGAGATTTATATTCTTTTGGATGGAAGGTTCAAGAACTGTCCACGAGCAAGAGGTTTTGTAACATCTATAAATATGTTAACCTTTAGTAATTTTGCCATCCCTTCCCTTCAGCCGTAACGTCTATTCTCTCCACCACACCAATCGACGCACCGATGCTTCTCCTTAATTCTCTTGTCATACTCCCAAACGATAAGTTTTTCATCTGTACTCAGAAAACCTTATGGATGAGGCTCATCTCGTTGGGTTGTTTCAGACAATCACAAGGTTGTAGCAATAAGAGATTCTTGTCGAACATCCACAGACTCCCTTCCCAAATCCTGGTCAAGTCTTTTCTCGTCTTGAATTTTCTGATGAAAAGGTTTTCCCCCACTTCATGGAAAATCATAGAGTCTGGTAAGCCCCACACTAAGGCCATCATCTTCCTAAAGGCTTCTTTGTTAATCAGATTTTCCACTGAGATCCCTCCCCAAGACATAGATCACTCTCCGGCCTTATCTCTACTAAGTCTTGCACTAGTAGAGTTACTCCTTGCTCTTCCTCCTCCGAGAGAGATAAATTGCCACACATCTTTACTAGATTGTTTGCCATACTAAAACCCTTCTAAATCCTCCCCCTCAGCCACCGACAGAGATGAGATGCAACCTTCCTCATTGGCAAGACAAAACTCCACCTTCGAGTTTTCTCAAAGAGAAACCCTAGAGAGGATTCTGTTTTCGCTTAGAACCTTTCGCTACCTGATTTGATTACACTCGTTTTACTACTAAATCATTTACAATCTTGCTTGTTAATTTCTCTTACTTATTTCACCCATTATGGATTGCTATATCAATTTAAAAATGACTATATAATCAAAGTTGTAACCTAACCTCTTTTTTTTTTTTATTAATTTATTATAAATAAGATTGCATCATAGTACAAGAAAACCCAAATAAATGGCCTGACCAATAATTTCTTAGCACACCGTCCAACAAAGAGGCTGTCAAAAATGACAGTTTTTGGCAATTAAGTGGTTGGACTGCTTGTAGAAACACTTATTGCAGAAAGAAAACTTGGTAGCCACAACAGGAAGGATAACAATATAATAACTAGACCTGGAAAGGGAGGTGCTCAGTGGTGGACACTTAGTGGATATCGCAACTGGATTTGGAAGTCCTTATAAGGAAAAATGAGGCATCGACAATGAAAATCCAGATGAGAATGTCAAGGGGAGCCAAGGATTTGCAAAAGGAAACAAAAGATGGCATCTGCACGTGTAGCCCATGCGTGATGGATGGGAGTAGTGGTGCATGAAGCGGAGGTGGGTGAAAATAACTGTATGGTGCATGGGCATGGAGGAAGGTGTACGCAGAGCAAGAGGGGGGAGATAGGGGGCAAGCAACCCCCTTAGCTTGCCTAAAAATTTCTCCAGTCTAGGTAAAATTTCCTTTTGTCCACCCTAACAAAAATATGCCCCTAGCTACCTAAGTAATTACATTTGTCATTCAATGTATGGAGTATGACAATTTGACAGACAAGATTTGAGGGAGTGTGCTTCAATTGTCAAACAAATAGCTTATGTAGCTTCAAACTTCGAAGCTTTCAAAATGCTATTGTCAAACTCAAAAAGCAAACGAGTTTTAAGGGTGTGCTTAAACTTGAAAAAATAAAGAGCCTACTTATTTTCAAAGTCTAATTTGTAAGAAATTTCCCAATAAAATGTGGCTTATATGCCACATGATATTTAGTGAGGTTTAATTAATCACAAATTTAAGGTGTTCGGTAAATTATTCGAAATAAGGAATTATTTGTGGAATCAAAATTAGAATTGATTTTATTTTTATTTCTTATTCCTTGATGTGAGGAATAAATAAGATAAAATTCTGATTGAGGGTCCTTGACCTATCTTATAAATAAAAGCTTGTGTATTCCATCAACATGGGCCTAAAGGCACAATTAGGCAAAAATGGGAAGATGCTTCTTTCTACTAGATTTATTTTAGGCTTGTGTTGCCGAGATTCTTAGATTCGCTTGAGTTACATATGGTTTGAGGTAATTCTGAATCATTTCTACTACATATTTAAGTATAATAATTGTTTTGTATGCTAACACAATTTTCAAAGTGCATAAAAACTCACATGACACGTCTTTTCAAAATTCAAACTTCAAAGTTTTTAAAGTGCTTGAAAACCCATGCCCAAGGAACTACCTATTGTGCGGTGGAGCTAAAAGGGGAAAAAATAGAGAAAATAAAAAAAAAAAAAAAAAAAAAAAAAAAGAAAAAAGAAAAAAGAAGAAGCTATTGTGCAGTGAAAGGATAATGCCTGGAATAGAGAAAAATGCCAATCCTTTTTCTAATAAAGCATCTATGGAAAGCCAGTCTTTTTCCTATTCCCTCCCAACAGGCAACCCACGCTGTTGTGAGTTTTAAATTACTTGTAAACGCATGAATTGTTTGCAATATAGTGTGTGCGCAAGTCCGAGGTCGAATCCACAGGGAATTGTGTTGTGAAAATTAGTTTCTATTTAAACTAATTCTATTTTAACATAGTTTCAAATTTTGGGGCTTTTTAATAAATAAATAATAAAAAAACATAAATAAAATAAAGCAAAAGAAAATGTACTAAGGTTTTGATGCAGCAAATGAAAACAGAGATTGGATTTCAACAAACTCCCACTCTTAGTTACTCAAAATTCACTCCAAACTAAAGAAAACAAACCCAACGTCTCATTGGGGAAAGAGGAGTCTCATCTCAGGGAATAACGCAGCAATTTTATTCATTCTTCTCTGTCCTTTCTCCAATTACAACAGGGTTATAAATAATCAAAAACCCTACCTTATTACGCCTATGATTAAGCTGTCTAGTGGCTGAAATAGGAAAACCATCATATTAGCCTAGGCTTGCTATCCACGCCTAATATCAAGCCTACACTTACGTGGGTACATGCTGTTTTTGGTTTAGGACTTTTATTGAAAATCATAAAATAAAATAATTCCTTAAATGTGCTCAACGGTCTTGTTGACGCCGTCAATTCCCGCCCCCCCCCCCCCCCCCCGGACAAGCATTCGACTCCGACGAATGATGGGCCTGATAAAATTCATAGAGGTCCGGATTCAGACGCTGCACCTCCTCAGCCTGCAGCCTGCAGCCAGCAGCCAGCAGCAGTCAGATGGTGGACGGTTCTTCCATTTGACTAAAAATTTCTGGTATCCCCCACGGCGAGTTGAAACAAGTTGGTCATCAAGTATTTCTACGATTTCATCGCGAGGTTTGACAGATGTGGGAAGGGAGACGGGAGGGGTGGGAAGAGGAGCATCAGTAGGGCCATGGTATTGGGTAAGGTCAGCAACGTTAAAGGTGGGGCTGAAGTTTAAGTGGGAGGGAAGATCGATAAGATAGGCATTAGAACCCAACCGTTTAAGAATTGGGAAAGGACCAGCTCGGCGGGAGTGTAATTTGTGGAGGGAGCCCTTGGTGAAACGCTCTGGCCTGAGGTTAATCAACACCAAATCCCTGGGATGGAATTCAACGTCCCGCCTGTGAACATCAACCCGACGCTTGTAGCGTTCAGCGCTCAAAACGATCTTCTTGCGAACTTCCTCATGGATATCATGGATATGATGCAAAAAATATGCAGCTCCTTCACTTACCCGAGGGGGTAGGGGTAAGGGAACTAAGTCCATGGGTGTGCGAGGCTGAATGCCGGTAACAACTTCGAATAGAGTACGTCCAGTACTGTGGTTTACAGAGTTGTAGGCAAATTCGGCTTGGGGAAGGAGAAGATCCCAAGATGCAGTGTGGTCAGTGACAAGGCACCGGAGGAGATTACCCAAGCTTCTATTGACAACCTCCGTCTGGCCATCTGTTTGGGGGTGATATGCGCTGGAAAATTGGAGTTTTGTACCCAGCTTGGCCCATAATGTCTTCCAAAAGTAACTGACAAACTTAACATCCCGGTCGGATACAATGGATGTCGGTAAACCGTGCAAGCGGACAATCTCTGCGAAGAAGAGGGTGGCAATCTGAGAGGCATCAAAGGTGCGTGAACAGGCCAGGAAATGCGCCATTTTAGAAAACCTGTCCACCACGACGAATATGGAATCATGGCCACGAAGTGTGCGTGGGAGGCCGAGTACGAAGTCCATGCTCAAATCAGTCCATGGGCTAGTGGGGACGGGTAAAGGTGTGTATAAACCTGAATTCTGCCTCTGCCCTTTGGCTAATTGACAAACACGGCATCGCTGGACCACTTTGGTAACATCTCTCTTGAGGCCTGGCAAAAAAAAACGATCTTCTACGAGGCTTATTGTTTTATCTCGACCGAAATGGCCTGCTAGGCCACCTTCATGCATTTCTTGAATCACAAAATCTCGGGTAGATGTGTTTGAAAGACACAACCGATTCTTGAAGAAAAGGTAACCATCCTGGACAGTGTAATGTGGATGGGCTGTGGTCGGTCCAGGCAGCACTGCAGCATGGATTAGTCCAAAATCGGGATCCCCTGGGTAGCAGCGTTTGACTTCCTCAAATTCGGTAACAGTCACCGTAAGTGATGTCAGTAAATGGTTTCGGCGACTCAGCGCATCTACCACCCTGTTCTCACTGCCGGCCTTGTGCTTAAGCACGAATGTGAATTGTTGTAGGTAATCCACCCACCGAGCATGCCGGGCGTTCAACTTCTTTTGAGACTGGATATACCGCAATGAGTCATGGTCGGTATAGAGCACGAATTCTCGGTGTATAAGGTAATGCCGCCAATGTTTGAGGGATTGTACAAGGGCATACAATTCTAGATCGTATGCGGGATATCGCCGCCGAGCCTCGTTGAGTTTTTCGCTAAAAAAGGCAATGGGATGGCGTTGCTGGCTGAGGACTCCCTCGACGCTCACATGAGAAGCATCACAAGTCACTTCAAAGGGCTACGTGAAATCAGGCAGCTTAAGGACCGGTGCCTCTGTAAGCTTTCCTTTGATGATCTCAAACGCGCGTTGGGCTACTGTGGTCCAAGTGAATGGTGCATTCAGTGATGGGGGCCATGATTGCACTGAAATTTTGAATAAACCGACGATAAAAGGATGCCAACCCGTGGAAACTGCGGACATCATGCACGTTGGCTGGGGTGGGCCACTCGGTAATGGCCTTTACTTTAGCCGAATCCACCGAAATTCCCTGCGCAGAAATGACAAATCCCAAAAACATAACAGAGGATTGGCCAAATGAACATTTTTTGAGGTGAATGAAAAGGCTTTCAAACCGTAAGACATCCAACACTTGCCGAAGGTGGATCAGGTGCTCAGTGTGATCACGGCTGAAAATGAGTATGTCGCCAAAGTAGACGACCACGAATTTGTCAATGAAAGGCCGAAGGACTTGGGTCATGACACGCATGAACGTCCTGGGAGCGTTGGTGAGCCCGAACGGCATGACAAGACACTCGAATAGCCCGGCCCGTGTTTTGAATGCGGTCTTCCACTCGTCACCGGGACGGATGCAGATTTGATGATACCCGCTTCGGAGATCAATCTTCGAAAACACCTGTGAGCCATACAAGACATCTAACATGTCATCCAACCGAGGAATAGGAAATCGGTATTTTACCGTGATTTTGTTGATGGCGCGACTATCAACACACATCCGCCAACTGTCGTCTTTTTTTGGTGTGAGCAACGCCGAGACAGCACATGGGCTTAGGCTTTCACGGAAGAAGCCCCTGTTCAGAAGTTCCTGAATCTGGCGCTGCATCTCACAGTGTTCCTCTGGGCTCATTCGGTAAATGGGGAGATTAGGAAGTGATGCTCCAGGGACCAAGTCAATAGCATGCTGGATATCCCTCATGGGCGGGAGGGACTGAGGAAGCTTTTCGGGAGTTAGGTCCGCGAATTCTCCCAAGAGGTTCTGGACTTCTACTGGCCACGAGTTTGCTGGTTCTTCATTGGCTGGTTTGACAATCACAACGAGGATCACGCTGCGTTCTTGGCATGCCATAGAAAACTGCCGCAAGGACAGTATTCGGTTCTCCTCTGATGGTGTACTGAAATCCTGGATCTTCATGGGCTTTAAAACAATCTTTCTACCTTAACACAGAAACTTGTAAGTGTTGGCAAATCCGTCATACGTCACCCGTCGGTCGTATAACCAAGGCCTCCCCAATAAAACATGGCAGGCTTGCATTGGAATTATGTCACACCACAAGGTATCCTCATAGACTTTACCCAACGAAAAAGTAAGAGAGCAACGATGTTTTACCGGTATGGATGTGTCGTCGACCCAACTAAGTTTGTAAGGTTGGGGGTGCTTCTCCACTGGCAAATGCAGCTTGTGCACAATCTCCTTAGAGATGACGTTCATACCACTCCCATTGTCGATGATGAGATTCAAGGCGCGACCTTTGTGCTCCACCCGGGTATGAAATATGTTACTCTGGAGCCAATCATCCTCTTCCAGTTCCTGCTTCTTCTGTCCACCCAAGACTCTCCGAATAACACATAATGGCAGGTTGGAACATTCCAGTATCTCTTCTGGTATGTCAGCACTATGGTCCTCTTGCATGGCAGCGGCTGGGTGGGTCTCCTCGGTGTCATCTTGGGGTTCGTTTTCCCCACACATCAACGTAAATTTCTGATCCTTCGTGGGACAAACCACTGCATAATGGCCCCTGCCACCACACTTGTAACACTCCTCTTTTCCTCTCTCTGGTCTGCTGTTTACGACTGCCTTTCCTTTCCTGTCATCACGTTCCATTGGGTTGTGGGCTACCGAGATTCCCCCTCTGCTGGAGAAACGTTCTTGCCCGTTGGGATTTGGCCGTGTGGTTGCCCCGCTACGGGACGGCAAATTTCCCCATCCTTGGAAACTGCGGCGTGTTGACGTGGTACGTAGCTGTTGTTCCACCTTTAACGCTAGCTGATACGCTTCTTCTATGCTGACAATCCGCACCGTCAAGAGCTCCTTCTTGATGTCTTCGCGTAGGCCCGCTTTGTAACGGGCAATGGTTTGCCGGTCAGTCTCAGACACGTGGCTGCGGATGGAGAGTTCATGAAACTTGTTGGTAAACTCTTCAACTGACAAGCTCCCCTGTCTTAACAGCAATAATTCTTCGAACAGAGACTCCTCATAATCGACTGGCAAGTACTTCTCTTGGAGTTTGAGTTTCATTTCACCCCAATCAGCGATGGGTGGTTGCCGTAGTCGATTAAGGTGCTCTTCCACACTCTGCCACCAAACCCGCGCCTGTCCCTTCAATTTCATCTTCGCAAATCGGACCTGCCGCTCGGGTGCTAGACTAAACCACTCAAAGTAATCCTCTAATGAGGTGAGCCAGTCTTGGAAAGCATAGGGGTCGAGTTTCCCATGAAAGTCGGGTACCTCAACGCGAACCCGCTTTGTGGCTTTGTCCACCCGATTGCCATAACCTTCAAAATAGGGCTGTTCCTCCCTCTGGTAGTACTGTGGCCTCGCGTTGGTGCGACAGCGAAGTGCGTATCCGGTCCCATGAAACGTCGCAGCAAAGGGTTGCCGCACGTCGTCACCTTCATTCAAATCTTCTCCCTCCTTCTGGTTCTTGTGTGACTCGGATTCCCCGTCGTCTCTTTTGTCTCCAGAGCTCTCCGGCTTATCCTTATGGTGGCTCCACATTGTCTCCACCTTCTTGTCCAGGTCACCCAGTTGGTTGGCTAGGTTCAGTAGCAATTCGTCTCGCTGTTGCTGGGTGAGTTGGGTCGCGTCATACATCCTTCCGCTGCGAGTACTCATTGTAAATAACAGCTGGCTGAAAACGGTGGCTGGGGGTGGTGTTTGGGATTTGTTTGGTCTCTGGGTGGTATGGATGTGTATGGTGGGGCTGGAACCGAGACTGTCCTAAGAAAGACAATCAATTTGGCTCTGATACCAAAATTGATGCAGCAAATGAAAACAGAGATTGGATTTCAACAAACTCCCACTCTTAAGTTACTCAAAATTCACTCCAAACTAAAGAAAACAAACCCAACGTCTCATTGGGGAAAGAGGAGTCTCACCTCAGGGAATAACGCAACAATTTTATTCATTCTTCTCTGTCCTTTCTCCAATTACAACAGGGTTATAAATAATCAAAAACCCTACCTTATTACGCCTATGATTAAGCTGTCTAGTGGCTGAAATAGGAAAACCATCATATTAGCCTAGGCTTGCTGTCCACGCCTAATATCAAGCCTACACTTACGTGGGTACATGCTGTTTTTGGTTTAGGACTTTTATTGAAAATCATAAAATAAAATAATTCTTAAATGTGCTCAACGGTCTTGTTGACGCCGTCAGGTTTTGGAATCCACACCCACCAAATCATAGCAACATATTCTCATGTTCATCAATATATATCCGAAGTTCTCACCATACAAATCTTATGTATGTTCTATTATACTTCAAAAATTAATTAAATCATTCATTGAATCCGTTCTTTGCACAAATTACAAAAGATATCCGGTTTAAATCAAATTATCAAATGTATCCGTAGAACGAAACATAATGAATATCTAACATTTTGGTAAATGAAAACTCCAAGCAATCAATTAAATGAAACTATCTCATATCATCACATGTATCCGTAAATCACAATAGATATCCACGAAATCATGTCAATAATTGACTTGAAGTAGAACAATTAGAAATCAGAAACTCATAAAATCAGATAGTATAAACTCTCATGAAAATATTGTTGCTCTTCAATGGTGAGACTTCATCCTCAACCTTAATTGAGAATTTACCCTCTCATGACTAAAAACAAAAACTTAATTTTTTTTATTAAAAAAAAAACAACTAACTTGAAAGACTTACAAAAAGAAAAACCTTGCAAGAAGAAACGTGCAACGAACACACAAACTGCTCTAGGTAGGTACTGGGACGAAACAACAAACTTAAGAATTACCTTCCACAGGTACACGTTCTGGTCTTACAAGAGAGAAAAAAAAATTCTATTCTACACGTCTTGTGCCTAGGGGTGTGCACAGGGTGGGGCGGGGCGGATTTTCGTCCTTTTTGCCCCCGCCCAGCACCCCTGTGGGTTGAGAATTCTTAACCCGTGAACCGTGTGTTACAGAGTGGAACAATGAGGGGCGGGGTACGTGCAGGGTGGGGGGTACGGGTTGTGCGAGGCGGGGTGGATTCAAACCAAAGCCAAACAAATCACCGAATTTATCGTTTCCTCGATTTTCTCAAGAACCAAACAAATCATAGAGAAATTATAACAACAGATAGACACCAACCTATGGACAAGGATGCAATCCCAGAGTCACAACCGAAGGTCTTGAAGAGAGCGTTAACGAATCAACCATGCTTGTCGCCTTTTGTATCCAATTCACAAGGCCTATCAAGCTCTTGCTCTCCATGGTCGCCATTCTGCAAACCCTAGAATAACCAGAAAAAGAAGAAGTGGAGGAGCAAGAAAGATAGAGATTGTCTGAGATGGAAGAAGAAGATGAGGAAAACGAAGAATAAAGGCTGCAAGCGTTTTTACTTTTTACTGTTTTTTGTTTAGGGAAATTAGGGTTAAATGATTCATAGCTTGAAGCTTCTAGTTAAAAAAAAAAAAAATGAATAGCAAAACACACCATTTGGAGTTAGTAGTGAGTGACTAATAGCTGTAAGTCATATTGAAAAAAACTTCAACCCTCATCCACTACGTGGCTTCTAGAGTCTTCGAACCTCCCACTTTTTTACAATTTTACCCTTAAGGCCTTCAATAATCAATGAAAATGATTATTTAGGCTTCATCTCTTCTTTTCCTTTCGTCTTCTTTTCGTAAATCTCCCGCTGTCTCAACAGTCAACATATCTTAGCCACAGTCTTCCACTCTTCCTCTAGTCCTGCTCAAAGAATCCAAAGCGTGAGTAGTAACGAAGATGAAAAAAAGGATGACTCATTTCATTTGAAGTGAGGCGTGAGTCGCATAACTCGTGAGGGACAGCCAGAGTCACTGGACAGAGGGTTAGGGTTTTTTATTTTTAGGTGTTTTAGGTTTATGTGGTGTGGGGCGGGGCGGGAATCCGGGGTTGAAAAAATCCTAAACCCGTGCCCCGGTATAATACCCCGTATTTTAAGATATTGAATAAAATATCTTAAAATAGGATTTTAAGCCTAATAAACTAAATATGAATATTTATTCATAAATATTCATCAATTTAGGTTTAAAGGAATCAAATACTTAGTGACAATATATTTGAGGTTAAAATGGATTAGAAATTAGACTATCTAAAATCGATCGATCAATAATAGAATCGATCAAGCGATTGTTTAAGTCCCAAAGTCGATCATGCAATTAAGAAATCGAACCCTTATTAGAAGCCAAAAATCGATCGATCGATTAAGTAATCGATCGAGCTATTTAGTTATTAGGTCCTGAAGCGGATGAAAATCTGACTAAGTAAAATAGATCGATCGATTATTTTATAGTGTAAAAAATGGATCGATCAAAATGCGATCGATCGATTATAAATTGGATCGATCTACTTATTAATCAAATAGATCGATCAATTATTCTTCAGTGTAAAAAGTAGATCGATTAACTTTCTACAAAAACGCAGAATCTCACCCAAAACAGCTGTATTTTGCTTTTTTATCAAAAAATCATCATTCATTTGATGATTCATCACCCCAGCTCGACATTTCCATGACCATTGATCAACTTGTGATCAATCTTAGCCATCCAAAACATATCATCTTAGATTAGATAAGATTTGGATAGATTTGAAGATCTTTTAAAAGAATATTGATGATTGCTTGATGAGTCACTAAAACTTGCTCTTCAAGTTGGTTTTCCAGCCCTTAGATGAGTTTTTGGTGGTGCAATCTCAGCCTTTGATTTCACTATAAAAGGATGGTTCCTCACTTCAAACAATTCACTCAAAAATTCTCTCAAACTCTCATGGATTGCTCTCTCCTTCTTCCTCTTTCTGTTTGTTTTCTGATTTTTGGTTGCATCAAGGAGATTAGAAGCTCTCTTCTTCCTTCTTCTTCTCTGGTTTCATCTCTCTCAATTGGTAGATGAAAAAACAAGGAAGAATCTTCTCTTTGGTAAGTTTCTTTCTCTCCCTTTTCTTCATCTCCTTAGCTTTGTGTTTTTGTTGCACTTGCAAGGCTTGGTGTTTTAGTTTCACTAACACAATGAGTATAGGAAAGGAAGGTGATGGAAGAATGGAATATGTGTGTGCCGTGTGTGCGTTTGTGTGTGTTTAATGGTGTGGTGAGTGAGTATTTGATAAATGAGATATGTATGTGAGTATGGGCTATTTAAAAAGGAACATTGTTTTTAGTAAGTTTTACAAAATATCTCAAAATATCTTACAAAATATCCCAGAAGATATTTTGAGATATTTATAGTAGATATTTTGAGATATTTTACAAAATATCCTAAAAAGATATTTTAGATATTTTGGATAAGATTCTTATCCTTTGATTTTATAAATTATGTTTTAAAATAAGAGTTTTCAAAGCGAAGTGTTAGAAGTATAAATTATGCCGTTGTCATACCCGAGTAAAAAGAATCATTTTTGATAGAAAATGGCATTTTGGTCATTTTAATAAATGTTGTTATAATGCTCGTATTAAATATATGACATTATACTGAATTGATTTTATATGCCGTTACTATGTCAAAATGATAATAGGATTAAGAAATTAGAGATAGGTATAAGGTTAAATTGTATGTTTGGTGAATTATACTAATTCACTATTATATTGCAGTGAAGATTTATTTGTGAACACTTTCTGTAGCAGGGAAGAATTGCAAGTATTTCTAAAATACTTACTGAGTGATTCTGTTTTGATAATGTGATGATTTCTGCTTTATTTAATTGTATGCATAGGGATAGTATATTGCATATTGTTAATAATTCTGATGCAGGGTTAATAACAAGTTGGTTGTTGGGATGACCAATGGACAGGCATACCGCCTGTGCGACAACAATAATAAGTACAAGTTGCCTGTTGTGATGGTCAATGTGCTAGGCAAGTTATGGCTACTTAATTGACTGTCAGGATGGTCAATGTACTTGGTTGTCGAGATGACCAATGTACTAAGTATACTACTTTAACTACTAGTGCGGAAAAGTTAATAAGACATGGTAAGGGAGTTTGTCCTCCAATATATATAGCCGCTTAAACGAACGGAGATTTAATGGCCCTGGTGTGAGAGGAATGCATAAGAAAGTAACTAAGATTGTGTATATAAAACTGTCATCACCTCATATGTTGCATTGTATATAGTAAGTAAATCAGTATGTCGTTATATTATTGAAGACAAAATGACTCGATTACAGTATGGGATTATGGTGATGACCACAATCACATATATGATTGTGCAGGGCAGGAAACAGGGGCAGAGCCAAAAAAATTTCTTACCTATGGTAGAAAATCCTCTTGATGCCTTGTTTGCCCACTCTCAATTGCAAATCAGAGACAATCGAAATCCAGTCACCAAACTTTAGGGGAAAACGATTCAAGCATCGGGGATGTCTAGAAAATTTTCTGCCACAGTTTTAGCATTTTAGGATTTTAGGTTTAGGTATTGTCATTGGACTGTTTGTGAAAATGGGGATGAAGAAGATGAACAGGACGGTGACCTTTAAACACACCGTTTAAATAAATGTGTATCGTTAGACTGTTTGTGGAGTGGGCTTCTTTCAAGACCACCGTTTAGCATCTTTCCTTTTAGGTGTTAGTGGGTTTAGGAAAAAACAAAACATCAGTGGGCCAGTGGGTTTGGTTGAGAGACCAAACTTCAAAAACTTTTCAAAAGTCCAAGCCTTTAAACTCCTTTAACAACTTAAAAAATTCTTTTTTATTCTAAACGTCAAAACGTCAGTGGTCCAATTCTTTGTTATTCAAGTGTTAACAATTACGCCGGAAACTTAAATAAACCTACAAAAAGAAAAACTTACAAAAACAACAATTGATTGTTTTAAACAATAATTGGTTTTTTTAGTTATATTTTTTAATATTTGTAATCAATATTTATTTAAATTTAGTTTTTTTTCTTCATAAAAATATATAAAAATAAAAAATAAAAATCTTGACCCCTCTAAACCTAAATCCTGGCTCCGCCACTGGCAGGAGACATATCAGAATGCCGGGCTTTTTATTTATAAATATGACTTTTATGATTTTCAGTTGATATGTAAAAGTTTACATTATAGATGAATAATAACTGCGTATTTATTAAGTGCCACATGTGGTACATATGTTTACTGCTTTGAGTGTATTTATTATGTAAAGACAAGTTATGCTTATTTATTGAAATGTTTTAGTTAGCTCAAAGTGTGACTGTGTCAATTCCTAACACTACAAAAATTTCTACAATTCGCCACGTGTAAATGGCCACGTGTTTGGGGCGTGGTAGATTCGGTTGTAGCGAATTGTACAATTAGCCACGTTTCTTACTGTGCACGTGGCGACCTGTGTGACGACCCATTTTTTTTTTTTTTTTTTATACAAAACATTTTATAAATATTAATCTTTTAAAATACTAATGGATCCTCACAGTGGCACGACGATGTATCGCAAAGCCAACATATGGTACATACCCCATAATATATACCTGGTAAATCAGAGTACAACATCTAACTACTATGCAGCGAAAAACATAAACTCAATAGCGGAAATCATATCTTAAACATCTATCATAAATTAATAACAATAAGAGCTATTTAACATCTATGTGTTTAAGTATGTCCTCAATATAAATACATAACATAAATGGCTTTATACAATAATAAGTGACACACACGTCACAAGCCATAACAAAACCTATAAAACTGAGGACGTCCATGGTCCCACAATTACGACCATCGCGGCGAGCTTCGGTCATAATATCCCAAATGCACGTCTACAACCCCATCAACTACGACCTGAATACCTGCAGCCAAAGGAACGTCATCTATACGGTTGTGAGGGTTTGCCACATCCGTATAGGTGAAATGATGAGTTCACCGTCTCAGTACATAATACCGAGACCTCAGTGATATTAAACTAACTGAGTTTTTCAAATGAACCAACTTTTCCTTTTTAGTCTCGCGTACACTATAACAGCTACCAATTTATAAAATTTTGTTTGAAAACCCCCATAGCTGATATAGCAAACACCGACTATCAGAAAACATTCAAAACATACTATGTAGTTGGACCCATACGTAGAAGTTCCATTGGCTTGGAAGCAACCACGTATAAACCCACCTACAATAATACTTTTATGTTGGTAGCTCAAATGCACATAGGTCTAACGTTATTAACTGTGATGACACTGTGCCTCAGGGCATTACAACTTCATGTCAAAGCACATAGTTGTCCATGCGGTTACTAGAGTAAGACTCTGATATCCAAGCACCTCTCACTGATGTGCCACGACAATCCATCTACCTACTCCCAAGCCACACTGATATCGCAACCAATAGCGTCAAAACCAAGCACACTAAGCTTAAAACATGCCATCTCGCTCTTTAGTACAAGCTTACTATCATTTTCCGAACATAGTTAACACGGAATCCTAGGGCATTACAACTTCATGTGAGCACATAGTTGTCCATGTGGTTACTAGAGTAAAACTCGGGTATCCAAGCACTTCTTACTGATGTGCCACGACAATTCATCTACCTACTCCTAGGACGTTGTATTACTCATATCGAACCATGACAATATTCTTGTTCGTCCAAGCTCAATGTTCTAAAATTATGCAACTAGACGATAGCAGTATACATAAGCTATTTTGCCATTAAAACTCTTAGGCATAGTAAAACGTCTATCATAAAAATTACAGTATTCTATATCATGAAAACACCACATAATTTAAATCATGCTATGTATGCTATGCATGCTAATGTGCTGCTGATGTGCTACTGATAAACTGCTGAACTGAACTGTTACTGGGCTGCTGCTGTGTTACTGCTGGGTTACTGTATGCTCATGCTCTATACTACATGCTCTATGCTCTTTGCTTGACTAGTAAATATTGCCTTACTGTACCATGCTGATAAATCATACTTTTAAACATTTTAATATTTCATCCAAAACATGCAACACACTATACTTTTACTCTGAAACTATCCTTGATATATTTGAACATACTCTAAAGTACTCAAATCAAACAAAACAGATATATTCAACATACAGTTGGTTCGGGTTTATGAAACAACATATATATTTTGCAATTCTATAATATATAAAAATAACAGTTTCTCAGTGAGTAAAATATCACCTGGCTGCATTGGACTCACGACTCCAACTCTACATTGAAGGACCCATTGAAGTCTCCAATGATGACACGATCCTGCAAATACTTATAACATTAGACTACGCTATGGAACTCTACACTCTATGACACATAGACTACCCGCGTGCTCACACGTCACATTGCCCGTGTCTATGTCTAGTTAAGTATCCTAAATTATTGTTAGGTTATCATTTAGGTTTTGGTCCCTTTTTATTTTATTAATTAACACAAAGATGTATCAACTATTTTATTAGCTTAGCAGTTGTTTTTGCATTACATTTATATGTTCTATAAGTCTACTAACTTATGCTTACTAATTCTTTAGAAAAGATTACAATCACATATTGTAATATTTATTCATTTACTACACTTTACCTATTTGTTTATTCCTTTTTCTCCATTATTTGTTTCACTTCCTTAATTAGCGCCGAGATTAGAACCATGTTACTTACAACCACAACCTCCTAATACAATTTCATAATCAACATACCTATAACACTATAATGAGGGCTTCGACCATTGATTAACAACCCATCCCAAATTAATTCGACTTCATCAATACCTAAAATATCCAACATCATAAGCATATCATGGAGCACATATTAGCTCCCATCAACCAACTACACATCAAAACCCATACTAAAGATCAATTCTACCATATTCCTACAATCACTTTGAAATCCTCCTTTACATATCAAGATCAACATCTCTTTTAGTCATCATAACCAAAAATACATACAAGCCAACCTTACCGAAAATACATTTTTCTAATACTACTCCATCATGGTAAATCAACACAACAAACCACAAATCCACCATATCTCCAATTTAGTTAACATCAACCCAAAAACATCAATAAACTTAGTCCCTACCAAATAAACATAAACCAACATAATTATCTCATTTACAAGCATAAAACCAGTTCTGGATTTCCATCCAAATAACCATCAAAATCGCTTTCCATTCAAACATCAACCACTTACAATAAAGCATCCTCTAATTGGAAATATCTTCTACCAAAATTTCACAACTATCATCAATAATTTACAAGTCACCTACCAAATTTCATTAATCATAATCTAAAATCATCCACCAACCTTAACAAACATCAATCGGTTCTTACCAAAACCCATTTAGAAATTGCAACTAAATCCCTAAACAATAATCCATGACAAATTTCAGCCACAAACACCACTATCAAAATTCAAGAAAGCATCATAAAAGAACAATAAACACCCAACACACCAACTAGATTTCAACTTCAATTTCGGTTAACCTCAATCCTAAATTCTGATTTAACAAAATACTTCCATCAAGGTCCCTACAAATCAGCCCCTCTCAATTACCTCAAGCATTTCCACAATCCAAATCAGAAATAGCAACTTAAAATACACCCATCTAGGCCACAACTCACAACCATAAACACCATGAAAATCCCTCCAAATTTTACTCCCAAAACTGAACATACTTCAGAAAATTATCAATCAAAACAGGGAGAATAACTCTAGCTTCAAAACCCACAGATTCGGCCAAGCTTTCATGAGAATCAAACCAGAATTTCCACAACATACCCACACACAGCCGACCAAACACAAGAGGGCCATCAAGCAACCCATTCGGCTACCTAAAAATAATCTAAACGAAAATCAAACTCCAACATCAAATGTTAATCAGCCAAACCTCCATGGAACCAATCTCAAACATCATCCACCAAAAATCACAAGCCCTAAGCAAAATAACCCAATCGGTTCTTAACAGAAAATTAGAGGGAAAATTAAGCAAAACCAAAGGAAGAAAAAGAAGAATCTCACCTGAACAGGGCTGAAACC
This sequence comes from Alnus rubra, assembly GCA_028654335.1. Lineage (NCBI taxonomy): Eukaryota > Viridiplantae > Streptophyta > Magnoliopsida > Fagales > Betulaceae > Alnus > Alnus rubra. The sequence continues at coordinate 2,020,176 of JAJPGS010001420.1, read as the reverse complement.
CACGCCCTAGTTGCTGCCTCCATGACCCGACGGTGGTCCGGCCACCATAGCTCCAAAAATCGCCCCATCACCGGCCAAGGACCACCCTCCACACACGGGTTCTCTCTCAACTCAGCTCTCAGTTGATCTCTCCCTCACAATCTCACTGAGAGGAGAGGAAGAGGAGAAGATGATGGAAGAGGGGAAAGGGAGATCGTGCTGTGAAATCGGAAGAAGAGAAGGAGAAATGCAGTGGAGGGGGTCGGGCTGCACGTGGAACCGGGGGGGGGGGGCTTCGTTGCTGGAGAAGAAGAAAAGAGAAGGGAGGAGGAAAAGAAAAGGAAGAAGGAGAGGAGTAGGGTGCTGTGCGTGACAGAGCCGAGAGAGGGAGGAAGAAGGGAGAAGAGAAGAAGAGAGGGAGATCTGGACCTGCGTGAGGGAGAAAGAGAAAAAGAGGAAAGAAGGAGAAGAGATAGGGTGGGGACACGTGGCTCGACGCGAGTGGCTAAGAATAGATAATAAAATCCTCCCAACCAACCGGGTAATGCCATGTGGCAAGGGGAGATTCTTTTTATTTTTAAAACCCTCAAGTGAATTAAAGTGGGACCCCATTTTATTAAAACCATTTCATTTAATAATTAACATTTGACCGCACTATAATAATTATTATTCTTTCAATTATTTTATCTTAAGCTTATTTTATTTTGATAATACAATTATTATTACCTAAAATAAAATTATTAATCCTATCTATTTAATAAATACGATTTATTATTTGATAAATCGCCTATTAAATTTCTTGGTCGTTACAACCTGTGTGCCACGTGTACATTACATGTGGCACAGTAGCCACGCGCATATCAGTACACGTGGCTAATTTTTAATAATTTATTTTTTAAAAATCTTTTTTATTCATTTTTTTAATTTAATTTTTTCTTGTTAATTTCTTTTTTAATTTAATTTTTTTTGTTAATTTTTTTTGTTAAGTTAATTTTTTTTGTTAAGTTAATTTTTTTTGTTAATTTTTTTTTTTAATTTCTTATTTCTGCCCAAAAATATCACAGAATCTATTTTACCCAAAAATATGACAAAATCAAATTACTCAAATCAATAATTAATAACGTGTTTGTTAACTACACAAATAAACACAACAATATACTAATAAACGTGTTCGTTAGTAACAAAAAATGATTACACAAAATATCTACAAATCTGCAGAGCGTCCCTGCGGATCACGAGGTACCGTCCCAAGCGTATACTCGCCAACCGGAGATTGCTGTGCAAGAGATGGTGTAGCAGGCGATGGTGTCCCGACAGGAGAGTGCTGGCTCAGCCGTCATCCAATAGGCGAAAACGGATCAATCGTTGTCGCATTACCTGCAAGTTATAAAAACAATTAAAGTATATAAAATTATATGAAATTTTAAACAAGTAATCTAATAAATTAAAAATAATTTTGTCGTATACACAATATGAATCATACCTGCAGATGCACTACTGACAGATGATGTACTACCGCCGTTTGCAGGTGAAGACTGCTGAGCACCAGGGCATAAATGTGATTGTCCCATAGAGGTCATGAATGCCTCGAATTGTCGCATGCGCTGCTCCATGGCGTCGAATTGTCGCATGCGCTGCTCCAAGGCGTCATTCCTCTCTCTCTCTCAGCCTGTAGCATCGCCTCCATTTCCTCCATCTTCCGAGCATGTTCAGCCCAATCCCGAGATGTGCCCTCAGATGGTCCCCCTTGTGAGCGAGCCCTGTACAAGAAACACGTCCCACGAACAGGAGTAACGTTCGGCCCAACTTGCCGAACCCTCCCCGCGTACTCAGGCATCCCAACCGCCTGTTCGTTCGCGTCGTTTGGTGCCCAACGCACAGTGTCTTCTGAGACGCTCTGCGTGGCGGTAGGATCACTGGATAAACCCTACGTCATCCTCTCCTGTACGTCGTCAACATTAAATACACATGTATTGAATACATATTTTATCACACGAATAAGTTAGAAATATTAGTAAAATAGATCAGCAGCATACGCATAGGACCCGTGTACGTTCATTCAGGTAAGTGTCGTCCTTCCATGTGTGCTTCCTCACGAACGACTCGGCGCGAGTGGGGGGTGTGCCAGATGTAGATGCCTGTCACCGTCCAGTTTAAATATATAACAAACAGTAATATTTATTTAATGTAAATATAAACAATTAGGCACAAATATAAGGAACTCAACATATACATATATTAGTTCATACCTCATCGTAATTAAATCTGGCATAACTTTTGGATCCCAGACAGTAGGGGAGGTCATTTTGCTTCCGCATCCACTTGATTCGTTCACAGGTCGCCTACACATTGAACATTTCATAAAAATGTAAGCATTAGCACTTAAAGTATTACGTAAATTAAATGAACTGTTATTAAAAATACACAACATTATAGTAATACAATCAAAGACCTACATACCATTTTTTGCTCCGTGCACGAATCGTTCAGCAGCTACTCCACATCTGCTGGGTCATACTTCTCAAAAACTTTCTCCGACACTCTCGCACGTATAATCTCTGGCGTGTCACCGTCTCGAATACCAAGCTTGGTTCTAAACTTTGACTTCCACGAGCGGTGCTTATGGCCAATATCAGCCCATGCTTCGTGTTGTGCCTTGTGCTCGTCTACGGATACAGGTAAATAAAACTCCTCATGCACATTCAATTTAAGCATTAATTTCATAAGTTCAATAAAAACTTAATCTTAAGTTTAAGTTAAATAAATAAAACAATTAGTTTCATAAACATACCATCAGCGCGTCCCACATAGCCTTTTTAATATGCTTATCTACCTTCGCCCATTCGTCCCGCATATGTATGTAGGACCCGCTCCTGATAAGCATGCCCGTAGGATGCCTAAAACGATTGCAGGCTCGTCCTACGGGTTGTGTTGCAGCATTGTACTGCAACACAATCTTCTTCTCCCTCAGGAGCACCCAATTCTTCTGTGGGTCCCTAATCACCTCATAATAGATGCTCCTATCAGGGTTGTACCCTAATAAAAAAATATAAAACATTTAATTGTTTAACACTAAAAAACTTAATTATATTAATAAATTTAAAATGCAATTTATAATTTTATCAAACTTAATATTAATTAAAAATTTAAATTACTTACCCATCAACTGAATCTGGTCAGTCTGTATGCGCTGGGTCGCCTACATGCTCCTCGCCAACCCATTCCGCCGGGGGAGGATGCTGATCGTCATCTGAAAGCATATCTTGGGGGCTATCTGAGGCTAATTGATCGGAACCCAACATCGCAACGTTCCCCTCAGGGGGCATCTGGCTCTCCCCAAGATCTGGCACCTGACTCTCACCAGAAAGCGGCATCTGGCTCTCCATAGAATAAGGTACCTGGCTCAACCCAAGCGCCAGGCCCTGGGGCCGTGCTGATGCAGGCATCTGTCCCAACCCCATAGCCGGCATATGCATCTCCCCTGTCTGTGGCATCGAAAACCTATGATCCTGTGTCTCACTCTCGGATCCACATGGCGTAGGTCCAGTATATGTGTACGGAAAGTACGACATAGAACCATGTGTGCTCAATGACCCTCTCGCGCCCACCATCGAGTCACATGCCCCGGTGAGGTGATCCCCATCTATGAGAACGTCAGCGGCACCGAATATGGAGAAGAAAAATATCCAGCTGTGCTGGTCTTCCCGTGATCTAACGTGGTCACACCTACCGTACTCGGCATCAATGGTCTATAAGCGGCATCTGGGTGGTATGGCCACGCCGCAGTATATAGTGGCGCCGGAGCTGTGGGCGTGGTCGTGGAGGGTACGGGTAGGCGTGGTGCTCGATGTGCACAAGGAGGAGGTCTCTGGTCCATCGATACCTGCGAACAAATGTAGACAAATTAATTTAAATTTGTATTTTATACATTACTAATAAACATTCAAATTATACAATGATCATATTTATTAGCCCCTGTATTTTACAAATTAAAAATGTATATTGAGTTCAAGCGAATTGTACCAACAATAAATATAGCAATCATTGTATAACAGGAGCTTCAATGGGATCAATGTTAGGCCTGTCGTACTCGAATTCATCATTCATATCATGTAGGTGAGTAGTGGCTAATACGAGCGGTTCGCACTCGTGATAGGTTGTACCTGCCTCATTACTCTCGTCCCCCTGACCAACGTCGTACACGTTGCGCGGTTTAGTCCTCACTGCACAAACCCAATTTGGGTTCCTTCCATCTTCGACGTAGAATACTTGATCTACCTGAGATGTAAGCACGTAAGGCTCGTCATTAATCAGATCTCCCATGTGGACGAGGTGATTGAAGTTGACAAACACTAGGTCATAATCGTCTATTTTGAATCCTCTTTCCATCGTGGGGTCTGCCCAATTGCACTTGAATAGGACGTACGTAGTCCTGTCATAGTACTTGACCTCAACTATATCGGTTAACTGCCCATAGTACGTTTCGCCTTCAACGGTTGGAACACATACGCCGCTGTTCTGAGTCCTTCTTCCCACATCATGGGCAAGTGTGCAGAATAATTTTCCATTTACCACGTACCTGTTGTACTTGACTGCTGTCTCCTTTAGCCCTCTACAATGTATAACCAATTATGGCCCAATTCCTCCCTACGTTGATCGTCCAGGCCATTGACCTATGTTATAATTACAAATATTAAAGACGACATTGGTTAATTACACTGAACACCCAAAAATTTTGCCAATTGCTAAAATACCACTATTTCCTTACATATGCACAGTACCATTCGCAGAACTGCTCATGATGTTGGGCTTCAATAAGAGCTTCCGCAATGCGACTCCTAGTGCATGATCGCCTAAGCGCGTCTTTGTGTATCCTACATTCAGCAGATACAATTATGTAATATTATTATTAATAATTTTATTTGAATTCTGTTAAATATATAAGCACTACTTACATCCGCAAATGGAGGAACTCTTCAGAGTTGAACACAATATAACGATGAATCTGGTGCATTGTCAACTGGTTCAGGCTAACTCGCGTGCCCGCCCCCTTGGAACCATTAGGATTTCTCTGAGGTCTGTTGTGGAAGGTTGGTACGTTATCCAGATACCTCGAACAGAACGTTACCAGCTCGGTCATTATGTACCCCTCTGCAATGCACCCCTCAGGAGCCGCTTTATTGCGCACATTAGACTTGAAACCCCTAAGGCTCCTGGTGTACACACATACACATCAATAATTAATCCCTCTACAAGGGAACCAATTAAATCAAACTATATATATATATATTCTGCGAAATTTTACCTCTCTACCGGGTACATACACCTATACTTCAGGTCCACTGAGTCTACACTCGCGCACAAGATGCACGACCAAGTGGACCATGCTGGTAAAAAACCCTGGAGGAAATACCTGTTTCAGCTTGCATAGGGTGATACAGATGTCACCCTGCAGTCGGTCCATCTCATCTTGTGTTAGCTTGGTTGAGCATATGCCTCTAAAAAATGCAGACATCTCCACAAGAGGTCTAACCGCTTTATCTGGCAGTGACTGGCCCAATGTAATTGGGAGAAGCTGTTGCATCAGTACGTGGCTATCATGGCTCTTCAACCTCGAAATTGTACGGTCCTTGAGCCGAACACACCATGAAATGTTCGAGGCATATCCGTCCGGGACCCTCACATTTCGAAGAACCTTCAGAAAATTTTCTTTGTCCTTCCTGGACATCGTGTGATAGGCAGCGGGCATATATGTCTTACCATTTGCGACTGTGAATGGATGCAACTTAGGTCTCAACCCCATTTCCTACAAGTCCAGCCGAGCTGCCAAGTTGTCCTTTGTTTTCCCTTTGATATCCAAAATAATGCCAAATATATTATCCATGACATTTTTTTCTATGTACTTGACATCAAGATTGTGCCGAAGAAAATTGTCTTTCCAGTACGGCAATCTAAAGAAAATACTTTTCTTCTTCCACATAACATCATCGGAACTTGCTGCACCTGTCTTCCGCTTCTTCTGTTTCTTCTTACCCGAGTTCTCATCCCAAATGCAACTCCGTCCAACTGTTGGAGGATCTCGTCTCCGCATGGCACATTTGGCATGCTGTCAAATTCTTCAGTACCATCAAATGTTCTTCTGTTCAGCCGTCACAGATGTTCAGTTGGCAAGTATCTCCTGTGCCCCATATAGCAAAATTTCTTTCCGTTCTTTAAATATTTAGAAAGTGTCGATTGCATACAGCAAGGACATGCCTTCACATCCCTGTTAGGCCAACCAGATAAATCTGCATACGCCGGCAAGTCATTTATTGTCCACATCAACTGAGCTCGCATATTAAAATTTTCCATCTTTGAAGCATCAAATGTCTGTACCCCTACATTCCACAGTTCCAGCAACTCATCAATCAATGGTTGAAGGTATACATCAATATCCATACCAGGTGAGCTTGGTCCAGGGATAACCAGTGAGAGGATGAACGACGTCTGTTTCATGCACATCCAATGAGGCAAATTGTACGGCACAAGCATTACGGGCCATGTGCTGTGGGATGTGCTCATGTTCCCAAAATGATTAAATTCATCTGCTGTCAAACCAAGCCGGACGTTTCTACTGTCTGCCATAAAATCTGGATGTACAATGTCAAACGATCTCCATGCCTCACTGTCGGCCGGGTGCCTCAATACGCCTTCCCTAGTGCGGCCTTCTACATGCCATCTCATATAGGGCGCAGTATGCTCAGGCATGAATAACCTCTGTAGCCGTGGGATGAGTGGAAACCACCTCAACACCTTCACCAGACATTTCTTCCTTGATGATATGACCTCACCATCCTCATCTAGATGTGTATCAGCCCTCCACTTAGATTCTCCACATACGGTACATGAATCTAAGTCTTTATTGTCTTTTCAGAATAACATACAGTCATTATGGCATGTCGGAATCTTCTCATACCCTAGACCCATGGAACTTAGGAACTTCTTCGCCTCGTATGTATTAACTAGCAATGTCTCATCGCAAGGAGGCAACAACTGATTGATAAGCTCGAGAATATCAGAAAAAATTTTGTTACTAATACCTCCAACGCACTTCAAATTGTACATGTGTATAGTAGCACTCAATTTACTATGCTTGGTACCAAGGTGAAGTGGCTTCTCGGCAGTCTTTAACAACTTGTGGTATTTCAATACGTCCTCGACAGAGGTTCCTTCGTCAACTTGTTGCGGCTGCCTACTGACGGCTCCAGCAACATCGTGCACGCCGAAGGCTTGACGCAACATGGCGCGCATGTCACCACCCTGTTCTGGGACTTCACCCTATTCAATGCTACCGGCAGCCGAATCTGTGCCACTGGATGACTCGAACACGGACCACGAACAGCAGACCCGCTCGTGGTCTCACCGTGCATATACCACAAATTGTATCCCGGAGTCATCCCCCTACCCCCCTGTCAGGTGGGCAAGAACGTAATCTAGAGTGTGGCGCTAGTTATTTCGACAATACTTGCATGGGCAGTAAAGTTTGCCATTGGCGGCCGTACAGTTACTAAGGGAAAATGCCACGAACGCTCTACACCCATCGTTATACTGTGGCGTACCCCTACGTGCTGACATCCAAGACTTGTCCATATTTCTCTGTATAATTGTTAAGAGACCGACACAAATGAAATTCCTTACAATATAAACTTGTAAAAAGAAAAAAGAAAAAAACAACATGGTTTACGATTTTAGGGTTTAGGGTTTTATGGTTTAGTGTTTAGGGTTAGGGTTTTTGCGTTTTTTAAAGGGTTTAGGGTTTAAGGTTTATGGTTAGGGTTTTTGTTTTTTTTAAGGGTTTAGGTTTTTTGGTTTTTTTAAGGGTTTAGGGTTTTTGTTTTTTTAAAGGGTTTAGAGTTTTTGTTCTTTTTTAAGGGTTTAGGGTATAGTGTATTGGTAGCCGACTCAGCTACGTTGATTTTAAATTTATATATTGAACCACTTCGCAATAGTACGAATCAATTGTACTATAGTAAGGGTGATCGAACCACAAAGATTATTGGTTGTTTTGCGTAATAGGATATCTAAAGGAACATATCTAACTTAACTTAAGAGTAAAAATAAGAGTAAAGGTTGTAGAATTGAAGCTACAACAATAAGGTGAAGAAATGAAAGCGGAAAATGAAAATAAACTTAAAAGAAACTTAGGGTATTGATCTTGTCCAATCCTCAACCAATGAAATGCTTAAAGTCTATATGGATCTTCCTAACATGCATGATATGAGCGCGTAATGGGCGTCAATCATTACGACGACCTCGACACGAAAACACTTTCGTTAAGACGTAATCATAAAGCACCTAGTTTTACATTAAACAATTCCACATAAAGATTTAAACTACAATTGAAAAATGTTTACTCTACCAAAGGTGTGGAGTGATTAATGCTCCCTAGCTTACTACTCTATAAAACATCCTAATAAGCATACGCAATATATGAAAACCCTAATTAGGCCACAATGATAAGGTATCTAGTTTTGCACCGGTCTATTCCATGTAAAGATTAAACTACAATGGAAAGACATTTTACACTACTAAAGGTACGAAATGACCGGTGTTCCCTAGCATACCCTATAAGGTGACTCTAATAGGTAAACACACATCATGTCAAATAGAACCATTGCAAAAGACATCGTTCTTGTTTTCAAGAACGTTGGTTTTACTCAAGAAATCTAAGAAAACTCATAGACAAGTTTAACTCTTTTTCATGAATAATTAGATTGGAATCTTGAAAACAAAACCTTTTAGCATGGATTTTGAGATCCTCTAGCCTTTAACAATCATCAAACATATCTAGAAAATCTTAAGAACTTCAAGAACACTACATGGTTTTTGGAGAGGATTTGATCAAACCCTAAGATAGAATTTAGCTAGACATGAATTAAGCTAATCTAAGCATGAAATTAAAGGAAAACAGTAAAGAAATAAGAAAGAAATGAAGAACAACAACTATATTTAACTTCTACAATTCGGATTACAAGAAAATAAAGAAAAAGAAAAGCAAACTAAGCTAGAAAATTGAAGAACAAGGAAGAAAATACAAAAGGAACAAGCTCTCTAGATTTAGGTCCAGAGAACGCGCATTAAAGGAAATGAAAAACACTAGAATTTAAGTGATACACCTGAGCAAATCCGAAATTCCCAAAAGATGCATGTCTAAACCTAAATCCCTCATCTCATATATATAGAGAATTGGATTTACAAAAGACCATCAAGAATTAATTCTAGCCAAGTATTCAGAGCTGGTCGGCGTCCATTTCTGTCCACAAAATCCAACTTATGATTTGAATTGCATAAAGAATTCAAAAGATCTTGAAATATCTGATATTCTGGAAGACGGAAAATTGGATCGATCAATTATAACAACACGTTATATATACAACAAGAACTAGGTCTAACAAATGCAAAGTAAGGGGTCTTGAATCGAATAATTCAAGACTTATCAGGTATAGGGTTTAGGGTTAGGGTTTTACGGTTTAGGGTTTAGGGTTTAGGGTTTTTGTTTTTTTAAAGGGTTTAGAGTTTTTGTTCTTTTTTAAGGGTTTAGGGTTAGGGTTTTACAGTTTAAGGTATAGGGTTTAGGGTTTTTGTTTTTTTTAAGGGTTTGGAGTTTCTGTTCTTTTTTAAGGGTTTAGGGTATAAGGTATAAGGTTTAGGGTTTAGGGTTTAGGGTTTAGGGTTAGGGTTAGGGTTTTTGATTTTTTTTTAAGGGTTTAGGGTTAGGGTTTTTGTTTTTTTTTTTTAAGGGTTTAGGGTTTTTGTTTTCTTTTTTTAGGGTTTAGGGTTAGGGTTTTTTTTTTTTTTTTTTTTTAAGAGTTTAGGGTTTTTGTTTAGGGTGTAGGGTTTTTGTTTTCCTTTTAAGGGTTTAGGGTTTTTGTTTTTTTTAAGGGTTTAGGGTTTCGGGTTTTTTTTTTTTTAAAGGGTTTAGGGTTTTTGTTTTTTTTTTTTTTTTTTATGGTTTATGGTTTAAGGTTTAGGGTAGAGTTTTTGTTTTTTTTTTTTTTTAAGGGTTTAGGGTTTTTGTTTTTTCCTTTAGGGTTAGGGTTAGGGTTAGGGTTTTCGTTCTTTTTTTAGGGTTTTTTTTTTTAAGGTTTTTGTTTTCTTTTTAAAATGATGGCGAGTTTGTTTTAAAGCAATTTTTGTAAAAATTTGTCAAAAAAGATAATAGCAACACAAATGATCAACTAAACTTTACTTCTTTTTAAAAACAAAAATGTTGAAATTGTATCGCATACTTGTTTAAATTTTATTTCAAAAACATGATTTTGTATATGTGGACGATTTTTAGAATTCATTTTTTCATCTTTTGGTTTTTTATGAATTTGTATCTGTCGACCATTTATAAAATGCATATTTTGATTTTTTAAGGTTTTTTAAATTTTGTCGTTAAGGCGAATTGTACCGAATGCTTCTCATAAATATGTCTTATTCTCACACCAACGTTTAAAGTGAAAAATGATATTGTAAATTTTGTAATACGAATAATGAGGTAAAAAGTAGCGGTTGAATTGTTTTCTTTTTTTGTTTTTCCTTATTCCGGTTTTTTTTTTTTTTTGGTTTTTTTCCATTTACACTCATTCAAAACAGTCATCGTTGTTTTATAACGCTAAAGTAATAGCGGATATTGTTTGATTTTTTCCACTTTCAAAAGAACTCCTAAATTCATAATAACACATTAAACTATATATAAAAACTTCTCACATCAACAATTAGAACTAAAAAATTAAAAATAATAAAAACACAACATCATAGTGAAAAAATCAAACGTGGCTTTCAAAAAAAAAGAAGCAAACCCTAAATGAGACCAAAAATTTGAATGAGTGTACACAAAAATTCCATCATCCATGCAATGACCAAATACAGCAAAACCAAAATAGTACACAAATAGAAAAAAAAAATCATATATATACAAATTACAATAAATCAGTAATAAAAAAAGAAATCAGCAATAAAAAAAAAATTATTAGGAAAAACTATGCTACACGTATGTGCTGTTTGCCCAGTCCAAATGTGCTCAGATATTATCACAAAGAAATGAACAAAATGTACACAGATATACAGAAGAAAATAGAGAAAATGGGTGAGAAAATACTCACAATAGATTTCGAGGTTTATGGATTTAGGGTTGCTTTTTTTTTTTTTTATGCTTGCATATTTGGAGGAACAAATAAGGAAAAAAGTTAGAAAAATATCAACATATATATATATATGTGTGTAGAAACCGATCGATAGAGAGAGAGAGAGTAAATTGAGCTCGACCAAGTTGGCCATTACCGGAGCAAATCCACGCACGGCCAGAGTACGCTGTCGGAGAGTAGTCCCAGGGGAGAGAGAGAGAGAGAGAGAGAGAGAGAGAGAGAGATGGCCGGTGGTGGACGGTGACCACGTCGGAGAGAAGGCCGGGAGCCGGTGGAACGGACTGTTGCTGGCTGTGCTTGATGGAGAGAGAGAGAGAGAGAGAAATGGGTAGCTTTGTAATGATCAAGAAAATAAATAGGAGATTTACCATTTAATAAATTATATTTATTAAATAGATGAGACTAATAAATATATTCTAGGTGATAATATTTATATTATGTAAATAAAATGAGTCTAAGATAAAATAATGAAAATTGAAATAATAATATTTTACTAATGGGTCTTTAGGAAATAATAAATAATAAGAACTATAGGTCCTAGAGTAATAAATAATTATTTGTATGGGTACGAATGTGGTCAAATTAAATGTAAGGTTGTAGATTAATTGTTAAAAGATAGGATATCGATATTGTAGGGTCCTAGCGTAATTTATAAAAGTCTGAGCATTTAAATAAAAAGAAACCTTACCCTGCCATGTGTCACTACCGGATTTGCTAGGAGAAAATTACCCTATCTATTCCCATCCACTCACAATGGGACAAGTGTCCCACTTCTTCTCTTTCTTCCCTTTCTCTTTCCTTTTCTCTTCCTTTTTCCTCTCTCTTTTGGACCACCCGAATCTCTTTCCTCCTCACACGCATATCTCACTTTTCTTCTCTCTTTTCTTCCTCTTCTTCCTCCCGGCCGCATGTTCTCTCTTCTCCTTCTCTTTTCTTCTTTTCTTCTATTTTCTTCTTCTTCTTCCCTTCTCCCTCTCTTCTCGCACACAGCCACCCCCCTGGTTCTGTGCGTCTCAGCCCACTCCCCCTCTCATTTTCTCCTTCTCTTCCTCTCCTCTCCTCTCTTCGTTCTCTCATTCACGCACGCACACACACATCGAGACAGAGAGATTGAGACCATGAGAGAGAGATCCACCCGAGAGAGAGAGAGAGAGAGAGAGAGAGGTGAACTAAGTGAGACCCAACCCGAGTTAAAGGAGAGCCCGAGTGTGGAAGAGGATCCTTGGTCGTGGGTGGTGCGATTTTGGAGCTGGGTGGTCAAGCCACCGTCATGGCGTGGAGGCAGCAACTAGGGCCGTGAATCTTGGCCCTGTTCCGGTGAGATACATCTCTTCCCCTTCTTTGATTTTTCGCTTGGATATTCCCTAATTTTTGGTAGACCGAATGGGTATTTCTCTTTGGAGTTTTGTATCAACTGATTGGAGTTTGATTGTTGGGGATTTAGTTACAATTTATGTTTTGGGTTTCTGATTGAAAAAATTTGAAAGGGGTCTTAGATTAATTTCTTGTTTTGGTTAGATGTGAATTTAGATTAATGTTGGGGAAAATACCGAATGGGTGTTCCAAATTACTCTTGATTTTCCTTTAAATTTGTTGTGGCCCGATTGTGAGTGATGGAGCTTCAATGGTTGCTTTTCTTGAGTTTGATGTTTGGATTTGGAGTCCTCTTATGAGTTATAACGAATGGGTTTCTTAAAGTGTGATTTGGTCTATGCTTTTGGGTTGAAACCGAAAATGGAGGGTGATTTTTGTAGTGATGGCCGAATGATGCTATCCCTTGGGGTTTTGATTTTTGTAGAAGTGTACTCTAAATAGATTGTTAGATTGTTTGTTGGATTAGGAAGTAATATTTTAATAAAATTCTAGATCTGGGATGTGTTCCAAGATTAGAGGTAATTGTGTTAATTGATGGTCAATGTTCCATTATGTAGATGGTAGAATGTTTGATTGAATTGGGTTTAGTTTTGGAAGAAATTTGGTGGATGATTGTGGCTTATGATTATTGGAATTTTAGTGGGTTTGATGTGAAGGAAAATGTTGCCATATGTGATTTTGGTGTTTTAGAGCTTGGCTTGATAATTTATGGTTTGAGCTTTAGAGAAGGTATGAGCTAGTTTTGATGAGTATTTCAATGAGATTCAAATCTGGTTTTTAGATTGGTAATTTAATAATGTTAATGTTAGTTAATGATTATTTGCTAGAGATTGAATCCAATGTTAGTGGTCAATTTTTGTAGTCCTAAAGGCTACATCACATTGTATGTAAAGGAGGGGTTTTGATTTATCTTGGTGAAAGGTTAGGGAGATAGAAGGTTTGGTGGTAAGAGAATCTTGGCTTGTTGTTTGAATAGAGGTTGTAATGATGGTGATTGGTATTGTATGGATTCTAGGGATTGTTTTGATAAGCTAACCGGTTAGGAATAAAGTTTGATTAATTTCTATTATGGTTGTTAGTACTAAATGTATTGATTAAATGAGAATGCTTTAAAAATGGTAAATTATCCAAATAACCCTAAGCGGATATGTATAAGTTAGTAAGCTTATAGAACACATAAATGTAATATGAATCTATTATGTGACAACTTAATAGCTAATTCACCTATCCTGTACACATAGTATTTTAGTGTATCATCGGATTAGGCTTAAATGTTATATGTGTATATAGATATATGTATACGTTCGCATATACATGTATGTGGTTTATATATATATTGCTAACTTAGTAAATAAACAAGAAGCTTTAAAAAGGATTAACTCTGATAATGACTTAATAACAATAACTAGACTAATAAAATAGTAAATGTAACTTAGATGATAAGATGAATAAAATATAAACCTAAACATAAATGATAACCCAATAATAGTTTTGGATACTTAACTAGCTTTAGAAGCGAGTAATGCGACCTATGAACATGTGGGTAGTTTATGTGCTATCAAGTATAGGTTCAATAGCATCGTCTAACAATGCCAATGTTTGCAGGATCGTATCATGATTTGAGACTTCGATTCGTTATTCAATGTAGAGTTCAAGTGACTAGAGTCCAGGGGAATGTTGGATTCATGAGTCCAATGCAACTAAGGTGAGTATTCTACTCACTGAGGAATCCTAGGAACTTAGATTTACGTATTGTTGCATTTGATTGCATATATGATTATAGAATTTGTTGGTGAAGATATATGTAATTGAATTGTGAGTTATTGGATTGAGAATTGTAATGATAAGTTGATATTGATAATGATTGGTTGTATTTATGATTATGGAATTTGTTGAGGAAATTGTTTATGATTGAGTTGTGATATATTGGTTTGTAATTGTGTGGATAAATGGATGTTGAGGAATCTTGGTTGTTTATGATTATGGAATTTATATGAGAAAATTATGATTGAGATGAGATATATTGGTTTGTAATTGTATGGATAAATGGATGTTGATGAATCTTGGTTGTTTATGATTATGGAATTTATTAAGGAAATTGTTTGTGATTGAGTTGAAATATATTGAATTGTAATTGCACGGATAAATGGATGTTGATGAATCTTAGTTGTGTACGGTTATGGAATTTTGATGAAGATATGTATTGATGATTGAGTTGTGAAGTGTTGAATTAAGAATTATGTTGAGATGATTTAAATTAATATGCGGGAATTATTAGGGACTGAATGGCATGATGTTGAATATATATATATATTGTGGATGCGCGTAGATGGAAAAATTGTTTGGACATACATGTGTAACAATAGGGGTATGATAAGGTAATTTGGATTTATGAGAACTCGGTAGTTGATAGATGGTAAGTCCAGTGTTGTAGTATCTGGCATAGTGGTAGGCCATAGTGTAGCAGCTCTTGGCTGAGATGAGTGGTAGGCCAGAGGGTAGCAGCTCTTGGCTGAGATGTGTGGTAAGCCTAGCTTTGAAGTGCTAGCACTAGTGAGATATGTGGTAAGCCTAGCATTGAAGTGCTAGTACTCGTGAGATGTATGCCCTGCGGGTCGAAGCTTTATGGGTGGTGTTGATGGTAAGCCTAGCATTGAAGTGCTAGCACTTGCGAGATATGTAGTAAGCCTAGCATTAAAGTGCTAGCTCACGTGAGAAGTGTGCCCTGCGGGTCGTAGCTTTACGGGCAATGTTGATGGTAAGCCTAGCATTGAAGTGCTAGCACTTGTGAGATATGTGGTAAGCCTAGCATTGAAGTGCTAGCTCACGTGAGATGTGTGCCCTGCGGGTCGTAGTTTTATGGGCGGTGTTGGCGGTAAGCCTAGCATTGAAGTGCTAGCACTGGTGTGATGTGTGAAATAATGTTTATGGTACGCGTGGAATATTGTTAGTGGAAACCGAGATAAAATAATGTGTGATGAACAACGAGACTTGTACTTGATAATGGCCCCGTTTACTAACTCCCTCCCCTTTCCCTTCCCTTCCCTCCCCTTACTTTTACCTTTCCCAAAAAATATCAAATTCAAAACATTCTTTTCTTTTTTACTTTTTATATCACATCAATAATTTTTTATTATTATTTAAATAAAAAAATTCACTACAATACAAATTTTTTTTCCACTTTTTCATATAAATTCTTTCTACTTTATATCACATCAATCACTTTCTATTTTCACACAACAAAAAAATTCTCACAAAGGGAAGGGGAGGGGAAGGGGAGGGGATTACTAAACGGGGCCAATGTGCTGTTGCGGGAACTTAATAATTTGTGAATAACGTTGTTGTACTCTACAATCAATTATGTTTGTGTATATTGTATACTTAGTGAGTTTTATACTGCTGAGGTGGTGAACTCATACCTTCACCTGTACGGATGTGATTAAACCCACAACCGTACAGACTCTGATGCTTTGACTGCAGGTTCAGTGGATCTAGTGAATGACGTCATAGCATAGCACTTGGGATGTTATGACTGAAGCCCGACGCGACAGTTATAATGGTTGGACTATGGGTTGCTCGCTTTTTGGTAGACTTAGTTTATGGCTCGTATCGCCTGTGACACTTGTATTTAAGAGCTAGTCTTTTGGTATGTATTTAATAGTTATGTAGAAGTCTTAAATAGATAAACATTAATGGCTCTTTTATTGTAATTAACTATTGTTTATAGATGGATCTTCCGCTATGTTGTTAATGTTATTATTTGTTATTCGTTGCGTAAATAGAACTCTGATTACCAAGTACATGTTATGGAATGTGTACTGTATGTTGGCTGAGCGACATGTGGTCGTGCCACTGTGATGACTCATTTTATGTTTTAAAAAAAAAAAAAAAAATTTGGGTCGTCACAAGCTTCCTCTGGAAAATACCCATTTATAATATATATATATATATATATATATATCATTAATAAAATTTGATTTTTTTTTAAAAAAATCCGGCCAGGTGGCACGCCGGAATTGTCCTGCGCAGTCTGGCCAAACTATTGGCCACGTGGACAAATGTAAATAAAAAACCTTTATATATATTTATAATTTAATAAAAATTGTAGCATTTTTATTAAAATAAATAATTTATATTATATATATATATATATATATATATATATATATATATATAATTTAGCCACGCACGCACAAATACAAACCCTAACCCAGCCATAAGTGTATGTATTGTACATATTGCTATACCCTAAGCCCTAAAACTAAACCCTAAACTATAAAACTAAACCCTAACCCTAAAACTAAACCATAACACTAAGTATACATACTATATATAGCACTGCCCTAGGGTACCTTAGAGTTCAATATATATTTATATATATACCCATGAAAAGTATATACGAGGAAATATATTATGTAATATTAATTTATTAACGTCAATAAATTTAAAACATACTATATATGTATACATACGCATACTAGATATAGCACAAATATAAGATTAAGGTAGTATATAAATATTAAACCCTAAGTATAATATTTATATATAGTACGTGCACAAATCCCTAACACCTAACAATAAGTGCATTTACTATATATAGCCATAAACTCTAAGGTTATGGTATATACAAGTCATTATGAATGTATATAGTTTCTAAACCGCTTACATACATTATGTATATATGTTTATAGTATTAATTATAAGTTTTTTAACTTTTTTATGTATATTTTATTTTTAAAAAAAACAAAGAAAATTTTATGGCAATGGTGTACCAAACCAATATGTAATCTGGTGTTATATATATATATAATATATTCCTATATATTACTATAAATATATATATAGTATATATATAGCACCAAATTAGGGTTGAGACTACTGTCAATATGCATATAGCACTAAACCCTAGGGTTAATTTAGTATAAAATATATTAGTACCACTTATATATATATATTACGTATATACGTACGAATATATGTATAATATATAAGGATTTATACGAGATTTGACTAAATGAAGAGAGTTGAAATAAATTAGTACTAAATTGTTAAAGTATAAAATAAATAATAATTTATTTGTACTGTGTTTACGAATGTAAACGCTAACCCTAATTAGGGTTAGGGTTTACTTATAAGGAACTTAACCCGTAAATCCTAATGATACTATTTACATATAACACATAGTCCTAAAACCGAACCCTATGTGTATATACTATATGTAGCAATAAACCCTAAAATCTAACCCTAAGTGTATATACTATATATAGCCATAAACCCTAAAACATAACCCTAATTAAGTGTATATACTATATATAGCCATAAACCCTAAAACCTAAATATAGTCATAAACCCTAAAACCTAACCCTTAGCGTATATACTATATGTAGCAATAAACCCTAAAATCTAACCCTAAGTGTATATACTATATATAGCCATAAACCCTAAAATCTAACCATAAGCGTATATACTATATATAGCCATAAACCCTAAAACATAACCCTAAGTATATATACTATATATAGCCATAAACTCTAAAGCATAACTCTAAGTGTATATACTATATATAACATGTATATAGTAGTATTATTTGTATTTTTTTTTTTTTTAAACTTTTGGGAAAAAAAAAACAAGAGTTATTACTATGACTATATGGTTCTATTAGTAAAATATACCATCAACACTTCTATATATTTATATATGTATTATTTTATACATACATACATATATATATACAAGGACTTATACAAGATTTGACTAAATGAGAAGAGTTGAAATAAATTAGTACTAAATTGTTAAAGTATAGAATAAAGCAAAATTTACTACGTATAGCATATAGCTCTAAGTGTATATACTATGCATGTATATAGTAATATAATAATAATAAGATTTTAAATACAAGGATTTATATACATAATGTACAAAAATGAGTCGTTATATACACATTATTATGCATAGTGTACAAAACTTTAATTATATTTGTGTTTTTTTTTTAAAATAAAATAAAAATTTGTTGGCCACGTGTCATATTGACACGTGTCCAACATATGGCCATGTGGTCACAATACATGTGTCCAGTTGGCCACGTACATTGTAACAAGTGGCCATGTGGACACGTGTATAAATACACGTGTCCGAACGGCCACGTGTATTTATTACACGCGGCCATGTGGCAACGTGTAATAAATACACGTTGCCATATGTTATCCGGCAACACTTTGCCACGCTGACATCAGCACACGTGGCTAACTGACCACGTGGCTACAGTAACATCTACTGTAGCCACGTGGCGATTTACTGGTATTTTTGTAGTGTAAGTTTTAAAAGAAAAATATATTCCGCTGCTAATTTATACTCTGAGGACGTCATTGATGATGTCATAACGATACGTGAAAATCGAAATTTTCACTTACGCCTTTTTTGTAAAAGACGGGTCGTCATACTTGCCCTGCCTCGCCCCGCACGGTTTGGCAAAAATCCAAACCGTGCCCGCAAATATCAACGTGAAAACTAGTAGGGACAAGGCGGGGCGGTTCATGCGGGTCGGTGCGGTTTTGCACTGTTTTGCCCACCTCTACTTGTGCCTCCTACCCGTATGTATCCTTACCAGAGAAATAAGAAAATATATCACTAAGACCTAGGGCTTCGGCCCCCCTCAAAACGTGTGTATCTCGCTCCCTCTTATGGAAAGTTCGGTGGATGCCAGGTCTGCTAAATAACATGTGTTTAGCTGGGTATCTTTTTGTACTGGGGATTTGATTCATACACAACACCATCACAACAACCACACAACAACCCCTCACATGAGAGTGGGCCCCAGTGTGTGGGGTCCACCCTCATGTGAGGGGTTGTTGTGTGATTGTTGTGTTGGTGTTGTAAATTTAACATTTTCCTTTGTACTGCCCTTCATAAGGAAAGAAGTGTGTATGTTCGGTGCTGCCAGTTCAGCTTGCAAGGGTCTTTTTGGTCAATTTGGTGCTGCCCAGGTATGGAAATACGTCCGTTTATTTCGGTGCTTGAACGGCTCTTGTGCATGCAGGAAGATGTATTTCGGCTGTTGCCCTTTTTGCATGGATTCGGTCCTGCATGTATGGAGAGAAGACGTGTGTGCATGGCTGCTCCTTCTTAAGGAAAGAATCGTGCATGGGTGTTGCTTGGTTATGGCAAGCAGAGAACATGTCTTTTGCTGTTGCCAAAATAGGGATAGAACGTGTTAAAGCTTCTTGGAAATAATATATCTCTCGGTGCTGCTTCTAGTTGCTAACCTCCACGTTCACGTGTTTGCTGGTCTTCCCAAATAAACGTGTGCTGCCAAGTACGTCATGACTATACTCTTTCCTTTTCTATATGTAGCACCGCACGTGGTCTTCAGTTTCGGTGCTGCCTTACATGGAAATAACGTGTCTCTCGATCGGTTGATGCAAGTCAGACAGTCGGTGCTTCTCGGCTCTTCTGTTAAGGAAATTAAGAACACGTCTCAACGCTGCCGCCTGCTCAGCTTTTGGAAAGAAATAAATTCACTCAAGAATAAAGGAGCCGCACAACACTGGATTACAATTAGGCAAACTAAAAATTCCCCTGCGCAGCACACACGTGTTTTGTTCCTCCAATATATGCTCTCCAAATTTGCATCGCACGCTGCTTTTAGGTTAAGACAAAATAATGTTTTTCTATGGCACCGCACCACGTTTCTTTTTAATTAAGAGAAAAAAATTATTCTCTCCAAATTTGCTATGAATTAAGCTTCCAAATTTTGGGTAAAAATTAACCAGACCGTAAAAGATAATTCCGCTTCTTTGCAATTCCACATAAAAACCTTCATTTTCTCTCGATGACCTGCAAAATACTAAAACTAACCAAAAAATCAAAAAATAACAAGGCTAAAGGTTTAAACAAATGCAAATTAAGGGGTCCAAATATAAAATATTTGGCACTCATCACAAGCCTACAATATTTTCTGCTCTCAATTTCACAATTTTGCACGATCTGCAAGTGTTGCTAAGCAATAGAATTATATACGTAAAATTTAAATATCCCTTTTAAATTATGTTGATGAATATATACATTTATTTTTTAATATTTTAATTGTATGAAATATATAGTTGTAGTTACTTGAGATTATGGAGAACAATATTCTATTGAGTTCCAATTGAACTCTAAATGAGCTAATATCGAAGTAGATTTAGCCAATCTCCTAGTAGATCAAATTTAAATCATCCTAATTAAAGAGACGAAAATCAAAGAGCATATCTATAAAAATGAGCTTGTCAACTCTATATTTTAGTCTTGCCCCCTACGGACCAAAATTCTGACTTCACCGCTGGAGGGGACAGATGTGCAGTAACTCTGGCTTTCAAAGACGAAAGACTGAAGAAGAGGAAAAAAAGATAAGGGGGGAGGGGGGAGGGGGGAGGCACTACTTGTAATGCCTCCAAAACTAAATAGTTATATATATTTACTTAACTTGAAGTATTACTCATAGTTCCTTCAAACTAATTAATTGGTAATTAGCTAAATTCACTACGACTAACTAAATAACTGGTGTTTACCCTCCCAGGAACCAACCTCCACAGAGGGTTGGCCTCTGGTGTTACTGTTGTGGTAAATTGGGTCACATCTAGGTCCATTGTTACAATCTTAGATCCAATCCACCTAAGAGAGAGTAATCCCCCCCACCGAGGGTTGACATAGGAAAACTTGTCCAAATGGTTCAAGACTCATCTACCTCCACTAACAAACCAAACTCCCTAACTAAAACATTCATTTTTAACTAACTAATCCTTCTAACTATTGACTAACAACTAACAAAACTCAAATACCCCTTTTGTTTTCTCTCTCTTGCAAAGTTTATTATTAATTTTTTTTTTCTAGACAGTGACAGAGTGATTGAGCAGTCTATTGAGCACTATGCTCAGCTTGGCTTTCGCCCGAGCGGAGCTTAATCTCACTCAACCAGACCGTGACCAAATTTTTTTTTTTAACATCTTATTACTTATTCATTTATTATTTTACTTTTATTATTAATATTTTCCATACTTCCTAAGCGGGGTGTTACACTTGAGCTCAATCATCTCTTGCAGTGGCAAATACAGGAAGCTCGACCCTCCTAGGCTGCACCTCCCACCCCCACCCAAAAAAAAAAAAAAATTATTTAAGCTAGTGCCCAATTTTTTAAAAAACTAAAAATAAAAAATCTTCAGACCCAACCCAAAATTAATAATTGAATTGGCTTAAATCTCGATTAAGGACACATTTTCAAGCCCAAAGCAAGACCAAAAAAACAAAGTTGGCTCACCTCTAATATAAGGATACCACGACACTTTAATTTTTTGATCAAGAGCTTCAATTCTTATTTGTACTTGGACAGATGAAGCTTTTCAAATCTCAATCATCACTTCAAAAACTAAGACATAAACGAGAGAATATTATTTTCTCAAATCTCAAGCTTCTAAAAAATAGGTTTTTTTTTTTTTTTTTTTTTTTCACCTTCTGATCACTTCATCTTATTCTTATTCATTTCCTATTAAAGATTGATCCTCTTATGATTTTTGCTTTCTAGGTCTGCTTGGTTTTCTTCTCTTGCCTTTTGAGATAGGATGCTGGAGGCCCCTATTGTGACGACCCCTCCCCCATTTTATGCCAATACAATTAGTCATAAGACAACATCAACTCAACACATCTCATAACATATCACAGATAATACATAGCAATGAAATTTCTATCAATGACAAAAGAGGAATAATTGTAACACAGAGCGAAATTACATCTATATGATTAAAGCTTGATCATTGTATCTTTTAAATAACAAAAGTATGGCTCTACAAAAGGTGTCACATACAAAACAATTTCATATACAAAAAGGAGAACTCAAAAGATGGACTATCTATAAGTCTAGCTCATGCAACTGACGCAAAAAGTCTTGGTCGTAACAACCCAAATACAGAGCCATTGGGGCCTCATCGACATCCGCGTCACCTGCATCCCAGAGATCAACATCTATACGATCATGGTTGTTGTCAGGTCCACATAGGTGAAATAATGGGTCCACAGTCTCGGTAGTATATAACTCACTAAGTTTTCACAATGAGCCGACATTTCTTCTTTCCTGCCATAAGTTTACAATAACAACTATCAACTATATAATACTTCCTTTTAAAATATTCCTTAGTCGATAAGGTAAACACTGTCATTTTATAAATAAGTGAAATCATACTACGTCGCTGTACATATTAAATATACCATGTGACTCAGCTATACTCGTATACACGCTTTCCAAACCTTTTGGAAATACAAGCATACAAGCACATCTAAGCAATAAACTGGTGACATCATAACTCAGCTATACTCGTATACAAGCTTTTCAAACATTTGGGAAATACAAGCATTCAAGTACATCTAAATATGAAACCTTATAAATCATCATATACAAACTAGTCCTAATAATATACATATGCTCTGTTCCAAAAACTAGCTGTAACGGTATACGTATGCTCTATTCTATTCAAACACATATCTATACTGATACATCTAGTCATGAAAACATCATAAATTATGTCATGCTTCATCATCATGTCATGCTTGCCTTTCCTTTGTTTTCAGTGTTTTGTTTCTGATGCTGAAGGGACTTTAACCAAATCGGTCTTACACTTGAGTGCCGAAGAGACTTTAACCCAACCAGTCTTAAGTTGACTTGTCTTGTTGCTAATGCCGAAGGGACTTTAACCCAACTGGTCTTATACTTGAGTGCCAATGGGACTTCAACCTAAACGGTCTTAAGTTTAGTGTTCATGATTTCAGTCCATGCCCATGCTTCAATGCCATAATCATCATATACATGCTTTCACACACTTATGCAACATTTAACATCATATGCATTTCATACCATTTTCTATATAAATGAAACCTTAACCCATTATAAACTTCACAAAACATATCTCAATTCTCAATCTCACTAAACCTACTTGAAAGCTCATAAAATCATCATCAAGTCATATCTCAACATAATTCAAAGTATTGAAAGCATTGTCAAACATGTATCAACCCAAAATATTATCGGCTCGAATTAAAAACAATTATAGCATTTTGGTATCAACATAAAACTACAAAAACTTAGTATCTTTTCTCAATGAGTTAAATACTAACCTAGGCTTCTAGGGTAAACGCTTATGGTGGAATTCCCAACGTAAACCTTGCAATGTAGCTCTGCATTAGACATTGCAATAACATATTTAGACTAACCCATCCCATTTCTAACCATAAACTTTACATAGGTTCTTGATTTGTCTCAAGAACCCGTACCATGGAAACCCAAAGAATTTCTAGGGTTCCATTTGACAACCCAATAACTAAAACACCAATCCATAAGAAAATATTAGGGTTATCCATAAAATCTCAACTTAGAACACTTAAACAAAATCTAGGGTTTTTGGGTTTTATCTTGATTTCCAACCAAAGATGAACCGGTTGCTTGGAAATTGCTTAGAACTCCTCTAAACACCAAATACTTGTTACGTGTGTATGTAATGTAGGATGAGAACTTAACAAGAATGATAAATGTGGTAGAATTTTTGAGGAATCCTAGACCTCCTATGAGCAATTAAAGGTGCTCTCAACTCACAAACACAAGATTTGATAATTTTCTTGACTAATTCTATTCCATAGCATTGTAGTACCTAAATAACAAAATACAATGAAAAAGTCTTACGAGAAACAGACTTCAACGGACTATAACTCAACAGTAAACTACTTACATAATTAAATATATTAATACTGATACTAAGAGTCCTACCAAGACAACATGTCTCATATTAACCGAAACACAATCACTTATTCCAATCCTACAAGAATCCTACTAGAAGTGCAAGACTTTTATTCATTAACTAAGTCCTTTATCTAATGGGACATAAGTCTTTATCTAATAAGAGCCTTGCTTTAAGAGCAACACTTATCTTCTCTACCAAGTCTTTTTCTTCAACATGAAGTACTTTTTCCATATAACTATAGACCTGTAACACTCCATTCCCCTTAAAATGGACCTTGTCCTCAAGGTCCTAATAATTCAAACAAAAAATAACTATTGAAAACAGATCGAGTATACACCAAAACACCTGTCAACAAATACGGAAACACGAAAATACGGAAACATCGAGGTGTGAAAGGTCAAGGCGTCCCCCAAACTTAAACACCAAAACACCTGTCAACAAAAACTAACAGCAATATTTCTCATAGAAACAAACATCGAAAGGTTAATTGTTGTTAGAAATAAAAGTAAGAATGAAAAGAAATAAAAATAAAATGAAAGAAATCAACTGTACAAAAAGGTAAAAGAAAATTTACAGCGCCTTCCCCGATCATGTGGATGTCCAACCAATCCTTTCCACCATTTCTTCTTTAAAACTTGATATCCCTCGGGTGGAATGATGAAGGAATGAGCTTCAGTACTCATTTCCTTGTCGTTGGACGAATTTGGATTTAACGGGGGTGCTGTGTGCTCCAGGTGCTCCTCCTTTTCTTTCTCCTCATTGCTATCCACAATTTCCTCATTCTCAAACATGGTGATGATAGGGACATGCTCATGACAAGAATAGCTAGCATTATCCTCATCAAGCATGTAGTGCCCTTCAGCCATCAATTGACTTCGAAACTCTTCTTCCTCTATTCTGGTGACTTCAGCAACCAGATATTCGAGCTGTCCTTCTATCCTTGCAATCGCCTGAGTGTTTTCCATAACAGCATTCTTCACGTCACTAATAGCCTGGCTTGTGAGCTCCATGAAGACCTTGAGAGTGTCTTCCAAAGTGGACTGTGAAGAAGAGGTTGGATAATTGTAGGATGAAGGATGGGAAGATTGGTTATCGAACTGCGGATAATCGGGATGGTGCAGTTCTTGAAATTGGGGAGCACAATTTCCCATGGCTTGAGCTTGCCCCGAGAAATCAGGATGATTGCTTCAGTCTGGGTTGTAAAAATTGGGATTTGCATCAAATCCCGGACTAGAGAAATTGTGGTTCATTTGCTCATAAGAAAGATTGCAGAATTGTCCCCAGGAGTCCAACTACTAGCACTATGATAAGGATCAGAGCAATATGAACATGGTTCATGTGGGTTGAAACTGTAAGGGTAGTTGGTTGGAGCAAGTGTCCTACCACTAGGTGAAGCATGTTGTGCAGAAGAATCACAATAATTATCAAAGTAAAAACTCATGTTTCACTTACACCATATAGCAAGAAAATATCCCACTAAAGATATGAACCAAATTTTTTTATTTTTTTATTTTTTTTATAAATTAATCAAAGAAAAACAATCAATAAAATAATATAAAACAGAAACAGAATATTAACAAAATAAACTAAAAACAACTGTTTTTTTTTTTTTTTTTTTTTTTTTTTTTTTTTTTTTTTTTTTTTTTTTTTTTTCGGTTTTCTGCTGCTTAGAAAATTCGCACGATCGAAGTAAAGTTCGATCGATCGAATTACTTCTAGATCGATCGACTTTATATAGGGCGAATGCTTTCTCGATCGATCGAATTGATACTCGATCGATCGACTTCGCAGGGCACTCAGAAAGTGCAGAAACAGTAGAAACAGAACCAGGAACACAAAAACTTTTTTTTTTTTTTTTGAACGAGAACAGAAACAAAACAACAAACATATGAAAGAAAAATCTATTTAAACTAGTAGAAAAATAAAATCAATTAAAACAAAAATCAATTTCCACAAACAAAACAATTCCCCGGCAACGGCGCCAAAAACTTGTTGTGCAAATTATAATTACTCGCAAGTGCACGAATCGTTTTGCAATATAGCGTTATGCAAGTGCGAGGTTGATCCCACATGGAATTGTGTTGTGAAAATTAATCTCTATTCAAACTAATCCTATTTTAACCTAGTTCCAAATTCAGGGATTTTTAACAAAAGAAAACATAAATAAAATTAATGAAAATAAAGGGGTCTAGGGTTTTGGAATCCACACTCACCAAATCACAACAACCTAATCTCATGCTCATCACACATATTTTGAGGTTTTCAAATGCAAATCTTAGGTATGTTCTACTTTTGCTTCAAAAATTGTTTAAATCATTCAATGAATCCATTCTTCCACAAATCACAAAAGATATCTAGTTTCAACTAAATCATCAAATGTATCCATAGAATGAAATACAATGAATATCCAACATAAATGAAAACCCAAGCCATCAATTTAATGAAACTATATCAAATCATCACTTGTATCCGGAAATCACAAGAGATATCCAATAATAATCTCAAAAATCGGAGTAGAACCATGAGAAATCAAAGCCCATAAACTCAAATAGCATAAACAAGCAATGAAACTCAATTTCTATTCAATGGTGAGGTTTCATCCTCAACCCAAGACGAAAGTTTAGTTATACATCACTAAAGAAAACGTAAATGAACAAGAAGAATTAATAAAAACATAAATAAACTTACAAAGGAAGGTGGTTCTAGGTGAAAATCACCCAAGAACCCTAAGCTATGTCAAAATCGGCCCTTTAGGGCGCCCAGACGGTCTTTGCCGCGGCTCCTCATATTGAGAAAATGAGAAAAAGACGTATTTATAGAGTTAGCTAGGGTTTCTGTCCCGCAAAAATTCTATCGATCGATCTACTTTTCGATCAATCTACTTAATATTCGATCGATCTACTTTTCGATCAATCTACTTAATATTCGATCGATCTACTTTTTCAGCACTTCCAAAAATCCAGCTTTCTATGTATTTTGACTTGAAAATTGTCATTTTTTCTCTTATTACCCTGCAAAAACGCAAAAACACTAAAACTAACCAAAACATCAGAAAGTAACAAAGCTAAAGGTTTAACTAATGTAAATTAAGGGATCCAAATATACACTTTTTGGCACTAATCACCTATAGAACTCCGAATCAGAATTGTAAAAGGTCTTCTAAAGCCTATAAATAATGGTCTCTAGGCATATAATAATCATGAATTCAGTATTGAATTCTTATGTTAGAGAGGGTGTTTAGGTAGAAATTATGAAGATCTACTAGCTCTCTAAGGTTTGTCCAGTGTGTGACTTGCTCGTGTTGAAGTTTATCTTAGGGAGGAGCCCTAAGGTAAAGGAATCCATTGAAGACCCTTTCAAGTTGGTGACTTGATTGGGAGGCGTTCACATTGGTATACGTGTCAGAGTGTAAGATACGATCGCTGCATCGGATATGTGAGTGTTACTGTCTTTGTACTAGCTTTGTCTTCTGAATAGTGAAATTCTTGAGTTTGGCTGCCCCAGAGTGGTTTTTCTCTTAATTGAGTTTCCACTTCGTTAATAAAAATCTGTCTCATTTAAATTCCGCACTTAGGATATTTTGTTACACATTGTTCACACACACACACACACCGTAAATTAGAAGTCATTCTATTTTTCAATTGGTATCAGAGCGGGTACACTCTTTTTTGGACTAATCTCCTGAGTGTGATCCATAATTTTGTTGACTTCTTTTATCGTGAATTCTTCTATGTTATCTGAAGAGAATTATGATATTGAGCTCCTTGAGAATTTTCTTAAACTGAGTAAAAATTCTAAAAATTCTAATAAAAAGCTCAAAAAGGTTAAGCAAGAAAAAGAGTCTTTAATCATTAAATTGTCTTAATTACATGCTTTGATTGACTCTTTGAAATCTAAGACTACCATGCTATTTGACATTATTGATACACTTGAGAATAAATTACAACAATCTGAAGATCTTTTGAAAAAAATTATCTAGTGATAATTTAAAAAGCATGCTTTGTATTCATTCAGATATTTCTAACAAGCCTAACTTAATTATTGATGATTTAAGTGCTTCTACTTCACATGCTTCTGGTTCTAAATTAGATTCTATTGTTATTAAGCTTGTGATAGTAGATATTGCTTGTTTGGATAATTTTGAAAATTCTTGCTTAAATAATTGTGTGAAACCTAAATCCAAAAATACAGGTACACAAGCTCATGGTAAGTTTGTCCCTACATATCATAATTGTGGGAAGTTGGTCATATTAGACCAAATTATTTTTTGTTAAAAACTCGTAGATCTTGGATTAAGCAAGATGCTCTAAGGAAAGGTAAAGTTGAAAAATCTTCCTCATCCAAATATGTCCCTCCACATAGGAGACATATAAAAGGTAAGGACAATGTTATTTGTAAGAATGCTAACCTAAAATCTGCAGAGACTGTCAAGAAGCATTCAAACAAAAGAAGTCTGCCCATCTGTCATCTCTGCGACATCACCGGTCATAGTCGACCCAAATGTCCACAGCTCCAAGCTCAGAAGTCGAAGGTTAGAGAGAGTTGCCAACAAGAGCTACATGAGCACTCTACCTCCGACTGCACATCAGGCTCCACGGCATCAGCAGAAATTTGTTCCTGCCGATTAGAGTGGCAAATCAAAGAAGAATAAATCAAGGCATTACAAGAGAAAGCTGTAGAAGCCCAATAGCAACCATGGCTATGAGGGGTTGCTGAGCCTGATGCAAGGTATGCTAATGAGAATGGCCAACATGGACCAGACCCGCAAACCATCTCCACGGGTCAAGCAGGTATGGTTCAAGAATGATGAGACCATTCACCCCTTGAGGGAGAGTAGACTCACCTAGTAACGGTGAAGTCTTACCATGCCTACGATTTTGGTTTCTAAATCCTAGTGCATGTCAGGTATGTTTGCATTGCATTGTTTATCATGTCATATCTTATTCATGCCTTGCATTCGGTTTGAGGAACCATTTATTTTATCTCACATATTTTCTCTTTTTGTCTTGAAAAATTTATGTAGGTACTATTTAGGGATGACAGAAAAAGCACATCAGGCTGCTGCTTTTTTGACTTGGTAAATTCTGAACCTTTCGTGTGAATAGGTTTGATTTTATCACACATGCTAGGAGGTGTTTGTGCATTTATTTTCATCTAGCATGTTTTTGTTGTTTTTTCTGTCTTATTTGTCAACATAAAAAAATAAAAATAAAAAAATGGGGGAGAAGATGAGAAATTTTTATTTTTCCTTTTAATAGCTTTTCAGATATTGCATGTCCTTTTACCTGATACCTCAGTTCATTGTGCATTGATTGAATATGTTTATATATGATTGAGAGTTTATGCCCGATATCTGCTAAGGTTTCCTGTGCATTGATAAGTGTCGAATGTTGCACATTCAAGCCCCTTAACTTATATATGTTAATTCCTTAGCATTGTTATTTGTTTGATTTTGTGTTGTTTTAATGTTTTCAGGTTCTAAATAAAGATGCAATTAATTCCATTAATTTTGGGCTTAAAGCACACTTTGAGAAGACCTAGAAGATATATTTAAGCTTAACCAATCATAATAGAATACATATATGATGTGGTTAAGTTTAATCAAATCAAGTGAAGGATTAATTCGAAATTTCTCCACTAAGAGTCAAAATCGGATTGGATTCAAATTTGGATCATAAATTTTGCTTCAGATATCGGATTTCAATAAAATTGGTGGGGTTGGAAAGATAATAAAAAATAAAACAAATATTACAGAAATAGAGTTTCCCTAATTCGAACATTTACTATGTCAAAATCGCCCCACAATAAAAGACCGCAATTCTGGCCGAGTTTGGAATCATTTTCCTACTTGGATTGAAGTTTCAATCTCCTACTTGGACAAGAAGACTCAAGAGCGATTTTCCTAGAATTCCAAGGGCTTCTAGGACTTGTGTGCTCCCTATAAATAGACCCCTAAGCTTCAAGAGGATGTGTGCTTGGTGCTTGGGCTTGTACTTAGATTTAGACATAAAATTCTTCTTGGAGGCCTGACAAGTTGAAGAGGAGAAGAACATGGCAGGAGGCCATCCCAGCACTACGATGAGCGGCTAAATTCCTAATAGGGTGTTGATGTAGCCCTTTCCAAGTAACAATGGTTTAAATGTATTTTAGTTTGAGATTTTCTCTATGCATGATGGTTGTATAACTGTGAGAATTGATTTTAATGTTTATATTCAATCATTATGAATTTCTTATCTTGTCTTAGAAAGTCTTTTATATTGATTGAACTCAATCCTTCATATTTTCTGTGATTATATGAATGATTGTTATATAACGGTTTTAATTGATATATGATCAAGAGGATTAGATAGACCATGCCTAGGGAAGACGGATTGTACTACACCCTAGTTTAGTGTAATTTAGGTAGACAGTCTGTGCCAACTGAAGATGGATTATACTTATTCTTTAAAGGTAATTTCTTGACAACTCGAGTGAGATGAGCCATTTATCATGCATAGTATGAATTTTCCTTGTTAATTTATGATTGACCATTGTTATGCGGTGAGTGGTGAAATCAATCCCCTATTCTTTATCTCATCCATATTCTATTTAAATTTATGCCTTTTACTTTTATGCATTTATTTTTAGAAAACAAAAATCAAACATTTTTTAAATTAAGTTATATTTAATCTCGATAAGCTTGATAATAATACCTACGCAATCCTTGAGGTTCGACACCCTCTCTATAGCCTTATCCTACAAGGATTCGTTCTATTGCGAGTGGTTAATTTTATTATTGATATATTTCGGTAAACAAAAGACCACATCATGCATCTTAATGCTAGATAGTTGATTTTCTCATGCGATGAAAAATTGTTCACTATCCAAAGCTCCCATAAGGTACATTTTTTATTCTCTGATTTTTGGCTTTTAAAAATTTTGATAAAAGAGATTTTTTTTGTGCTAAGATGGTCAAATTGACCAACTCGCTGGTTGAACCTAGAACCCATAAATTCTGACGTTCTTTTTAGGTTGCAGCACCAAGTGATAAAAAGCATTTAAAATTCAGAAAATATGGATAAATAAAAAGATCCACTGCTTTTGTGCTATAAATCTATTCTTAAACTTGTCCCTATAATAGTCAGTGACCAAATCATTGTGAAAGTAGACAGTCACTAAAGGACTAAGTAAAAGAAAAGTGCTACAGCTTAAGGGGAGTATATCAGATGAGGGTGACTAGGCCTTAGTAATAAATAAGGTTTGACTTTCGACTGATCTATCCTTAATTTTCTCTTTTGTTTAGAAAATTCAGTTGCTTTAAGTCATATCAGCAAACTTCATACATTATTGAGAAAGCTTTCACACACACGCATTGCATGAGTTGGGTAATCTATTTAAAATTTCTATCTTCAAGGAAATTTGTGCTTATTGAATTCTTAACTCTCAATTATATCTTTGCATATTTTTAATTTGCTATTTGATTGTCTTATCAGTTATTTATACATGTGTGTTTTGGAGCTAACTTTAGGAAAAATTATTATTTTTGCAAATTTTCCTCTGTTTTTAGCTTTTCTGTGTGAAACGTCCAGGCAGACTTGGCTTACAGTTCGGACAGATGCGGTCTTGTCGATTACCAGTCTGGCAAGTGGACCGTCCGAACGCATTGGTATCACGTCCGGACGAGATCCTTACAGGTTTTTATCCGTCTCTTTGCTTTCTCTGCCATATGCACACCTCTGCATTTTTTTTATTTGTTTATCATGTCATATTTGTGTGTTTTTCTCACAAATTTCTCTCGAGATTTTGGCATTCTTTGCACATCTCTTCTCTTAAGTTTTTGTGCTTTTTAGAATTTTGGAATATTTTCTTGAGATATTGTGCATGAAAATTCTATTCTATCTGTGTGTTGGGTTGATCTTGATATATTTATGCCTTATGAATTGTTGCATTGCTTATATTTTTCTTTGGCATCCAATTAGAAGCTGTCATAATACCATAATGTTTTTGGAACTAACAGGATCTGATTCTTCTTGGTAGTGCTATTTTTTGAGACATTTTTGTTTAATTTTGTTTCAAGAATATGTTATCTAGTGGCTCCCAGCACAATGTCCGACAGATGGATCCTTTGAAAAATTAATTTTGTTTGAAATCATATGTTCAAAATTTCCAAAGGTCTCAGGATTTAAGATGAGTTTGTTTCCCCCAGCTCATGCAGAGCCTTCCATAGCATCTTCCTCAAATCTGTATCAGTTAGAGGTTTAGGGGTGAATCTTCTCATTTATCTTGCAGACTAGTTGCTTAGAGGATGTCAATCTGCAGATAACCAGTTTCAGGCTTTGCAAAATCAAGCAACTAAAGGCTTTTCAGTGTATGTTACCTGGCTTCAAGAGCTAGAAGCCAAAGTAGCACAAATCTAGCTTATTGTACGGATCTCTCTCCGTCACTTGCTTTCAATAGATTAGCCGAATTTGGTACTTGGAGGATTTTGGTTCCTCTCTTTGTCAGTCGTTTTACAAACTTCTGATTTTTGGGCTACTTGCAGACTCTTCTCTATTTTCCTATTGTTTTTGGATTTTAAAACTTTTTGTTTGTGGATTTTCTATACTCTGTTTACCCTTGTCCTGTTGAGACATCTAGGGGGAGTATTTTATAACTGTTGTTTTTCTATACTCTGTTAACCCTTTGTCCTTTCGAGATAAAAATGGGGAGTATTTTTAGTTTTGAATCATGAATGTATTTTTAACCGGTCAAGTGATTTTTGTCCCAGAATGGCCAAATGAGGAGTTTGTTAGTTTTTTATTGGCTGCATTCTGTTGACAAAATCACTATTATGTAATGTTGTTACTTTAACAGGGATGCCATATATCTTAGAGTCTTTAGATATTCAAAGTTTATTTCTCTGATATGGAAAGGGCTAAGTATATGACTAGTATCAGTGTCACAAGCGTCAAGAAGGCAATTTTCGGATTCCGGGAAGATTCTGCACACGTCTCAATATTTTTATCATAATTTTTTGCTCAAATATCGGATTGAGATGAAATTTATGCCGTTGGAAAGCTAACAAAAAATGATACAACTTGAATGTCCAGATGGCCAAGAGAAACATTCGGACGGCCCAGCGTCCGGACCGAAAGTGAGTGCGTCTAGATGCTCTCTAGAGTTCGAGAAATTTCAGAATTCCTTTTCAGACACAGAAACAACTAGCAACCATCTGGATGCCCTCAGACTCCATCCGGACGCGGCCCAGAGAACTCCAAATCAAAATTGTAAAAGGTCTTCTAAAGCCTATAAATAGAGGTCTCTAGGCATGTAATAATCATGAATTCAGTATTGAATTCCTCTGTACTTAGAGAGGGTGTTTAAGTAGAAATTGTGAAGATCTGCAAGCTCTCTAAGGTTTGTCCAGTGTGTGACTTGTTCATGTTGAAGTCTATCTTAGGGAGGAGCCCTAAGGTAAAGGAATCCATTGAAGACCCTTTCAAGTAGGTGACTTGGTTGGGAGGCGTTCACGTTGGGTTACATGTCAAAGTGCAAGATACGATCGCTGCATCGAGTATGTGAGTGTTACTGTCTTTGTACTAGCTTTGTCTTCTGAATAGTGGAATTCCTGGGTTTGGCTGCCCCGGAATGGTTTTTCTCTTAATTGAGTTTCCACTTCGTTAACAAAATGTCTGTCTCATTTAAATTCCGCACTTACGATATTTTTTTACACGTTGTTCACACACACACACCGTAAATTAGAAGTCATTCTATTTTTCACTAATGAACTGAACTACTAGTAAGACAATAAAACTCTAATGCACTGAATAACCTTACAAATAAAACACTTCCTAACAAGCACATGACATTCCCCACCTCTTAAAATTGCCCTTGCCTTCAAGGGCAAAATTGTAAACGTAGGTGAAATGCTTTAAGCATCTCCATGATAGCTTTAGCTGGATCATGGTTCTACCAGTGCACCCTAAAAGCTCCTTTGTAGTTTCTTAAAATGGCGGTCCAAGATAGTTTTTGGTAGTCCTCAAAATTGCTTAAAAAAATTGTAGATCATTGTCTGTTGAACTATGGCCCGACTGTTGAGAACCCAACACGTTTGTAAAGTGAATTCTTTTTTCTTTTCAATAGCCCAATTTGAGCTAGCAAGTATCAGGCAAAGCCATCCAATTTTTTGTTTTTTTTAATGTCAACTCCCACACAACGACATTCCTTTCCTCCACAACACATTGGCGTGGTCCTCTCATCCCCTCAAGACCACATACTTCTTTTCCCCAATAAACTTCATGATCATCTCCCCAAAATCCCACCACATCGGATCCAAAGAACAATGCTATAACGCCCTAGATTTTAAGATATTAAATATAATATCTTAAAATAGAATTTAAGAGCTAATAATAGAAATGAAATAAATATGAATATTTATGGAATGAATATTCATCAATTTTGATGTAAATATTTATCAGAGATATAATTATAGGTCTAATTTATTAAATGGATTAAATAAAAAGAAACATGGCTGAATAGCGAGCCCACAGAGTTGATCAATCCACAAATAAGGCGATCGATCGACCTTGTTGTCACTTGAGAAACCTTCTTCAGCAGAAATAGATTTTAGCCGAACACCTGTCTCTGATTTTTATACAAAAATCTAATCCTATTCTCGTCCCCAGCAATTAGATGCGATCAAAATTGACCAACCCAACCGTCCATTTCGATATAAAAGAAACCCATCCCCTTCGATCATCGCATACCTCTTCTTCTCTCAAACTCTCTCTCGGTTACTCCCTACTGGTTCTCTCTTCTCTACATCTGTTTGGTTGCATCATATAGCAACCAGAAAGTTCGCTTTCTCTCTCAATTCTCTCTGTTTGCAGTAGGAAACCAGTAGCTCTCCCATTTCTTCTTCTTTCTCTCTCTCTCTCTCTCACTTTTTCTTCTCTATGTGAGTCTTTCCAACTCTCCCTCACTCACGGTAAGTCTTTCCATCTCTGTTCTTTGAGGGTGCAGCAAAGCAAAACAAAAAGAAAAGATTAAAGAACACTCTCTCAAGTCTCCTCTCTATTTCTCTATTTCTCTAACTCTCTTGTTTCTCTCTATGCCGCTGTCCAAAGGGAAGGAAAAGGATCCTTTCCACCGTCTCACTCTCTCTTTGTGCCTTTGTTGTGTGTCGGTGTGTCGGGTTGCAACAAAGGGAAAAAGAAAAAAAAAAAGAAAAAAAGAACAAAGAAGAATTCAACTCTATCTCTCACGACTGACTCTCAGTGTGTGTGTGTGTGTGTTTTGTGTGTGAAAAATATAAAGACTTCTAATTTATCATGTGTGTGAACAATGTGTAACAAAATATCAAAGTACGGAATTTAAATAAGACAGATATTTTGTTAACGAAGTGGAAACTCAATTAAGAGAAAAACCACTATGGGGCAGCCAAACCCAGGAATTCCACTATTCAGAAGACAAAGCTAGTTACAAAGCAGTAACACTCACATACCCCGATGCAGCGAT
The DNA here is from genome assembly GCA_028654335.1 of Alnus rubra. NCBI lineage: Eukaryota > Viridiplantae > Streptophyta > Magnoliopsida > Fagales > Betulaceae > Alnus > Alnus rubra. The sequence continues at coordinate 1,984,418 of JAJPGS010001420.1, read as the reverse complement.
CGCACCTTGCATTGTGACGTGTACCTATACACGAACGCTTTCCAACCAGGTCTCCTACCTGAAGGGGTATTCAATGGATTCCTTTAGCTTAGGGCTCCTCCCTAAGCTAGACTTCACACAATCAAGTGACACACCGGACAACTCTTAGAGAGCAAGCAGATTTACACAAGTTCTACCTAAACACCATCTCTTAGCACTAGAGAATTTAATACTGAATTATGTAAATAATACATGCCTAGAGGCCTCTATTTATAGGCTTTAGAAGACCTAAATTGATTATGATTCAGATTTCTCTAGGCCACGTTCAGACGCTCTTAGCTCATGTCCGGATGGTGAACTATGCAACTGCCTTTCAATAACGCACTTCATGCATTTCTTTATTAAAGCCGCATTCGGATGGTGTGCAGGTTGTCTTCCCAATTCGTGTTTGCAAAGGACTCTGGATTCTTCTCGAACACTGAAAAGCGTCTGGACGATGTTGCCCTGTCGTCCGGACGGATGCTTGCTAAGCTTGCAGAATCTTCTCGACACAAAAGAGCGTCCGGACAGGAACAAAGGATCCAACTTTTGCTGAGTTGGAAACTGCGCAGAATCTTCTTAGAACTCTGAAATTGCCTTCTTGAAGCTTGTGACACTGAAACTTGTCATAATAAGACACTTTCCATATTAGAGAAATAATCTCTGAATATTTGAAGACTCTGAAATAATACGGTATCCCTGTTAACGCAACAACATTACATGATAGTGGCTACTATGGCGTAACCACCCTCATCTGATACACTCCCCCTAAGATGCATCACTTTTCTTTTACTTAGTCCTTTAATGACCGTCTATTTCCGCAATGATTTGGTCACTTACTATTTCTATAGGGATAAGTTTAAGAACAGATTTACAATACAATAAGGAGTGGATCTATTTAATTATCCATATTTACTAAAATTTAAATGTTTTTTATCACTTGATGCTGCAGCATAAAGAGAATGCCATAATTTATAGGTTCTAGGTTCAACTAGCGAGTTGGTCAATTTGATCATCTTAGCAAAAAATAAAAAAACTCTCTCATCAGAATTTTCAGAAGCAAAAAACCAGACAGTAAAAAAAATGTACCTTAGGGGAGCTTTGGGTAGTGCACAATTTTTCATCGCATCAGAAAAGCAACTATCTAGCATTAAGATGCAACAGAAAAACTTAGCAGATATCAGACATAAACTCTTAATCACATATAAGCATATTTAATCAATGAACAATGAACTGAGATAGAAGGAAAAAATACATACAAAATTTGAAAAGCTATCAAAATAAAAAATTTGGATCTTCTCGCCTAGATTTTTTTTATTTTTTATTTTTTATGTTGAAAAAAAAAATAAGATAGAAAAACAACAAAAACAATCTTATGGAGAAAAGAAATAATATCTAGTCCTAGCATGTAAGGTAAGAGCGAACCTGACCTCAGGAAGAGAGGTTTGGAATTACCAAGGCAGAAAAGCAGCCGCTCGACGTTCTTTTTCTGTCATCCCCATTAAATACCTACATAAATTTTTCTTAAGGCAAACAAGAGAAAATATTGGGATAGAAAATATATTGTTCCTCAAACAGAATGCAAGGCATGAATAAGATATGACTTGATAAACAATGCAATGCAAACATACCTGACATGCACTAGGATTTAGGAACCAAAATCCTAGGCATGGTGAGACTGCACCTCTACTAGGTGAGTCCACTCCCCTTTCAAGGGGTGAATGGTCTCATCCTTCCTTACCCATTCCTTATTTACATGAGAGGTAGGGTTGTAAATCATGTCCAAATTGTTCAGTCTGATTAGGATACGTTTCATTATGTTGACAAGCCCTTCATAGATCTGATTCTTCTTGGGCTTGTGAGGCTTCACTTTGAAGCATTCAGCCTTGGTGTGGCCATACTTACCACAGTGACGGCATGAGATAGAACCCTTTTGAGGATATTGCCGTTTTTTACGAAAGGCATGATGAGGCATGGAAGGTTAAGAGTTAGACTTACCTGTCTTTGGCTCTTGTTTCTTGATCTGAGGCTTCTGATGCCGAATCTGTTGACAGTGTGGCCTAATGTGCCCTATGACACCACAGTGATGGCATGTAAGCTGACTTTATTTGCTGAAATGCTTCTTAACAGGCTCTGCAATTTTAGGGTTGGCATTACATAAAACAAAGTTCTTACCTTTTGGAGATGAATGTCTCCTATGGGGTGGAACATATTTATCAGAAGAAGGTTTCTCAATATTGTCCTTTTTAGGAGCAACTTGCTTATTCCAATGCCTGTGGGATTTTGTCTAATATGACTAATCTTCCCACAATAATGACAAGTATGAAAAAAACTTACCTTGTGTTCTTGATTCCTTGGACTTAGGCTTCACACCATAAATTAAGCAAGAACTTTCAGAATTATCTAAACAAGCTATATCTATTATCATAGGCTTAATAACAATATAATCTAATTTAGAATCAGAAGCATGTGAAGTAGAAGCACTCAAATCATCAATAATTAAGACAGGCTTGTTAGAAATATCTGTATGAATACAAAGCATGCCTTTTAAATTATCACTAGAGAATTTTTTCAAGAGATCTTCAGATCCTTTTAATTTACTCTCAAGTGAATCAAAATTGTTAAACAACATGGTATTCTCATATTTCAAAGAGTCAATCAAAGCATGTGATTCAGACAATTTAATGATTAAAGACTCATTTTGTTGCTTAACATTTTTGAGCTCTTTATTGGAATTTTTAGAATTTTTACTCAATTTAATAAAATCCTCAAAGAGCTCATTATCAAAATTCTCTTCAGATAGCTGAGAAGAATTCATGATAAAATGAGTCAACAAAAATATGGATCACACTCAGGAAATTAATCCAAACACAAGTGTACCCGCTTTGATACCAATTGAAAAATATAAAGACTTTTAATTTACCATGTGAGTGTGTGAACAATGTGTAACAAAATATCAAAGTGCAGAATTTAAATAAGACATATTTTGTTGACAAAGTGAAAACTCAATTAAGAGAAAAACCACTCCAGGGTAGTCAAACCCAGGAATTCCACTATTTAGAGACAAAGCTAGTAACAAGCAGTAACACTCATATACCCCGATACAACGATCATACCTTGCATTGTAACGTGTACCTATACACGAATGCTTCCCAACCAGGTCTCCTTCGGTCTTCAATGGATTCCTTTAACTTAGGGCTCCTCCCTAAGCTAGACTTCACACGATCAAGTCACACACCGGACAACTCTTAGAGAGCAAGCAAATTTACACGAGTTCTACCCAAACACCATCTCTAAGCTCTAGAGAATTAAATACCGAATTCTGTAAATAATGCATGCCTAAAGGCTTCAATTTATAGGCTTTAGAAGACCTAAATTGAGTCTGATTTGGATTTCTCTAGGCCGCGTCCAGATGTAAGCTAAGAGCGTATAAACAGTGAACTGTGCAACCGCCTTTCCATAATGCGTTTCCTTATTAAGGTCACGTCCAGACGGTGTTGCCCTAGTGTTCGGATGGTTGCAAGTTGTCTTCCCAATCCGTGTCTACAAAGGACTGTGGATCCTTCTCGAACACTAAAGAGTGTCCAGACGATGTTGCCCTGTCTTCTGGACGGATGCTTACTAAGCTGGCAGAATCTTCTCGACACAAAAGGGCGTCCAGATGGGAACAAGGGATCCAACTTTTGCTGAGTTGGAAATTGCGAAGAATTTTCCTTGAACTCTAAAATTACCTTCTTGAAGCTTGTGACACTGAAACTTGTCATAATAAGGCCCTTTCCATATTAGAGAAATAATCTCTGAATATTTGAAGACTTTGAAAAAAATACGGTATCCCTGTTAAGGCAGCAACATTACATGATAATGATTTTGTCATAGAATGTAGCTAATAAAACTAACAAACTCCCCATTTGGCCATTTTGGGACAAAAAAAAATCAATTGACCGATTTAAAAATACAATCCTCGTCTAAAAATAGAAATACTCCCCCTTTTTGTCTCAAAAGGACAAGGGTAAACAGAGTATCGAAAAATCACAGTAATATAGTTCCAAAGTCCAAACATAGGAAAAAAGAAATCTGTAAAAAGCTCAAAAGAACATCTTGCTGAAAAGAGAGTGGAAGACAACAAGGTTAGTCCTTCACAAGTAAAGCAGCACACACATGTATCTAAACCTGAGAAATCAGTCAGATAGCAAGTAAAAAATATGCAAACATATAATTAAGAGTTAAGTATTCAATAAGCACAAATTTCCCTGCATATAGAAATTTTAAATAGATGACTTAACGTATGCTATGCATGAGTGTGTGAAAGCTTTCTCAATAAAGTATGATGTTTGCTTATATGATTTAAAGCAACTGAATTTTTTAAACAAAAGAGAAAATCAATGTTAGATCAGTCAGAAGTCAAGCCTTATTTTACTAGGGCATAACCACTCTCATCTGATACATTCCCCCTAAGATGCGACACTTTTCTTTTACTTAGTCCTTTAGTGACCGTCTATTTCCACAATGATTTGGTCACTTACTGTTTCTATAAGGACAAGTTTAAGAACAGATTTACAACACAATAAAGAGTGGATCTTTATCTATATTTACTAAAATTTAAATGCATTTTATCACTTTGTGCTGCCACATAGAGAGAATGCCAGAATTTATGTGTTCTAGGTTTAACTTGCGAGTTGGTCAATTTGACCATCTTAGCAAAAAAAATCTTTCTTTTCAAAAATAAAAAAAAATAGAAAGTAAAAAAAATGTACCTTAGGGGAGCTTTGGATAGTGCACAGTTTTTCATCGCATGAGAAAAACAACTATCTATCATTAAAATGCAACAGGAAAACTTAGCAGATATCAGACATAAACTCTCAATCACATATAAGCATATTTAATCAAAGCATAATGAATTGAGATAGAAGACAAAAATACATACAATATCTGAAAAACTATCAAAATAAAAATTCTGGATCTTCTCCCCCATTTTTTTTTTTTTTTTTTATGTTGAAAAAAAAAAAGATAGAAAAACAACAAAAGCATGCTTATGGAGAAAAGAAATAATATCTTGTCCTAACATGTAAGGTAAGAGGAAACCTGACCTCAGGGAGAGAGGTTTGGAATTACCAAGAAAGAAAAGCAGCTTCCCAACGTGCTTTTTTTGTCATCCCCATTAATACTTGCAGAAATTTTTCTCAAGGCAAACAAGAGAAAATATAGGTATAGAAAATATATGGTTGCTTAAACAGAATGCAAGGCATGAATAAGATATGACGTGATAAACAATGCAATGCAAACATACCAGACATACACTAGGATTTAGGAACCAAAATCCTAGGCGTGGTGAGACTATACACCATGCTTATTCCAAGACCTATGGGATTTCAACAAATAACAATTTTGTCTAATACGACCAATCTTCCCACAATAATGACACGTATGAACAAACTTACCTTGTGTTCCAAATTCCTTGGACTTAGGCTTCATACCATCAATTGAGCAAGAACTTTTAGAATTATCTAAACAAGCTATATCTACTATTACATGCTTAATAACAATAAAAATCTAATTCAGAATCAAAAGCATGTGAAGTAGAAGCACTTAAATCATCAATAATTAAGTCAGGCTTGTTAAAAATATCTGTATGAATAGAAAGCATGCCTTTTAAATTATCACTTGAGAATTTTTTTCAAGAGATCTTCAGATTCTTTTAATTTATTCTCAAGTATATCAATAGTGTTAAACAACATGGTATTCTCAGAGTTCAAAGAGTCAATCAAAGCATGTGATTCAAACAATTTAATGATTAAAGACTCATTTTTTTGCTTAACATTTTTGAGCTCTTTATTGGAATTTTTAGAATTTTTACTCAATTTAAGAAAATCCTCAAATAGCTCATTATCAGAATTCTCTTCAGATAGCTGAAAAAGGATTCATGATAAAAGGAGTCAACAAAAATATGGATCACACTCAGGAAATTAATCCAAACACAAGTGTACTTGCTCTGATACCAATTGAAAAATATAAAGACTTCTAATTTACCATGTGTGTGTGAACAATGTGTAACAAAATATTAATGTACGGAATTTAAATAAGACAGATATTTTGTTAACAAAGTGAAACTCAATTAAGAGAAAAATACTCCGGGGCAGCCAAATCCAGGAATTCCACTATTCCAAAAACAAAGCTAGTAACAAAGCAGTAATACTCACATACCCCAATACAGCGATTGTACTTTGCACTCTGACGTGTACCAATACACGAACGCTTTCCAACTAGGTCTCATACCTGAATGGGTCTTCAATGGATTCCTTTAACTTAGGGGTCCTCCCTAAGCTAGACTTTACATGATCTAGTCACACACTGGTCAACTCTTAGAGAGATAACATATTTACACAATTTCTACGTAAACACTCTCTCTAAGCTTTAGAGAATTGAATACTGAATTCTGTAAATAATACTTGCCTAAAGGTCTCTAGTTATAGGCTTTAGAAGACCTAAATCGAGTCTAATTTGGATTTTTCTAGGCCGCGTCCGGACGGTAAACTGTGCAACCGCCTTTCCATAACGCGCTTCTCCCGTTTCCTTATTAAGGCTGCGTCCGAACGGTGTTGCCTTAACGTCTAGGTGGTTGCAAGCTATCTTCCCAATCCGTGTCTGCAAAGGACTCTGGATTCCTCTCGAACACTAAAATGTGTCCGGATGATGTTGCCCTGTCGTCCAAACGGATGCTTGCTGAGCTGGCAAAATCTTCTCGACACAAAAAGGCGTCTGGACGCTTCACTGGACCATATGGACGGGAACAAGGGATCAGACTTTTGCTGAGTTGGAAACTGTGCAGAATCTTCCTAGAACTCTGAAATTGACTTCTTAAAGCTTGTGATTCTGAAACTTGTCATAATAAGGTTATTTCCATATTAGAGAAATAATCTTTGAATATTTGAATACTCTGAAATAATACGGTATCCCTGTTAAGGTAGCAACATTACATGATAGTGATTTTGTTAACAGAATGTAACCAATAAAACTAACAGTGTGTTTTACAAAATATCCTAATGATAATTTGGAGTAAGTTTCTAAGCCCTTGATTTATAACTTTTATGTTTTTATTAATGTTTAAAGTTGTGTTTTAAACATGGTTTTTGAAGCGGAGTTATTAAATTATAAAATACGTTGTTGTGATGCCCGAGTAAAAATGAGATATTTTATAAAAGCCCCATTGTGCTGCACAAATGCTTTTAAAATACTATTAGGCATTTAATATATTAATGCCGTTATTTTGCCCAAGTTTTATAAGATTAAAATAAAGGATTATTTGTATTTATGTTGTTGTGCTATCCAGTTGTTTTCAAAAATGAAAAATCAAATGACTAGTGTGAACAGTGTGCAACAAAATATTAAATGCGGAATTAAAGGAGACAAATATTTTGTTGACGAAGTGGAAACTCAATTAAGAGAAAAACCACTCCGGGACTGCCAAACCCATGATATCCACTATTCAGAAGACAAAGCTAGTTACAAAGTAGTAGCACTCACATACCCCTAATACAGTGGTCGTACCTTGAACTCTGACGTGTAACTCAACACGAACGCCTCCCAACCAAGTCTCCTACCTGAAGGGGTCTTCAATGGAATCCTTTCCCTTAGGGCCAACCCCTAAGATAGACTTCTTATCAGCGCAGCAACAGCACACACATCAATGGCTTAAGAGAGACAAACTCAGCACAATAACTCTACAATATAACTCTCTAGGCACTAAGGAATTCAATACCGAATTCTTGCAATTCTTAAGCCTAAGGACCTCTATTTATAGGTTGCAGGTTCAAATGAGCGGCTGGCTTGATAAACCTAGGCGCCGTCTGGACGATAGACATAAGGCGTCTGGACAGACAACTGTGCGATTGGCTTTCCAAAATTTCACTGAAATTCTTTCCTGTTTTGAGCCGCGTCCGAATAGTGTTGCCCTGTCATCAGGACTGTCACACTTCAGACGTATGCAATTTCCATATTGAGGCTTTGCGCATTCGGACGGTTGATCAGATGCACGCAATTTCCATATAAGTAGCTCACTTGTCCGAACCATGAAGAATGGCGTCCAAACGTCTGAATTTTGAATGCGATACTTGCCTTATGGATGAGCGCGTCCAGACGGGAATCCACATCGTCTAGACTGTTGCAGCGATCTTCCCATATCTGTGTTTTGGAAAGAAATCTCTATTACTTGTCGAACACTAAATGGCGTCCAAACGGTATTGTCACGTCGTCCGGACATATGCACTTGAATGATGGATTCTTCTCGAACTCTAAATAGTGTCTAGAAGATTTGCCATTACGTCCGGACGAATGCAACCTTGAGCAGTTCGAAGCTTCTAGACACTAATAGGCGCCCGGACGGAAAGTTCTTGTCGTTCGGACGGATGATGCTTTGACAGATGAACGTCCGGACGAAATACCACGTCGTCCAGACAGATGCAAGAGAACTGAACTGACTGATTTGAATTCTGCACAAAGTCTTCTTAAAGCTCATAACTGAAGTGTAGACTCTGAATAAAATAGCATCCCTGTGAAAGCAACAACATTACATAGAAGTGATTTTGTCCAACAGAATGCAGCCAACACAAAAACTAACAAAAAAAGGTAAAACCCATTACTTATTTTAATGGAGTTATTATGTTTATATATATATATATATATATATATATATGTTTTTAATGTGAAAGCTTTTATAATGCCATTTTAACTAAAAATGTATTTTGGTCATTATTTATAAATACTGTAGTAATGCCCACATGAAATATGTCGCATTATAATTAATCTATTTTATATGCCGTTATAATGTCTAAGTGATATTAGGAAATTATGTTAAGCGGTTTAGAAGTCAGAAGTGATAAAAAAGTATTAAATAGGTTCTTAGTATTTTATACTAATTGCATGTATATAACTATGCAGCCGTCTTTTTTGTGGATCAATCTTTGTAGTAGAAAACTGTGAATATTTTACTCTCTGAGAATGATATTGAATTCTTTAATGTGGTGATGTATAGGTTTATTTAATGATATACAATTGTTTTAGGTATATGTTCAAGTAAGTATTACTAGAATACTTACTAAGAGTGATACTTGTTTGATTATGTGACGACCTGTTTTTTTTATATATATACAACATATAAAACGAGCCATCATAGCGAAACGACTACGTGTCGCTTAGCCAACATAACGTACACGTTCCATAACATGTACCTGGTATTCAGAGTTACATCTAACCTAGTGGAATATAAATATCAATTTACAACGAAACACATATCAATAGCGGAAATACATCTAATACATAACTGTTATCTACAACAAGAGCCATTTACAAGTCTATTTATTTAAGGCTTATAAAACGCATTATACTAATTACATACTAAAATACAGGCTCAACAAAAATATATGCCACGTGGGACACGAGCCATAAATAAAATATCCAAAATGCGGACTACCCATGAGTCCGTGACTTATGACTGTTGCGATGTGGTTCAATCATAGCATCCCATACGCTAGGTGGATAAGTCAATATCTATATCTGCATAACCTGCAACCAAAGCTTCAATGTCTGCACGGTTGCGGGGGTTGCCACTGATGTGGTCTTTTGTTTACCAAAATATATCAATAATAAAATTACCACTCGCAATAGTACGAATCCTTGTAGGATAGGGCTATGTTGAGGGTGTCGAACCTCAAGGACTGCGGGGGTATGGTTATCAAATTTATGAAAATTAAAAATAGCTAAAGAAAAGGTTGTTGATTTTGTGATTAACTAAAGTGCATAAAATAAAAGTAAAAGAGAATTAAATTATAAGAGAGAGAGAGAGAGAGAGAGAGTATTGACTTCACCGCTATCCGCACATCAATGGTTAATCATATTTAATTAGAGAAATTCATTCTATGCATGTTACAAATAAACAAGAAATTACCATATTAAAGCATAAGTATAATCCATCTTCGGTTGGCACGAATTGTCTACCTAAATTATACTAAACTAGGATGTAGTACAATTCGTCTTTCCTAGGCATGGCCTATCTAATCCTCTTGATCATATGTCAATTAAACCCGTTGTATAATCATTATTCTCATAATCACAGAAAATAAGAATAATTTGAGTTCAATAAAGGTAAAAAGCTTTCTAAGACAAGAGAAGAATTCTATCAATATTGATTATGAATTGAAGAACAATTGCATTTAAAAGATGAAGAACAATATCAAATTGTAGCAATTCTCATAATTATACAACCAACATGTATAAACTAAAATTCTCTAAATTGAAATACAATCAAACCATTGTGCTTGAATAGGGCTACATCAATACCCTACAAAGGTTTTTAGCCGCTCATGACGCTGCTGCAATGGCCTCCTGCCATGATTACTTCTCTTCAACTCTTCAAGCCTTCAAGAAGTTTTTCTCTGAATTTGCTCTAGGTAGCAGTGTGTCTTTCTTCAATGTTTAGATGCCTATTTATAGAGATTAGGAGAGGCCTAGAAGCTCTGGGAATTCCATACAAATCGTTTCTTGAGTCTTCTTGTCCATGTAGGAGATTGAAATTCCAATCCAAGTAGGAAAAGGATTCCAAATTCGTCCAGAATGCGGTCTTTTATTGCGGGGCGATTTTGACATAGTAAACGTCCAAATTTAGGAAAAGCTATTTCTGACATATTTGTTTTATTTTTTTATTAGCTTTCCAACGCCACTAATTTCATTGCAATCCGATATCTGACTCAAAAGTTATGATTAAAACACTGAGACATGTACAGAATCCAAATTTGAACCCAATCCGATTTTGACTCTTATTAGAGAAATTCCGATTTAGTCCTTCCTTTGATTTGATTAAACTTAATCACATCACATAGGTATTCTATTATGATTGGTTAAGTTTAAACATATCTTCTAGGTCTTCTCAAAGTGTGCTTTAAGCCCAAAATTAATGGAATTAATTGCATCTTTATTTAAAACCTGAAAACATTAAAACAATACAAAATTAAACAAATAACAATGCTAAAGAATTAACATATATAAGTTAAGGGGCTTGAATGTGCAACATTCGACGCTTATCACACCCCCAAACTTACATATTGCTAGTCCCTTAGCAATACAAAAGAAGAAATAAAACTGAAAAACAACAAGATAAATCCTTCTTTCGTGGGATGTACGATTGCATTTAGCGTATGCAACAAGCCTTTTAAACCCCTAGGACTCCCTAGTGGACGAGTGAAGTCTCGTGAGGGTTTGCCAAGAATGATACCCACAAACATTATTCCTACCATATTATCCCCAAGAATGCAGCATCATAAAAATAATGGTTCTCATTCATTAGCAAGCTTAACAAAATAAACTCCATCTTCACAATTTCAAGGAATTAAAAATTAAGCTATTAACATAGCATTATGAGATATCACAAGATTCAATTAGTGTAAAGTGAACTTAACACATAGTCATGGGGTTTTAAAAACTAATCTCAATCATGAATGGTTCAACACTTAAAATTCGCTGGACTCCCCATTAGAAAAAAACAACCAAGGCATATATATTTATTATTATTATTATTATAAATATGCAGGCTGTGCAATGCTTAGCTCCTTTAAGCTTTCTAATTGACCCATGTAACGAGTGTTAGGTCAATGACTCCCAAACCAGATGGTTTTAGGGCACTAGGTGTAAAACACCCTAAAGACTTACTAACTCGAGTTAAAAAGGCTACGAAGCTAAACTTAGCCATTTTATCAATCAAAACAAACTTCCACCTTTTGACGCGAATACTCAATGCTTAATGAGGCAAGAGATCTGGTTACTCAGTGAAAAGCTCAAAGTGATCAATATTATTCTTTTTTTTTTTTTTTTTTTAATAATGCCAAGGTTATTCCTCCAATAAGTTACCCAGTTGCATCCAAGATATTGTTAACAGACATAACTGATTTCGAATTTCATACCCCACAGACTACGTGCTATTATGCTTGTGAGAATCAAATTGAAACAAGTAATATCTCATGCTGCCAAATAAAATAACAAAACTTCTTAATTCCTTAGTCAAGTGATTATGTGTTCATCATGTTAAGCTCACCAATGAAATACGAATCAAAATTAAAGTTCAACCAAATTCTTAGAAATAACATGATCATGCAGTCACAATATCTATAATAGGACAACAAAATGTTTTTCCCACCCCCAAACTTAAACAATACATTGTCCCCAATGTGTAGATAGAGATACAATACCGGATGGAAGGGAAAAAAAAAATTGGGGTTGGTTGTACTCCCCCAAACTTCAACGAAAGAATACTTGTCCTGAAAAACAAAGCACTACTCCAGCTGTATAATAAGCATCAAGAAGATTAACAGGAGAAGTGTTAGTAAAGTGGGTTGCCTCCCATTAGCGCTAAGTTTAACGTCTTCAGCCAGACTAACCAAATCCATGAAGAAATCAAAAATAAAAATAAGGAAGGGTAAGAAAAACTCCCCTAGTCCAAGTAGATAGGATCCGTCAAGTGGATGGAAGTAGCATCTTCATTCTGTGCAGCGCCCTCTATGTAGGGCTGCAATCATTGCCCTTGGTAGCTTTATCATTTACCTTTTTGGACCACCGGGAAAGAATGTTACCTGGAAGTAGTAATCGAGACGTGTTGGATATGGCCAATGGAGGAACGTCGAGTTTGGTAGTAGTGGGAAGCCAGTAATTTTCTTGGCCTATGGATTGCCCAGCCTCGTAGGGATCTTTAGTAAGAATGCGAGGAGGGGGCTCTGCAACCAAGTTCTCTATAGAGTCTAGAAAGAAGCAATCAGCTTTATCTGGTGGTTGCTGGAAGGTATGGAATATGTTCAATTTTACCTTCAAATTCCCAAACCTGATCTTCATAATTCCAGTCCTACAGTTTATGTTTGCATTAGCTGTAGCTAAGAAAGGGCGACCGAGGATTACAGGGATCATCTTTGTGGGATTAGCCACCGGTTCAGTATCAAGAACAATGAAGTCCACGGGGAAATAGAAATTGTCGACTTGGATAATAACATCCTCAATGATTCCCCGCGGTTTCTTGATGGATCGATCGGCCAATTGCAAGATAATTGGTGTGGGCTTTAATTCTCCCAAACCTAGTTGTAAATAGACCGAATACGGCAATAGATTCACTCCAGCCCCCAAATCAAGGAGGGCTTTATCAATCTTGTGGTCTCCAATAATACAGGAGATAGTGGGAGCACCAGGGTCCTTGAACTTCGGAGGGAGACTGTGCTGAAGGATAGAACTGACCTGTTCGGTGAGAAACACCTTCTTCGGAGTGTTGGCCCTTGTTCGTCGCTTTTGAGTGCACAGATCTTTAAGGAATTTGGCATAAGCAGGCACTTGCTTGATGGCATCAAGGAGTGGGAGGTTGATTTTTACCTGTTTGAAAACCTCCATCATATCTTGTATTTTCTCTCCTTGTTTCCCGAAGTGAGAAGGCGCTTTGAGACGTTCTGTGAATGGGGCCCGGGGCTCATATGGCATCTCAGGAGTGGGAGCAGATGAAGAAGAAGCCTCACTTCTTTCTTGTTTACCCTTTTCCTTATGCAGATTCTGTGGAGTGGCTAGTTGCTCATCCTCCTTTTCTTGCACATGATTGTCGACCCTTCTTCCACTTCGCAATGTGGTGATAGCCAACACTTGTTGGTGATGTGAAGTACCACCTTCTACCATGTAGTGTCCCTTCGGGTTGGCAACCGGCTGACTTGGAAGTGTCCCATCTTCCCTCTTGTTGATTGTATTAGCCATTTGTCCCATTTGCACCTCTAACTTGGCAATGGCTTGGGAGTGAGATGCCACTGCCTGAATAAGAGAGCTCATTTTCTGATCCATATTGCTTATCAATTTCAACAGCTGATCAGAATCTCCCTGAGTCGATGGTGCAGCTTGAGACCGTTGTTGTGGAGTTTGGTATGTGGAAGAAGGTTGGTAGGGTTGCCTGGTAGATTGAGCTTGATTGTACACCCCTGGAACCGAGTTACTTGCAGCTTGAGCCTTCCAGGAGAAGTTGGGATGATTTCTCCACCCAGGGTTGTAAGTATTGGAGTACGGATCATTACCCGGATGAGAAAATGCTGCATTAACCTGCTCAGTTGAATCATTAGAAAATTTTGCAGCCGTAGGACAATCATTGTCTTGATGCATAGGACTTAAACAGAATGAACATGGTGAGTGCTGTGTGTTTGTGTGAGCAGAATGAGGAGCAAAACCAGCCACCATCAATTGATCAAACTTCCTATTGATAGCATCAACTATTTGAGTGGTTATACCCGAAGAGTGTCCTACTTCAAAAAGTCCTTCGGTCTTTGGTGCTTTAGGTGCAGGTGCTCTACATCTAATGGATGCATGCTGAATAGAATTATTACTCAAATTTTCAAACAAAGTCCATGCTTCATCCTCACTTTTCATCATAAATGTCCCCCCACAAGATGCATCTACCATTTGTCTATTAGGCTCGGTCAAGCCTTCATAGAAGCTTTGCACAAGCTGCCACTTCGGGACAGCGTGGTGTGGGCATGATCTAAGTAGGTCCTTGAGTCTTTCCCAGGTCTCATACAATTGTTCCCCCTCATATTGGGAGATGCTAGTGATAGCTCTCCTAATATCATTGGTCTTTCCTATGGGAAAATACTTCTTCAAAAATTCTTGTTGCAATTGAGCCCAAGAAGTAATAGAGTTTGGTGCTAAGGAATGAAACCAATGTTTGGCTCTTTCCTTGAGGGCGAAGGGAAAGAGACGCATCCTTAGAGCGTCCTCTGTGAACCCGCTCAATTTAATGGTAGAACAAATTGCTAGGAATTCACCGAGAAACTTGTAAGGATTTTCAGTACTAAGCCCTAGAAAAGATGGTAAACTCTGTATGGTGCTAGGCTTAATCTCATAATGGGTTGCCGTAACATCCGGAAACCTAAGACATGTGGGAGAAGTGTATGTGGTAGGGAGATAATGATCTCTCAAAGCCATAGGGTTATCGTCACCCATAGTCTCAGTGGTGCGTTCTCCTAGCAAATTAGAGTTCCTTTCGGATCTAAGTTGCCTAAGAGTGCGTTCAATGTCGGGGTCGCAAGAAATTAAAGGCAATGATAGAGAACAACGACCCAGCATGAAACACAAGAAAAAAAGAAAAAAAGAATAAGAACAGAATAAATAAATAAATAAAAGCTCACAAACGGCCCGTAGGAGTGCTGGAATTTAGGGGGTGCAGATGCTAGCGGCGCTGAGTGAGGAAAACTGAGAGGACAAAGAAAAGAAAGAAACACTAAAAGAAAAATTAGAAACAAAAATCAAGAGTAACAAAATAAAATAAATAAAAAGAAACAGAAAATAATAAAGCTAGATTTAATTTTTTAAAACTTAATAACGCTACCGTTAAGCAGTCCCCGGCAACGGCGCCAAAAATTGATGTGGTCTTTTGTTTACCAAAATATATCAATAATAAAATTACCACTCGCAATAGTACGAATCCTTGTAGGATAGGGCTATGTTGAGGGTGTCGAACCTCAAGGACTGCGGGGGTATGGTTATCAAATTTATGAAAATTAAAAATAGCTAAAGAAAAGGTTGTTGATTTTGTGATTAACTAAAGTGCATAAAATAAAAGTAAAAGAGAATTAAATTATAAGAGAGAGAGAGAGAGAGAGAGAGAGAGAGAGTATTGACTTCACCGCTATCCGCACATCAATGGTTAATCATATTTAATTAGAGAAATTCATTCTATGCATGTTACAAATAAACAAGAAATTACCATATTAAAGCATAAGTATAATCCATCTTCGGTTGGCACGAATTGTCTACCTAAATTATACTAAACTAGGATGTAGTACAATTCGTCTTTCCTAGGCATGGCCTATCTAATCCTCTTGATCATATGTCAATTAAACCCGTTGTATAATCATTATTCTCATAATCACAGAAAATAAGAATAATTTGAGTTCAATAAAGGTAAAAAGCTTTCTAAGACAAGAGAAGAATTCTACCAATATTGATTATGAATTGAAGAACAATTGCATTTAAAAGATGAAGAACAATATCAAATTGTAGCAATTCTCATAATTATACAACCAACATGCATAAACTAAAATTCTCTAAATTGAAATACAATCAAACCATTGTGCTTGAATAGGGCTACATCAATACCCTACAAAGGTTTTTAGCCGCTCATGACGCTGCTGCAATGGCCTCCTGCCATGATTACTTCTCTTCAACTCTTCAAGCCTTCAAGAAGTTTTTCTCTGAATTTGCTCTAGGTAGCAGTGTGTCTTTCTTCAATGTTTAGAGGCCTATTTATAGAGATTAGGAGAGGCCTAGAAGCTCTGGGAATTCCATACAAATCGTTTCTTGAGTCTTCTTGTCCATGTAGGAGATTGAAATTCCAATCCATGTAGGAAAAGGATTCCAAATTCGTCCAGAATGCGGTCTTTTATTACGGGGCGATTTTGACATAGTAAACGTCCAAATTTAGGAAAAGCTATTTCTGACATATTTGTTTTATTTTTTTATTAGCTTTCCAACGCCACTAATTTCATTGCAATCCGATATCTGACTCAAAAGTTATGATTAAAACACTGAGACATGTACAGAATCCAAATTTGAACCCAATCCGATTTTGACTCTTATTAGAGAAATTCCGATTTAGTCCTTCCTTTGATTTAATTAAACTTAATCACATCACATAGGTATTCTATTATGATTGGTTAAGTTTAAACATATCTTCTAGGTCTTCTCAAAGTGTGCTTTAAGCCCAAAATTAATGGAATTAATTGCATCTTTATTTAAAACCTGAAAACATTAAAACAACACAAAATTAAACAAATAACAATGCTAAAGAATTAACATATATAAGTTAAGGGGCTTGAATGTGCAACATTCGACGCTTATCAGCCACATCCACACAGGTGGAATTATGAGCCCACCGTCTTAGCATAAATAATTATACTAAGACCTCAGAGGTATACTATTCATTGAGTTTTCGCAAAGAACCAACTTTTTTTTTTTTTTTTTATAGTCTTGCGAGTAC
Source organism: Alnus rubra (assembly GCA_028654335.1). Lineage (NCBI taxonomy): Eukaryota > Viridiplantae > Streptophyta > Magnoliopsida > Fagales > Betulaceae > Alnus > Alnus rubra. The sequence continues at coordinate 1,967,368 of JAJPGS010001420.1, read as the reverse complement.
TGTATCAGCTACCAATTTACAAACTTTTGTTTGAAAACTCCCATAGCTGATACAGCAAACACCGACTATTAGAAAACATTTAAAGCATACTAGGCAACTGAGATTATACATAGAAGTTCTGTTGTAGAAACAACTACGTACGACCTCACCTACGTTAATACTTTGTGGTTTGTTTGCTCAAGTTTACATACACGCGAGGACATTCACATGCACATAACTCTTGAGCTATAAATAATGGCATTTAGTCTACTGCACCGAAACACAAGCATCCCATGCCTAAGAAGTACTAAATACACTGTACATTGTTGCTCGAGGCATATCTATACAGAGCACTAGCATCCTTAGTTGATGAAACACCTGCCTCCCAATACATTGAGGCTTAATGCATTTTAAATCATGCAAATAAAAATATACATATCATAAAAACAACGCACACAAACACACCAAGATATATGTATGCATATGCAATGTCCCCAGAGCCCCAGGCTCAAGAAATCGAGTCCCGGACTCAAGTACCCGTGTCCTAGACACAAATAGCCGAGTCCCAGACTCAAATAGCCGTGTCCTAGACACAAATGGCCGAGTCCCATACTCAATTAGCCATGTCCCAGACACAAACAGCCGAGTCCTAGACTCAAATAGTCGTGTCCCAAACACAAATAGCCGTGTCCCAGACACAAATAGCTGAGTCCCAGACACAAATAGTCGAGTCCCAGAATCAAGTATTCGAGTCCCTACCAAGATTGTGTAACCATGCACCAATGCAATATGCTCACAAAACAGTTTATGATAACACTCCCAAAATCCACAAACATGTTACAACACCAATTTCTCAAACACCAATTATAATATTCAAAATTCCCAACCACAGCACACAATCACACAATTCATTCCACACTCCACATACAATATACAATTCTCCAAAATATCATTGATAAGTTCAACATACTCGAAAGTACTCAAATCATCCAAAACAAATATATTCAACATACAGTCGGTTTGGATTTATAAAACAACATATATATTTTGCAAATCCATAATATATAAAAAAAAAAAAAATAGTTTCTCAGTGAGTAGAATACTCACCTTGGCTGTGCGGATTTAAGCACCAAGTCTCCTAGACACCACATTGCAATGTATCACTGTGGAATAATACATTGCACTATTTAGCACTTTAAATAATTAACATTATAATTAGCATTTGAATCGCTCAAGGCTAAACTGTTAGAAAACCCATAATATTTTTAAGGGTTCCAAACATCTATCCATAAATCCTAGACACTAACTAAAACTCAAACAATACTAACCCAAAGTATTTACAAATGATCAAATATTAAAATCACTATTAAATTAATTACTAATCCGCAATTAATTTCACTAACCCATAAATTATTTTCACTAACACGTTCTCAATAATATTAACCTTCAAATTATATTCACAAATCTATAAATTATTTCCATTAACCCATAAATTATTTTTACTAACATTTTCTCAATATCATTAACTCTAAAATTATGTTTATTAATCTTTTTACAACAATTACTAACTTATTAACATAATTTAACAATCTATATTTTAATCACTTAAACCGCCCCCCCAAAAAATTAATTTAACCCAACAAATTAGGTTTTCCAAAATTAACTCATTATTTATAAAAACACTACCCCTAATCACAATATTATTAACCCATAAGCATTTACTAAGGGTTAATATTATAAAAACGCAACTAAAATTAAATACCCAAAAGTTAGGGTTTAAGAAAACTCACCAAAAATTCACCAAACCAAAACCTATGGTTTGGGTAGCCTCAAACAAGTTAAGTTTCAAGTAACTCATTACCTAAAGAAAACACTAGATTAAACTCGCATTTCAAGATTTTAACAAAAAATCACAAAATCGTGAGTTTAGTATTTTACTTCAAAATAATCGATAGAAACGTAGATCGAGCTTCGTAGATTACGTTTCCGAAATTGAATTTGAGTTTGGACGGTTGGATCTTCGCAGATCACGGCTTTTCTATGAAAAACCAAATGGATTTTTGATAAACTCTCCCCCCTTTTTCTTTTTTTCTTTCTTCTCTCGGGTACCTGTTTGAAACGAGGCATTTCTGCCTCTTTTCTTTTTATGTGAGATGCGCCTCACTAAGTGAGGCACCTCACTACATGCAGCACCCCGTTTTGGGGCGCAGATGCGCCGCACATCTGCCTTTTTTCTTTTTTCTTTTTTCTTTTTTTAATTTGACTTTTGACTCTCTTTTTTTCTTCCTTTTTTTAAAGGCATTCAGTGTCTTTTTTTTGAAAGGCCGGTCCTGTCCCTTTTTTTTTAGGTAGACCTCGTCTTTCTATTTTTTTTTGCCATGTCGTTTACTTTCTTTCTTTTTTTTTGGTTTAAACGACCGTTTGAAAAAAGCATCTTCCACCTTTTGTGTTTACTACATTGTTTTCAATGTTTTGTGTGCCATTTTCTTTTTACTAAAATATCTGCACTTAATTTATTATTTTATTTTATACACAATTGCATTATCAATTCTTTTTTTCTTTTATTTTCTTTTATTTTCTATGGACTTTAAAAATATTCTCTTACATTTTTAAGGACACTAAATTAACTTCAATCAATTATTTATTCAAATTTTATACTTTAATTATTAAATAATGTCCTGGACATTACAGATTATATGGTGATTTTGGTTTGATTATATGGTGATATTGGTTTGTTTAATTATATGGTGATATTGATTTCTATGATGTTGTGATTTTTATTACATTTAATGATATCCGATATATTTGAGAATCTTCATATTTTAATGTTATGAGCCTACTAATGAAATGGCATGCATATTATACTGTCATAAGATATAAACCTGTTAATAAGAAAGACCGAAGGTTTAAGTCCCAATACACTAATCAATCATGTAGACTGAGGGTTAATGTTTCGAGGCAAAGACCGAAGGTTTAAGTCCCAAGGCATCTATACTGGATAATACCGATTTGGTAAGAGACCCACGGTACCAATGAGGGGAAAACAAGAAGTAAAAGACCCACGGCATCTAATTGATAAGACCGTATCATGTGTTAAAGTCTCACGGCATCTATTCATCTATTTATCTATGGTAAGACTGGAGATGGTAAAATACCCACGTCAATGATAAGACCGTATCATGTGTTAAAGTCTCCTGTCATCTATCTATGGTAAGACCGGAGATGGTAAAATACCCACAACAATGATAAGACCATATCATGTGTTAAAGTTTCACGGCATCTATCTATCCATCTATCTATGATAAGACCATATCCATCTATTATTTCATCTGCGAGTATTGTTGGGGATTATGCGCTAATCAAAGTATGCACAGCAGAATACCAATCCTAGAAAAAATTTCTCCCAGATAAACAATGCTAATTAATTAAACTAATATGTTCAAGGTACTTACAATCGAAATCGGCCTCTCCTAGGCTATTAGGGTCAGTTGATTTTGGTTTATTTGCTCATAGCAAGTTGAATGGTGAAGAACGCGTTCTTCGTGTTCTTGACTCAACCTCCAGATTTTCTATCTGATGATGAATATGATCGTGAGTGTGGATTCACAACTTGAAGTAGTAAATTAGTAAATAATACTCCACTATGACCCTTTATTTATAGACTTGGATTTACACTCATGATAGAGTTAGGATATAAGATAGAGTTGTAGCTTAGATAGAATTGGAGTCATATATTAACTAAAATTTCCATCCCTACCATATAGGGTGCATGGCCAAGGGGAGTGAAACACTCTCATTGGCCATGCACCATACAATATCTCCCCATGCATCTAAGGCTAAGGTTTAACCCTACCCCATTGCTACCAATTTTCCAGCATGGGCTTGGGTTATATCCATTAGGCCCAATGCTCTTATAACTATACTTTAACCTTTTGGAATTAATTTCAATAGCTCATAGCCCTTAAATGCTTAAACCCATTGAAAATTAATTCCTAAGCCTATAGCTCTTTAATTGCTTAAGCACAACCATTTTTAAGTAATGAGCCACATAGGAATCAAATTCCTTTAGCCTATGTTTTATCGAATAAAACAATCCAAATAAATAAATACATAACCAAGGCACATAGCATATGGTCAATTTACATCAGCTCAAAGAGTGACCTAAAGGAAAAAATACAATTAGCTTCAAATAGGTCTGTGATATTATCATACAACCCTATTTTATCACGATTGATTCCACTAACCAAATGTGACTGTACTCTAATATGTATTTTCAAATTAATGAATCAATCTCTACGACATACTTAATTATTACATATTACCCCTCATGGAATCATTTCGTAGTTGAACCAAAGCCAATACACCGTTACTTAGTTCACTACATCTTTTCATTGATACTCCTAATTTAATTACATGATATCCTTTTTTCTACCTTGTGAGATTTCATCTCACCTAGCACAAAACAAAGTTTTAGTAAATACCATTGAAATACTCAGGCCGAGCTTTAGAATAATCATTCTCACTAAATTTACATCAAGTGAACCATTCCTTGTCGCTTTGTTCCATGACAAAGGATTTGGATTCCTTCTTGAAGAAGACATTCCCACAATGCTACATGTGATCACCCAATGTACAAAAGTGTTAACCAGCGATTTGATCTCATTCTTGTACATCAAAGTGACCCACACTTTACATTTGAGTTCAGAATCTTCTCAGGATTTAGTCTAACTATTATAAGTTGTCATGCACGTACATCATTCTTAATCAAAGTGTTGGAAGAATGATGACTCATGTAATCCGTTCGGTGCATGGCACTACCTTTTACTTTTACACCAACATATCAACCCGAAGCCCTTCCTGCTTCTCCTAATCAAAATAGATCGTTAAGGTTAACATGTTATAGTCTAGATGGATTTCCCAATTCCATTTATGACTACGAACAATCTTTTATAAATTACAAGGACCTATGACTATGATCTTCTATGTGATAATTTCATTACTCACACCTTAGTCATATACAATGTAACTTAGGGACCTTACACGTGTATCATATGAAAATATTTAAACATATATGTACATGTAAATCAATAATATATATGTCCAATGTTCAATATTATACAATTATAGAAAAGAAACATTAATGCAATTGGAGTTTTGGACACCAGACTCAACAAGTATCATGAACGGGTGCAGAATAGATTGCAGGTTTTGAGTCTTCCACTTGCGTTGTGGTCATTCTCCAAGTAGTTTCTCGATTGACAGTGCAACTTGATGACCGTGCAAACCGTTTTGTGCACTCATGGCCATGTACAACAGTGAGGCTCCCGAATTGGCTACGCATAGTGATGCTCCCTCATGGCCACACAACGTCGTAGAGTTCCTCTTCATTGTTGGTGGTAACGCTGTATAGTTTAACTTCTGCATCTGGTTTTTTTTTTTTTTTTTGATTCTACATCCTTCACATTCATAGTTTCCTCTTTGTCAATACGCATATAATTATGGTGGTTTCCATCTTTGACCACTACTTTGTGATTGGAAAAATTTTGGTGGAGTGGGTCATGCCCGTTTTTGTACTCTGTGAATCTGATCTCAAATCTAGCAAACAACTCATCTACTTTTTTTTTTGGAATTCTTGCATGATATTGTTAACACGTTGATATAGATGATCCTCCATAACTTGAAGCTATGAGTTATGAGAACTTGGCTCTAATACCACTTTGTTATGTGCGTACATAACGTAGGATGATAACTTAATAAAAATGATAGATATGATAGGATTTTCGAGGAATCCTAAACCTCCTATGAGCAATTATAGGTATTCTCAACTTACAAACACAAGACTTGATAATTTTCTTGATTGATTATATTCCATAGCATTGTAGTACTTAAATAACAAAATGCAATGCAAAAGTCTCATGAGAAACAGACTTCAACGTAGACTATAACTCAACTACTAACTACTAACATAATTAAATATATTTATACGAATACTAAGAGTCCTACCAAAACAACATGTCTCTTATTTACCGAAACATAGTCACTTGTTCCAATCCTACGAGAATCCTACTAGAAGTGCAAGACTATTATTCAATAACTAAGTCCTTTATCTAATGGGACATAAGTCCTTATCTAATAAGAGCCTTGCTTGCGAGTAAAGAAAGATCCAACGCAACTTGATCAAGTATAACTCCGAGTCCTCCCCTAGGGTTTTCCTTCTCCGGAGACCGTTAGGAGTGAGTGTTTCAAGTCCCCTGCCGTTTCACTACGTCTGGGAGTTTTGTCCCTGAATCTTCAGTGGTACCCAGGTTCCCCTGCGCAGGAAAGCTTAGGTTGCTGTTGAGTCGCCGGGATGGAGGAGTTAGTCGAATGCATGGGTGATAGGATGAAGCTATCAGAGGGCGAAAGGAATGGAATCGCAATTACAGAAGTTGATATTGCAGACTTACGTGCAAGAGGTGAACGTTGTCTGCTGGGTAGATTGATGTCGGATAGGCGCATCCAAAAGGAAGCTTTTAAGGCGCTTATGTCCAGGTTATGGAAGACCCTTGAATCGGTAGTTTTCAAGGAAATCCACGACAACTTGTGGTTGCTAGAGTTCGCCAACATGGCTGACAAACGGCGGGTTAAGGAGGGCCATCCATGGCTCTTTGACCGAAGTATTCTAGTCCTAAAGGAGTTCGATGAAAGTGTACCACCGGTGCAGATGGATTTTTCCAAAGCTCTGTTCTGGTTACAGGTACATGACATGCCTTTAACCTGCATGAACAGGGAAGCAGGAAACCGTATAGGTCAGTCCATTGGCTCGGTGGAAGAGGTGGATGTTACTGGTGATGGAGTTGGATGGGGTAGGTGCTTAAGAATAAGGGTTTACATTGATATCACGAAGCCTCTGGAAAGGGGTCGTGCCCTTGTTTTAAACGGCAAATCTAGTTGGGTGTCGTTCAGATATGAGAAGCTTCCCCAGTTCTGTTATTTTTGTGGGAGAATCTATCATGCGGGTAAGCCATGCAAGAACAAAACCAGCCACAGAATAAATGATGATGATTCAGCGAAACCTTGGGGAGCTTGGTTACGGGCAAATGACCAACGCTTTGTGAGGGAAGTTTTACCAAAAGGTAGTTGGACAGAGAACAGAACCAGTAAACAGACCATTGTTACTCAAGAAATGGCAGTCACAGGCAACGGGGCAGAAAGACACCCTCCGACTACCGCAGCAGCATGTATGTCAGCGCAAGGCAAGGAGGGTGTGGAGCAGAAAAGTCAAGATGTCCCATCGGATAAATCCTAAGAAGAAACAACAGAAAAGTCGGCTGCACAGTACATGGCAGAATACATGGATATTAATGCAGAGGATACTGTAGGAGATTCGAATGAGACAATTGGGGCTATCCGCAGGGAGAAGGACAAGGAACGGGGTGCTAGGCACCAGAAGCGGGTTGTTACTGGAAGTTTTGGCCAAGACCCAGTGGTAGATTCGGATACGATGAAGCTGTCCAATTGCATAGAGCCATGTGTTGAGGATCCTACAATAAATGAAGGGGATCACATGGTCGGGGAGCTGGAAGTCACGAGGCAACAAGCTGACCACGTGGCAGGAAAGGAGACATGCACTGCCAACGTGGCTTCTGTCCAGTATGGGCCCCAGAAGGAGGTGGCCCTTACCCCACCGAGCATCACAGGAATTGAGGTTCCTCCCACTGCCTCTGATCCGCCCTTCTCCACCGCCGAACACATTGGTGCTCAAAGAGCTCCACAGCTTTCTAATGAGGAGGCTTCGAAGGCCCGGGGTAAAACTCGCACGTGGAAGAGGAAAGCCAAGGAGCACACGGTTGGTAGTATCCAGAATGTCAAAAGGAAAAGAAAAATCGAAGATGAGGAATGGGTGCCTGATGATGCTCAGGAGGCTCAGACAAAGAGAAGCAGAGTCCGGGGGGAAGCCCCTAATCAGTTGGCAATGGCGGTGGCTGATCCTCAGCCCCGCCCGCCACAATGAGGCTCTTATGCTGGAACTGTCGAGGGCTTGGGAACCCTCGAATAGTTTGGTACCTTCACCATATGGTGATTGATAAGAAACCCTGTTTTATTTTCCTTATTGAAACTCTGTGTATGCATAAACAAATGGAAAAGATCAGAAGTCTCTTAGGTTTTGAAGGCCTTTTTGTTGTGAATCCGGTTAGCAGGAGTGGGGGCCTTGCTATTCTCTGGAAAAGGAAAAATTCTCTGGAGATTTTTAACTACTCTCGGTTCCACATTAATGCTGTTATCAGTGAAGAAGATGGCAGTTCGGGCTGGAAGTTTACGGGTTTCTATGGAAACCCTGATGCTGCCAAGAGAAGCGCCTCTTGGGACCTCTTAAGACACCTCAAATCCTTTCAACCCTCAGCATGCCTCTGTGCGGGTGACTTTAATGAAATTACAAAGCAAGCGGAGAAAGATGGAGCAGCCCTTAGACGTAACTCCCAAATGGACAACTTCAGGACGGCCTTAGCAGACTGTGACCTGTGTGATTTGGGCTTCACCGGGCCTCGGTACACTTGGTGCAATAACAAAACTGATGGGAATTTCACGCAGGAGCGACTCGACCGAGCGGTTGCTAACAGAGACTGGTGCTCTCGTTTCCAACATGTGGAGGTCTCTGTTTTGGTAGCCACCTCCTCGGACCATAACCCGATTCTCATCTCCTACAATGAAGTACCCACTGATCCCCTCACCTACCGTCGGGCTTTAAATTCGAAGCCAACTGGCAATTGGATCCGGATTATCGCAACATTATAAAAGAAGCTTGGGGACAGAATGTGGCCACCGAGAGCCGGAGGATGGACATTCAGTCCCGCTTATCAGCTTGCCAAAAAGCCCTTTCCCAGTGGAGCAAACAGAAGTTTGGGAGGGATACAGAGCTGTTAAAACAGAAAAGAGAGAGGTTACTTGAGCTTCAACGTAGCAGTCGGTCAGAACAGTCAGTTGCCATCAAACATCTGCAGGAAGATATTGACATCATCCTGGAGAGAGAGGATGTTAGGTGGAAACAAAGAGCCAAACAGAACTGGTACCGCCATGGAGACCGCAATACTCAATTCTTCCATGCATGGGCCAACCATCGCAGGAGAATTAATAGCATCCGGTCCATCACAGATGCTCAAGGCAGGTCGTGGAGACGGAAGAAAGAGGTATGTCGAGTATTTATTGACTACTATAAAGACATGTTTAGTTCTAACCCCCCCCCCCCTCGGAGTTATCCCTTTGCTTGGAGCACGTGGAACCCCGTGTTTCAGCGGAGATGAACTCTAAGCTTTTACGGCCCTTCACAGAGGAGGAGGTTGGTCTAGCCCTATCCCAAATGCACCCGCTAAAATCCCCCGGTCCAGACGGTTTCTCTGCTGGTTTCTTCCAAAAGGAGTGGACCACTGTGGGACGTGAAGTCACCAGAGCTACCCTTTCCTTCCTCAATAGAGGCCATTCGACCCTGCCATAAATGCTACAAACATTTGTTTCATCCCTAAGGTTTCATCTCCGGAGACAGTAAAGGACTACAGACCTATCAGCCTCTGCAATGTGGTGTACAAGCTAATCTCAAAGGTGTTGGCTAATAGGTTGAATACGGTCCTGCCCCTCATCATCTCCCCTGAACAGAGTGCTTTCATCTCGGGTCGGCTAATCACGGACAACATCATCGTGGCTTTTGAAACCCTCCACACCATGGATACGCGGCTTAAGGGTAAAGATGGTTTCATGGCTGTAAAACTCGATATGAGTAAGGCCTATGACCGTCTAGAATGGGACTTCTTGGAGGCTATGTTGCGGAAACTCGGTTTTGCCGAGAGATGGATCCGGCTGCTCATGACTTGTGTCCGCTCTGTTTCTTATGCTCTCCTCATCAATGGCCAACCTCATGGCCACATCATCCCCTCTAGAGGCATTCGGCAGGGGGATCCCCTGTCGCCCTACTTCTTCATTATCTGTGCCGAGGCCTTGACAAGCATGCTCAACCACTCCACCGGGATGGGAAAGTTTCTGGGGGTTCCTATCTCTTGAGGCGGAACAAGGATTAGTCACCTACTTTTTACTGATGATAGTCTGCTTTTCATGCGTGCTAGTTCCCGTGACTGGCAACATGTTAAAGAAATCCTGGACATCTATGAGAGGGCTTCTGGGCAGAAGGTCAATCTGGAGAAGACCTCTCTTTTCTTCAGTAGAAACACAAGGGAGGAGGTTCGGGCTTCCATTTTGCAGGAAACGGGTTTTAGCCTTACTCAGCAGTATGAGACCTATCTGGGGTTACCGACTCTTGTTGGTCGCTCCAGAATTTCTACTTTCAATTTCATCAAAACTCGAATTTGGAACCGAATGAATGGTTGGAAAGAAAAATTTTTGTCTCATGCAGGCAAGGAGACCCTTATCAAAGCTATTTTACAGGCCATTCCGACTTACACTATGAGTGTTTTCAAACTCCCAGTAACTCTCTGCCGTGAAATCAACTCGATGTTGAGCAAGTTCTGGTGGGGACATATGGATAACACTGATCGAATGGCGTGGATGTCTTGGAAGGGCCTTGGCAGAAGCAGGAACTCAGGGGGCCTGGGGTACAGGGATTTGGAGAGCTTCAACAATGCTCTTCTTGCCAAGCAAGGGTGGCGCCTAGTCCAGAACACTGATTCTCTGGCAGCTCGAATTCTTAAAGAGAAATATTTCCCTGCTAAGTCTTTCTTAGGAGCTCCTCTTGGCAATAGACCATCCTTCCTTTGGCGCAGCATCTGGAAGGCAAAACCCCTGCTCGAGGAGGGGTTGATTTGGAAGGTGGGAGATGGTTCAAAGATCAACATATGGGGAGATCGGTGGATTTTGTCTCCCTACACCAATACCATCCAATTGCCAGTGAATGTTTTAAGCAAAGATGCTAAAGTGGCGGAGCTCATAGACCATCATAGCCGATGGTGGAACATACCACTTATTGAGCAAATTTTTCCAGCAGAGGTAGTTGAGAAAATCTGCAGTCTAGCCATCTGTCCAGGCGTAGCACAAGATAGACAAGTCTGGGCTCATACTGCTAATGGGCACTTTTCTGTTAGGAGTGCTTATTTTTTGGAAATTGACCGTAAGGGCAGAGCTCTTTGCAGTAGCTCTTTCAGCCCCCAACAAAGCTCTATTTGGAAGACCATCTGTAAGCTTCAAGTGCCCCGAGCTGCTCAGCTCTTCCTTTGGAGGGCCTACAACGATATTCTTCCCACGAAGGATAGATTACTGAAGAGGAAGGTGGTGTCTGACCCGCTCTGCCCTCTGTGTGGCCGTGAAGTGGAAACAACAGGACACATCCTGTGGACTTGTGATGCTGCTCAAGCAGTTTGGGCTGAAAGCTCACGTGCTATCCAAAAATGTGCTACTGAAGCCAAAGACTTTCTTTCCATCCTCAACGATCTAAGTGATCGCCTAGCTCAGGAGGAGCTGGAATTTGTAGCTTTGATAGCTCAAAAATTATGGACCCGAAGGAATCAATGGGTCTTTGAAGGCACCTTTGTGAACCCAAAGTGTCTGATTTCCAGTGTTAGTGACTCCTTGGATTTGTTCAGGAAGGTGCATGCCCCCGTGATGTCGACTGTTCCCAGGGAAGGCCCCTCCCAAACCATTTGGATCCCCCCGCCTGTTAATAGTTTCAAGGTGAACTGGGATGCCTCTATTGACAGAAGGAAGAATATAATGGGCGTGGGGATTGTCGTGCGTAACCATGCAGGTCGTGTTTTAGCAGTTCAATGCTTAGTGCAGAAGTTTATTGTGGACCCTTCCACGGCAGAAGCGATCGGCGCAAGGGTGGGGGCTGAGCTCGGCAGAAAATTAGGACTCCATTCAATTCTGTTAGAAGGTGATGCCAGCGTAGTGGTCGAGGCTTTGAGGCGGGAGGAAGAGGACCTTAGCAGATTTGGTAATGTCATTCTAGAGACCAAGGAGATGTTGAAGGATTTCCACTTTTGGAAAGTGAACCTTGTTAGGAGAGAGGGGAACAATGCAGCCCACCTTCTTGCTAGGTTTGCCACTAACCAGGAACTTAACCAAGTCTGGGTGGATTCTTTTCCATCGTGTATCTCAGGAACTATTTGTAATGAACTTCATTTGTCTAATATCTAATGAAATTACAAGTTCCTTTCAAAAAAAATAAGAGCCTTGCTTTAAGAGCAACAATTATATTCTCTATCAAGTATTCTTCTTCAACATGAAGTCATCTTTCCATATAACTATAGACCCGTAACATACCTAGAGAAATTTGAGGGTTTAAGCTCAAACTTTAAGGATTAACACAAAATGTAAGAAAAGCTAGGGTTTGTAGATTTACCTCAAATTAATCAGTGAAAACAATGATTTCCCACCAAGGAGATAGTAGATAGAAGAGGAGTCTTCTTTGGGCTTTTGGTGCCCATAAAGAAAGAGATGCTTGGGAATTGTTGGCCGGTGAAAGCAGAGGAAAGAAGCCAACCAATCAAGTAGAAGATACCTCTCTTGAAGTTCTTTAAGCTCGTATTCAGTTGGTTGACCCTGTTTGTGTAAATAAGAAAGAAAGTGCTTTCCTAGCATCGTCCGCATATCTCGAAGGATCATGGATCACGTTTCCTATGTTAGATTTGAGTTTGGAAGCTTCAAAATACAAGGTCTAGGGGTTTAGGTGCAAACCCTAGGAGAGAGAATAGAGATTTTCGTGTGGGTGAGAGAAAGAGGGGAAAAAGTGGGCTGAAAAATGCGTTTAGCCAACTTAAATCCCGGATATGCCAGTTGTGAAATGCGCATCCAAACTCTCGGGTTGATTTGTCTAGACACCTAAATGTCCCATCTGGACATATGCCCAAAATTGAACTATATGTTTAAGCTAGTTTAAGCTGTCCAGACATAGTGAGGTTTCGTCCGGACACACATTGAACCTGGGACTCTCGGTCCAATCTGCCCACAAGCCGTCTGGACACGGAAGCGAACGGGACCCTATTGCCTGACCTGTTCGAACACCAACTCAAGGTTTCAGACTTTAAGTAATTTCTAAGTGTCATTTTCCATTCTTTACCTAATTATTCACTTAATTAGTATAATTTGTGTTTTAAAATATTAATTAATATCTTGGATGTTACACCTGTGACAAGGACAAAATATGGCCATCGTGGTTGAAGCCTTTCTCAAAGAGATCTTATTTGTTCATTGCATGTTACACGTTAATTTAGGGACTTGAAAAGGCATGGAAGTAATTGTTTCGTGCTGGAACTTGACCTTTTGGTGTTGGGTGGAAACTCTTGTTGGGGGATTATATGCATATCAAAGTAAGAGCAGTGGAAAAACCGATCTTAATAAATTTTTTACTTCAAGATAAACAAGGCTAGATAAATTAAATATACAAGTTCGGGGCACTTACAATCAAATTCAACATTTCCTAGGCATTTAGGGTTATTTGACTTTGGTTGGGATTCTCCTTGCATGTTGAATGATCAAAAACACGTTATTGATCTTTTTCGAGTTATTGATTAAACTTTCATATCGTTTCTCTGATGACTGAATATGATAGTGATTGTGGACTCGCAAACTACTGATATAGTGAATTGGTAAATTATGCTTCACTATAATCCTCTATTTTTAGACTTGAATTTACAATCATGATAGAGTTTGGAAATAAACTGGAGTTGTAGCTGAACACGCTCTTAAGCATGGTCTTGGGTTTTATCTTTAGACTCAATGGTTCTTTAACTCCACTTAAGCTTTATGGAATAAATTCTAAGAGCCCAAAGCTCTTTAATTGCTAAAGCCTTTAGGAAATAAATTTCTAAGCCCAATCACCTATAAAAGTATTAAGCACTTATGAATCATATTCCTTTGGCCAATGTTTTATCAAATAAAACAATCAAAACAAATAAATGCATAACCAAGGCTCAAAACAAATGGTCAATTTACATCAGCTCAAAGAGGGACCTAGAGGGAAAAATACTATTAACTTTAAATAGGTCAATGACAATATCACATGACACTATTTAATTACAATTGATTCCACTAAACAAATGTGACTGCACTCTAATATGTATTTTTAAATTAATGACTCAATTCTTGTGACGTACTTATTTATTACATATTACCCATCTATGGAATTATTCTGTAATTGAACCAAAGTTAATACATTATAACTTTGTTCATTACCTCTTTTCCTTGATAACTTGATTTAATTACATGATATATCATTTTTGTACGTCGTGAGATTTCATTTCTCACCTTGCACAAAATAAAGTTTTAGTAAATATCACTAAAACACTTTGGTCCGAGTTTTATGATAATCATTCTCATTAAATTTACATCAAGTGAAATATTCCTTATCACTTTGTTCCAAAGGATTTGGATTCCTTCTTAAAGAAGGTGTTCCCACAATGCTATATGCGATCACTAAATGCACAAATATATTGACCATTGATTTGGCATATGCATGAATTCCACACTAAATGTCTTGGTGTACACTTGATGTATATTAAGGTAATATCAAAATATCCGACTATCGCCTACCGACCGCCACCGAACAGGCATCTATCGCCTATCGACTCTACCGATTTATTTTGGTTAGGTAGTTGATATATATTTTTATTTCGAAAGTCAGTTCGGTTCAATAGTTGATATAGGTGATTTTTTATTTTTTATTTATTTAATTTAATTTTTTTTTTTTCCGGTTAACCAAACCGAACTGACTTGTAACCGATTGAATCGAACCGACACTTTGGATAGAAACGACGTGTTTCGTTTGATCATTTTGCCTTTTTCGTTTTTTTGAAATCAAAACGACATCGTTTCATTAATTGATTTTAACCGACTTAACCGACTGCCTTTTAATCGACTTAACTGAGCGTCTTTTAACTGACCTTACTGCTTTGACCAAAAAATTTAAAATTATAGGTTGTCGAAATGAAGTCGGTAAATTAACTAAGTTAACCCACTTTGTCGGTTAACCGGATCGGAAACCACTAATTGAACCGATACCCGCCCTAGTATGCAAATAATTCATCTCTTTGATAAATCTGGTCGGCCAAAGCAAGGTATAGGGGAAGTACACGTCAGTACGGATTGCCTCACTTCCAACTCATAACGTGGCGCCTTATGGTTGGCTCTACCTTTCTATTTCACCTCTGACCCAAAAATAGAA
Organism: Alnus rubra; assembly: GCA_028654335.1. Taxonomy (NCBI): domain Eukaryota; kingdom Viridiplantae; phylum Streptophyta; class Magnoliopsida; order Fagales; family Betulaceae; genus Alnus; species Alnus rubra. The sequence continues at coordinate 1,952,247 of JAJPGS010001420.1, read as the reverse complement.
AAACAAAAAATAAAGGAAAACGAAAATTGTTTCTCAACGGAAAAGTAGAAAACTTAGCGATCTTGTAGAGCGAGAGGGAGAGAGAGTGTCGCCGTAATATACCGTTGTATCGCCGTATTTGTCTGCGATTTCGCCGGGGAAAGTGAGTGTCTGGAGCCGGAAGCGGTTTGATATTCGGATCGGATTCTTTTTGGTGGTGAGCGGAGATGGTGAATTCAATGGTGGAACGAGCCACGAGCGACATGCTGATCGGTCCAGATTGGGCTATGAACATAGAGATCTGCGACATGCTCAATCAGGACCCTGGGTACGCGTTGCACTGGGTTTCAATCTCCCTCTCGTTTTCGTTGATGCCGGCTCTTTTGCTGTTGTGTTTTGAGGATTGAATTGCTTAATTTTTTTTTTCTCTCGTTTTTGAAATTTTTCAAAGTTTATATTTGAATTTAGTGAATGAATTGGGAATTGGTGTTTTTAATTTGATCGAAGGTAGCTACCTCGGGTTTGATTGCCGAGGGAATAGAACAGAAAAACCACGTTAAAATCTGATGCTAAACGTTAAACGAGAAAACCCTCGTTACTTTATTGTCTCTCATATAGAGTTAATTAGGATTTTTTTTTTCAAATTTTTTTTTACGTTTTCTGATTATCTTAGAGAGCAATACAGGGCCAGACTTGGATAGATAATCTAGTTTCTTTGGGACATTATTTGGATATAGAATGCGAGCTTCACTATTAGTGAAAACCCATAGCGGTTTTATGAACTTTTGCATCAGTTTTGTGAATTAAACTTTTGTTAATTAAATAATATGGGGATGGCACATTTGGTCAGTCGGGTTGTAGTTTATTGTAATTGGCGTTTGGTTGATAAAATTGCTGTTTGTTCTGCTGTGCTAAATTTTGGGAACTTGGCCAATGAACTCTAGCTTCAAATGGCCGCTCCTCCCCTCTTAAGAAAGGAGCGAAGGGAGGGTTGTGGATACAAGACGCACTGGATGGATGCTTGTATAACTTAACAATAATGAAATAAAAACAAGTTAAAAACTTATTTGAGTGGTAAAATCTATTTACTTGAATGGTTTGGTTGATTTGTGATCATATAGCGAGTGCGTTCATTTCAAAGATCAGGATTCCAATTATCTTATTGGTTCTAAAACTATTTTTTGATTAGGGAGGGGACGTACAAGTTGAAGATAAACTTGTTTGTGAGAACTTAAGAATGCTTTCGAACAAATTTATTGTGCTTTTGTAATGCATTGATGGTTGGAAACAATGAACGATAAGAAGGTGCCAAATATGAATAGAATAAGTCATGTTTGCACTTCTTCGATTGCATGTTGCATGGTGGTTCCCTGTAAGGAGGTCATGTCCTACAAATCATGGCGCCACTAGGGGGGGAGCCACATGCATGGTGATCACATTCATTGTTTATTCTCACACTTCTGATCTTTTTTAGAGGGCAACTGGATTTTTTTATGTTGATATTATTTCTCATTCAATTTCCCTAATTTTTTGATAATATATTGTTAGGCAAGCAAAGGATGTTGTTAAAGGTATAAAGAAGCGCATTGGCAGTAAGAATCCAAAAGTTCAACTTCTCACCCTAACAGTAAGTCCACAGAACTTGATAGAGACTCGTACACACACACACACACACACACACACACACACATGAATATGCATATGGATTTATAAAAAATTAAGTAAATGTGGTTGATTTTTGACAAATTGTCTTTACTATTTTTAATTTTTTAATTTTTGATGTTAGTATTTCTTCTTGTGTTTTGTCTTTGTCAAACTACTAATTAATGCTTACCAGCTATTGATTAGGACTTAAATTTCCTACAAATTGGGTTGTAGGAACTCCTACAAGCTAGCCTCTTAGAAAGTGACATGTGTCCCTTAACATGTGAGAATCACATTTTTTTTTTTTTTTGGTTATAGTATGTGCTTTTCACATGCTCTTTTAATAGAATTAATAAGAAAGCATGTGTTTCTCACATGCTTAAAAGATACACGTCACTTTTTAGAGGTTGGGTTGTAGGAACTCTTACAACTCCATTTTGTAGGAAATTTTTGTCTGATTGATTATAGGTTTGGTCAACCTTCTTTTGTTTGGTATCCAATAGGTTAATTACTTTTCTAGTATCATTGCTGATTGTCTTTGTTGAGAAAATAAATGGTGGGTTAATTTCTTATTAGATACCCACACTTTCATTTATTGTTTATAGAGGTGATTACACTTAAAGATTAACACAATATCTATCAACAAGATGCAATTTATCATAACTTCTAAACAAGATAGACTACTAAAATAGTCAGATAAGATTAAACTACTATCCTAACACTCCTCAAGTTGGAGAATATATATCATATAAACCCAACTTTGAGAAAATATATGCAACATGTCCATGACCAAGAGCTTTGGTGAATAAAACCTGCTATTGATTTTTTGACATCACAAAAGGAGTAACAATCTCTTTATTGACTAACTTGTCACAAGCAAAATGATAGTCCACTTCAATATGTTTGTACGTTCATGAAAATTGGATTAGGCGCTATATGGATTGCTGCCTGATTATCACAAAACAACATCATAGGTGTTGCTACTTTGTACTTTAAAACCGATTTCTTGAAGAAAGTTTCTTAACAACACGAGCTCACAAGTAGTGTGAGACATTGCTCGATATTCAGCTTTGCACTAGACCTGGCAACCACTTTTTGGTTCTTGCTTTTCCAAGTTACTAAATTACCTCCGAGAAAGATACAATAACCTATGGTAGATCTTCTATTTGAGTATGAGCCAACCTAATTTGCATCAGTATAACCCTCAATGCGCAAGTACCCATTAGCTCTATATAATAATCCACGTCTTGGAGATCCTTTAGATATATGAGAAGACTTTAAACTACAACACAATGTGGCATTCTTGGCTTTTCAAGAAATTGACTAACCACACTCACTGCCAACAGTCATTGAAGAAATTCTCAGCAAGTTGGCTTCTCTCCTTTTTGTCTCTATTCTTCTCTGCCCTAGTGATGGGGCGTGAGAGCGCGTTCAGCTAGGGGCTCGTTTTCTTTTCCGTCCTCTCGCATCCTCTTTCTTAGCCTCTCGCTTGGTTCTCAAGTTTCGTGTTTCGGTTCTCTGATTTGTTGGGTGGTTCTTTTTCCGGCGATGTAGTTTTTTTGGGTTGGTCGTCTTAGTTCTGGGTGTGTCGTGAGATGGATAAGAATTTCATAGTGGAGTCAAAGTCTTTTGCCTTCTCGGTTTTGGGTGGGGTGTTGACGTTGAGGGTGGAGGAGGAAAAATTTTCTGGGTGTGGTCATCTTGAATTCTCAGAGCTCCGAGTGGCTTGCGTCGACGTTGGAAGTGTTGTTGGGTTTCCCGGAAGAGTAAGATTTTGTTAGGTAGTTCAGAGGAGGATCGAAAATTCTGATTACTCGGAGAGGTGGGAATAAAGCTGGGCGCTTCTTAGAGGCGACAACATTCGGGTTAGGCGGTCGGAAAGGGTTCATTCTTATCCCCGAGGGCTGTGGAGGGTGGGGATGGCTTAAATTCTCCGACTAGTTGAGAAAGGTTGTAGATTTTCTCTCAGTTTCGATGAGTTTTGGGCTCGGTTCCTCATCTACATTGGAGAAGAAGGTTGTGAAGGGTGTTCGGCCGACTCTGGGCTTGGCTTCAAAGTGGACGGGGCCTTCTTTTGCAGAGGTGTTGAGGTCAGATTCGACCATTGCTGCGAAGGCGTTGCCCATCATGGGTGGTGGTCGTTCCTGGTTAAGGGCTTCGTTGGCGGAACCTTGTGAAGTTTGATCTTCTTCCGGCGGGGTGGCATGGAGAGGCCGATCCGAGATCGGTGGTGGATTACTTCTCGTTGGAGTCTTATCCGCTTGATCTGCTGGACAAAGACCAGCATGTTCGACTGCAGGGTAAGTACTCGTTCGAATTTGAATTTTGAAAATTTGAGTTTGCGGACATGGCGTAAGTTGGGTCCCGGTTTTTATTTGGCATTGGGCTGGGCTATAAGGAGATTTTTGGACGGGTTTGCTGGGTCGGGGTTGAATCGAAAACCCTTAGGTTTCCGTGTGGCTTGACTCATGCGGAAACTTAAAGTTTCCTGTTTGCCGCCATTCCTGCCGGAATTGACACCAGAGGTGTCTTCTGGGTTGGTTCTGAATCGGCTTCCTCCTGGGGGTTTGGAGGTTACAGCATTGGGAGCCACAGAAGGTGCGAGTCCAGCTTCGTCGGTTTTTGTTGGGGATTTCTTTTAGGTCAGAGCCCTCGTTGGCGGCAGTTACAGGGACGGATCCATTTTTGTCTTCTTCCGGGGGTGAGTCGAGCAGTTTCCAGGTGTTTTTGGTGTATTCTAGCCGGACTCCAGCCTCTAAAGTATTTGGTTTCCCCCCTTCGTCGGCACCAGATCAGGGTTTTTCGACAGATCTTGCTCCTTTGGCTCCTGTCTTTAAGTTCACTCTATTGGGGACGCTTCATATTCCTAAACCCTGTTCTGCCCCTCTGTCTTGCGCTGGAGCAGCTGTTTTGGGAGAGAAGCTGCGTTCTACTCCCCCGTGATGGTTTCTAAGCCTTTTTAGTGTTACTACAGGAAGGCAAAAAAACTGAGGGAAGGTTTCTAAGCTTTTCCAGTGTTACTTTCTGATTCCCTAGAAGCTGCGAAGATGTCTGTTGGCTACGCTGATAAGAGGGTTACGGTTGCAGAGTTGCCAGCGGAGAAGGTGGCAAAGCCTCCTGCAATGAAGAAAAAAAGACGCCAGTGAATCAGGGCCTTTTTAGGAAGGGGTTTTTCAACCTTCCCTTGATAGTTTCAGTCCCTCTCGCATCGCTTCAGGAGGTCAATAATGGTGGGGTGGTAGGTATTTCCTCTCCTTCGAGTGGTTGCTTAAATGGTTTCTCCCAATCCCGGAATTGGCCAGTTGGTTTTGATCATAACGGAGAGATTGTGGTGTTGGAGGAGGAAGATGATGATTATTGGGATGGATTGTCCTTAGATTGGGCGATGGATGGGGATTTTGGGGAGGAGGCCATGGCTATTCGGGATGCCATGGAAGAGGAATTCCAGTTGATTGCGCGCCAGAAGTTTAAAGAAAAAGAGGAGCTTCTGAATTTGCATAGCTCCATCAATTACAACGACGCGAAAAATTCCTCTAGGCGTAGGAAAGGCAAGGCACGCATGTTGTAGGCTTGTCGTGCCTTGGTGGGTAGTGGGTAGTCTTGTTCTTAGTTGGGTCCTTTTGCAGTTTGTTTTTGGTTTTTTCGTTTTCTGGGGCCTTGGTGTTGTGGGTTTTTGCGGGTAGCTTTGGTTGTTCTTGTGTACTTAGGGGCGTCTTACGCTTTCTTTAATAAAGTTTTCTTACTTATATATATAAAAAAGATAGTGATTGTGATGTTAGAGCTGAAGAAGATAATGTTCCATGGAAGAAGAATTTTAGCGTGACAAGATGATATCGCGCCAAAAGTCTAAAGGAAAAAGGGAGCTCCTAAATCTGCATAGCTCAATCAACTATGGCGACGATAAATCTTCCGCTAGGCGTAGGATAGGAAAGGACTTTATGTTGTAGAGTTGTGTGCCTTTGTTGCTTGGGTGGGTCTGTGGGTCTTTCATCGGGTTCGGTTTTTGCTTGGTTTATTTTGTGGAGTGTTTCTCTTGGGTTTTTCTCGAGTTTTGGGGTTTTTCCTTTGGGTTTAGGGGGTCCTGTTGGGGGTAATGGGGTTGGTTTCGGTGCTCTTAGGGGCTCTTTTTGTATTCGCAAGTTACTTTTGGGGGTTTCTCTTATTTTGTGGAGGTTTCTATTATGCTTGTTAGGGGTTTTCTTGTGGGTTTCTTGTGGGCTTTTTTTGATTTTTTTTATGGGTTAGCTAAGTTTGCTTCTGTGTATACTTCCTGTGTACTTAGGGACGCCTTACGCTTTTTTAATGAAATTCTCTTATTTATCAAAAAAAAGAAGATAATGTTCCACTCTCTTTATGTACATGGAGAGTAGTATGGAATAGTTTGCTTGTTTATAAGTTTATTGAGTTTTTGGAATTTTGTTCATCTTTTTCAATACTTTAGGGGTTCTCTTGTATTCTTTCTGTGTACTAGGAGTTTTCTTGTATAATTTCATAGAGAGTGACTGGTTTATAATAGATGGTCATGAGTGTTAAGTTATACATTGCTTATTTAGTAGGTGAAACTGAGTTTTATAAGTGATTATATGAAAGCTTAAGATTGATTCGTCATTTTGGGATGATAGCATAGATGTGGCTAGCACTTTTTCTTGAGTTACGAATGGTATCAGAGTTACATAGTGACGCCATGTAGTATTGGAGGTCTGCATGATGTGGCCCTGATGAGGAGTATCCCATATAGAGTGGGTGATTCATAAAGATAATCATTAGTGCTAAGTCTCACATTGCTTAGTTACTAGGTGAAATTGGGCTTTATAAGGAATTTTAGAGAAGCTCCAATTTGATTAGTCATTTTGGGATAATAGCGTAGATGTGACCAACGCTTTTCCTTGAGTCGTTACATGAGGATATAGGATAATGTGCAATACAAGAGTGAGTACCTTTACACAAAGCAATAGGTAATGTATCAGAGGATATAGGAGCGGGATCCACAGACAGAGAAGAAACTGGTGGTGTTGAGGAGTGCATGTCCTTTTGACATCGACGAGTGTACACCTGAAAAGAAGGGGGTGAAGGAATGGATGTAGTAATAGAGATAGGAACAGGTAATGGGATATCATGGGGATCAAATGATGGACTCTTAGATTGAGTAGAAAAATACAGTTGAGTTTCAAAAAATGCAACATCAACGGACAAAATGTTTACGTAAGATAGGACTGTGACACTGATAACCTTTTTGAGTATGAGAATATCCAAGAAAGACACACTTATGAGTGTGTGGATCAAGCTTATCCGTACATGGACTAAGATTATCAACATTACAGACACATCCAAAAACTTGTGGGGTAAGAGAGAATAGACATTATTCTGGAAACAATACTTGATGGGGTGACTTGCCATCAAGAAGTTGAGTAGGCATGTAGTTGATTAAATATCACGTAGTTAAGACTGCACCACTCCAAAAAGATTTAGGAACGTTCATTTGAAACTAAAGAGCACGAGTTGGTAATAGGTGATGATTTTTCTGTTCAGCAACCCTATTTTGTTGAGGTGTATAAGCACATGATGATTGATGCATAATACCATGAGACGCAAAGAAATCAACAGATGCTGCAGAGAAGTATTTCTTTGCTTATTAGAATGCAAAATACATAAATGTAAACCAAGTTGTGTCTGAATTTCCATATAGAAAGACTTGAAAAGGGAAAACAATTCAGAACAATATTTTATTAAGAAGAAACCAGATATTTGAGAACAATCATCAACAAAGGTAACAGAGTACCTGTAACCAAGATATGAACTATGAAGGAACTTTCTAAGGACCCCAAATATCTGACTGAACTAACCTAAATGGTATAGACTCACGACTACTATCTCTAGAATAAGAGGAAGCATGATGATGCTTACTCAATTGACAAGTATCACAATCAACTACAATCTTATTATTTAAAGTAGGACTAATTGACGCAAGACACATACTGGTGGGTGACCAAGGTGGCAATGCCACTGGAACGGATGGAGACTGGAAGAAGAGTGGAACTCTTGAATTCTTGGTGTAACATTTATGTTGTAGAGGTCATTCACTTCATGACCTCCACCAATCATTTTCCTTGTCTTTAGATCCTGAAAGACACAATAATGAGCAAAAAAATGGACAGAATAATTTAAGAGCTTTGTGAGTTTGTTGACTGAAACCAAATTAGTTGAAAATTTTGGAACAAATAAGATTGACGATAGGGAAAGATTAGGTAAAACATTTGTTGTTCTTTTACCTTCGCTACCTACGGGTCCTCTTATTATGCTTCGAAGCTGTCTCTGGCTTAAAGGTCAATTTGGCCAAATCCCTCTTGGTCCCTGTTGGCAATGTGGACAATGTTGCTGAGTTGGCTGCTATCTTGGGCTGCAGGACTTCCTCCTACCCGTGAAGTATCTTGGTATGCCGCTTGGGGTGTGTTACAAGGTTACGTCTATCTGGGATGATATCATGGTTAAGATGGAGTGTTGCTTGGCCAGTTGGAAAACGTTGTATTTATCCAGGGCGGCAGGGTTACCCTCATCAAGTGTACTCTCTCCAATCTCCCTACGTACTTCTTGTCCCTCTTTCTCATTCCTGTTCGTGTGGTCAATCGCATTAAGAAGCTCCAAAGAGACTTTCAATTTGGGGGGGGGGATAGGCGATGAATTTAAAATATCACATGGTTAGATGGGCCAAGGTATGCTCTCCGATCTCCGAGGGAGGGCTAGGGATCAGAAATTTGAGGGCTTTCAATCGCGTCCTGCTTAGCAAATGGCTATGGCGCTTTTGGGTTTGAGAGAGGTGTGGTGGATTCTAAATACGGCAGTCTATGGGGCAGGTGGTGTCCTTTGGAGCCGACAGGTGCCTTTGGCTTGCGGGTGTGGAAGAAGATTAGAAAAGGTTGTGTTTCATTCTCTCGATTCACTAGATTTGTCGTGGGGAATGGCTCCAAGATCAGCTTTTGGCATGATTTGTTGTGTGGGGACACGGCTCTCAAAGAAGCTTTTCCAGCTTTATTTGGTATTGCCTGTGTAAAGGGCGCTGCTGTTGCAGATAATTTGGAGCATTTGGGCGACTCAATCCAGTGGAACGTGAGCTTCACTGGGGAGGCCCACGATTGGGAGGTGGATGTCTTTGTTTCTTTCTTCCAAGTGTTGCACTCAGTCAAAGTGAGCAGAGACAGTGAAGACAAGTTGTGGTGGGTCTCCTCCAAAAAATGAGTGTTCAAAGTCAAGTCTTTCTTTTACTCCTTAGCTACCTCCGGTAGTAGCCTCTTTCCCTGGAAAAGTGTTTGGCGCACTCAAGCTCCATCAAGGGCTGCCTTCTTTGTGTGGACCGCGGCTCTTGGCAAGATTCTCATCCTGGACAATCTCAGGAAACGGCATGTTATCGTGATATACAAATGCTATATGTGTAAGAAGATTGGGGAGTCTGTAGATCATCTCCTTCTCCACTGCGATGTGGCTTCTATTTTGTGGAGTTCCCTCTTCAATCGTTTCGGGATGTTTTGGGTTATGCCTAGACGGTTATTGACTTGCTTGCATGTTGGTAGTCATTTGGAAGATCAAGGAGCGCTACGGTTTGGAAAATGACACCTATTTGCCTCTTTTGGTGTCTATGGAGGGAAAGAAACAACAGGATCTTTGAGGACTTGGAAAGTACTTTGGAAGAGATTATTTCCTCGTTCTATCATTACTTATGTCCACCCTTTGTCCTTTTCTTTTCTTGACTTTCTCACTCACTTTTCTCTTTGTAGTTAGGTGTTTTTCTTGTATACTCCAAGTGTACTAAGGGGCACCTTACGCTTTTTTAATAAGATTGGTTTCTTACTTATCAATAAAAAAGAAAAAGAAAAAAGAGCCATTAACAAGCCCAACAATTTTCTGGGAGGATCGGTTCCAAGAGGAGAAGATATTGGAATTACCTGTCATATGATCATTGGCTCCAGAATTAATAATCTATGAATTTGAAGAGGATGCGGTACCTGTTTTTGTAAGAGCCACAGTAATTAGAAAAAGAAAGAAAGAATCACAGTGGAGGAAGATGATGGCTGATTTTGGTGTTGACGAAAGAATTTGTCAATGTCCTCCTTTGTCAAGACAATTGGACACTGATGAGGCCTGTTGGTTTGAATGATCAGTAGAGGATACTTGATTGGCAGTAGGTTAGCATGTATGTCCTAGTAATAGTTGATTGATTTCCACAGACACCACAATTGGTACACACTGTCTGGAACCCTGACCACGTCCGCCGTATCTTCCTCCTGAATCTCTGCCATGGCCTCTACCACCCCTGCCACCACAATTACCATGACCACCACTACATCTAGACGAGACAGCAAGAGCTGCCTGTTCAGTAGAAGACCCGGTGTCAGATAATTTGGAGATGAAGGATGCTCAGAGCTACCTAAGATTTGGGACTGGATGAGTTCAGTTTCAGGTCAGAGAGCAGACCTGATTAGATAGGCCGAGCTGAACTAGGAGGCTCAAACAAAGAAAGACATTAACCACGAAGAATGGGCCATGCTTATCATGTAGATGGGCCGAGCTAAACGAGGAGGCCAAAAAGAGAAACAATGGACCAGATTCATAATGTATATGGGCGGAGCTGAAGTAGGAGGTCCAGATGGATAGAAAAACTAAACTGAAGCGGGAATAGGGATATTCTTAATCAGAACTAGGATAATCACAAGCTTATAACCAAACAACCACCTTCTTCCCAACCGAATGCTTCCATCCTCTGCAAACTCCGGTGACCGCAACGATCATGAAGAGCTTAGCAATATCATCACAAGAAAAAAAAAAAAAAAAAAAAACCATAGACAAAACTGACGACAACTGGAAAGGGAGACACTGCTGGAATCACTAGAAACGAAGACACCATTACCAACCACGTAAGCAACTCACTGGAGAACACCACAAACATGACCAACTGCCACAACAGACAACCACAACCAACAACCACTGTAGTTGTGTTGCAGAGCTGCTGTCTAAATCACCATAAACCATCATACACTAGAACTTATCTGATAAAGACTAAGTCACTCAACTGAGACCATCAAATAGTCTTGTCTGGAAGCAGAGGGAACTGAAAGAACATTTGCTTCCGCAGTTGCTCACTTTGTCAAACACAGAGAGGTGAGAAGGAAGAAAGGAAGCGTGGGTGGATGAGAGTGAGGGCAAAAGGTGATCGTGTATGTGAGTAGAAAGGAAGAGGAACGAAGGTGAGGTTGAATGAGGGCAAAAAATAGTTGTTTTTTATTTTTTATTTTTGTTTTGTTTTGTTTTTGTAAGAATGCCCTGATATCATGTTGAGAAAATAAATGGTGGGCTAATTTCTTATCAGATACCCACTCATTTATTTATTATTTATAGAGGAGATTACACTTGAAGATTAACACATTGTCTATCAACAAGATACAGTTTATCACAATTTCTAAACAAGATAGACTACTAAAACATTCAGATAAGATTAGATTACTATCCTAACACTGTTGTTAAATATGAACGGCAATGGATAGCATCCTTGGATATCTATAATCTTTGAGCATGATATCATTCATCTGGCTAAGTTTTATTAACGCTTCATCTACCTTTTAGAAGCATAGCTGACTTGTGCCATATAAATATATATCCAAATTAAAATGTTTCTGTTGACCTCTTTTGCTTATTTTATTGGGAGACGAATATTTGGCAGAGCTTGCAGTTATGCTATGTTCTCCATTGTTTTGCATCAGTTCTATATGGAAATTGAGAAGGGGTATATTCTCTTTTTGAGCCTACTCTGTGATGTTGTATGCCTGAGACTTTTAGATCTGGGAGCACTCTCTTAGGATTAGGGATGAAGAATGGCTACATCAGCCATGGAACCTCTTCTTGTATATGAAGAAAGAAGAAAACAGTTTCATGTACAGATGAATGTGATGGGATTGGATTTTCATAAATTCAGTGATTTGTCTCTTAATCTGTTGAACCCAGTTATGGTGAAAACCTTTCTGAATCACAACTTGCATGTCTCACCTCTCAAGATTGTGTTACTTATTCCTTTGGCTAGTTAGCATCATATCTAGTGCTTTAATTGATCGTAGCGTGGTATGAGCTATTTGTTGCATATCAAGAAATAAAAACTGATTTTTTTTTTTTTTTTTGGAGAAATCTATCTAGTTGGTATGGTGCTGGATAAATATCAAGCTGAGATAGTCCGTGTGGTCTGCCCTCTTTTATGGTGTGTGTGTGAGTTTTTTTTTTTTTTTTTTCTTTTTTTAATTTCAATTGAGAAATGCTTCTTTAGAGGTAAGTGATGATTTCAAACAACAATAAGATATGCAAGTGTCTTCAGTTCTTTGGGGATTGGTAGATTTTGTTCAGCTGGGATCTGTAAGCAACTCTCAGGATGAGGAGAGAACTCAATTTTTGTTTGATCTATACAGTTCTGATGACATCTATTTTCCAGGTTTTTTCCTGTAAATCTTTTTTTTTTTTTTTTCTTGAGGGAAAAAGTTTGTGTTTAGGATATATGAGGAGGTAGCTGGCTTGGTAACGTTTGTTTTTGCAGTTTGCAAGTTTTTGTTGGTATTTGAAGTTTGAAGCATCATGTCTTTTATATGTCAAA
>JAJPGS010001420.1:0-132500 GCA_028654335.1 Alnus rubra | reverse complement strand
GGACGTTGGCATGACATGAGACCAGAAATCATTCAAGTAACAATATCCTACTGTACTGGCCACAAGACTTGCAGCTTCACAATTCTAGCCTCACGGAGAAAAAAAAAAAGAAAGGTTAATTACACTTGACTCCCTCATCTACCACTCATTTCCACATTGTCCTGAAGAAATTATAAGCCAAACAAAATTCTGTCTGGTTTAACGAGCTGGTCTAACAGAAGGGATTTTTTTGCCATAAAAATGGTAGTTTAAGAGGTTTGAGTGTGACAACTGACAAGTGGTAATTCATAAATCATAAGACGATGTGTAAATGAGTGGTAGTTGAGGGGGTTTAAGTGCAATTATCCAAGACAAATTATCATCATATGTGTGGGATCCAACTATGCAGCCAGCCAGCCACCGTTGCTCAATGCATCAGATCTGTATTTTTCAAGCTAGTTCACCATTTTGGTAGGATTTACTCGACAGCTTATATCAGATAAAACTAGCAAAGATTTTCACATTTTGTTTTAGACAGGCTGATTTATTGGAAAATTCGAAACAAACCCATTTCTCCAATACCAAAATATAAGCTAAACCAAACAAAAATCTACTTTTACCATGGAATGGAACCCAGCAAAGCATACAAGAGAAAGAGAAATTCATTTTTCACCATTTTGGTAGGATAAAACTAGCAAGATTACGCTTTTCACAAATTGTTTTAGACAGGTTGATTTATTGGAAAATTCGAAACAAACTCATTTCTCCAATACCAAAATATAAGCTAAACCAAACAAAATGGTTAAAAAAAAAAAAAAAAAAACTATTTTTACCATGGAATGGAACTCAGCAAAGCATACAAGAGAAAGAGAAATTACCATGGAAGTGATGCAAGAGACCCCATAGACCAGACACGTGGTATTAACCCAAGGCTTCCCACCCAGAATCCCATACAAATTGAGCAGCGCAAGCGGCCACTGAAAGAGAAGCTCGAGCCACACAATCCCCACGAAGAAATGGGGCTTCTCGGCCACAAGATAGTCGCCGTACTCGCGTGAGTACCAGCTCTTGAGGTCGACGACCACTTGCGGGAACAAGCTGAGAGGAAGACACGTCTGCGCGTCTATCAGCGGCGCTGCGAGTGCGATCACGAGAAAGAAGAGGAAGAGTACGGCGTCTGTGAGCTTCAGTATAGCACCCATTTTGATTTGATGATTTTTTGTCTTGGAGATTGCCTGTGTTTGTGTGTGTCTGTGTGTGCGCGTGTGTGAGAGAGAGAGAGAGAGAGAGAGAGAGAGAGCAAACTGGGGATCTGGAACGTTGAAATTTCAACGGAGGCCGGAGTCACGTAGAAGAAGAATAGGAAGGAAAAGTGGTATTCAGGAAGTGTGCAGAAGATCCGAATCAGACTGACCAATTTGGGTTTAAGTTGGTTTTTTTATTTCTTTTTTCTTATAGTTTGGTAGAAAAAATGAAAATAAATTTGATCTCCTTTATTATTTTATCAAATAATTATTTAATTTTAAAAAAAAAATAACAAATTTAGATCGGGTGCTTGTCACCTTTATTAAAAGTGAAAGAGAGATGCTATAAATTATAATTACAGTTTCATTATATTTTGTTCACGTGGTATTATCGATCAGTCTTTAATAAAGTAATAAACTATACATATCAAAACTGTATTAAACCCTTAAATTCTATATCTTAACAGTTTCGTTCCATTACCTGATCAAAGGCAACTTGAATCAAATTTGACATGCATAGTGTTAGAATAGCTTTTGGATGATGTCTAGACAGTTCTAAATTTGGCACATACGAATTAATTCCCGCAAGAAATAAGAAAATTAGGTAAAGACGTTGTCGAGATGTACCGGGAAGAAATAATTATGATGCTTAAGTCAAATATAACTCAAAAATCGAAGATGGCTTAGACTTAAAAAGAAAGTTTCTACACTTAAGAGACAATTGGCCAAAAAAAGTCTCCCAATACCTTGGCTAAGTATTGCTTATATAGTAGCCTTTTATGCAGTTTTAACCATGATGGCTAATTCTCCTACCCCTTACGCCGTTGGACTAAGAGGAGGTGTTGGTGTGGCCAAAGAACGCTTGTCATCAGGCAATGATGTTAGCATTTCTCGAATTATGGGATTTATGGGCTCCACCTTCATGTGAGAGGGTGTTGTGCAGTTGTTGTAGTATTCTTGTAAATTTATCATTTTCCATTCCAATATCTCCTTTTTAATGTGGCTCCAATCAATTACTACAGAATCTCGTAAGTTGAGTTAGTGAAGATTTTTGACGGCGATCATCTTGAGTCCAACCTATGATTGGTTGTGAGCCTTGGTAATGAAGATGAGTAGCGATCCCGATCAATGACATGTGCTGGTGAGCCCCAATCACAGATGGGCCAAGCTGGACTGATTGCTTCACACGGGTCTGAACTTATATTGAGCGGCCCAACTCCTAACACAAAGTATCATAAATATTGAACATATCTTAGAACCATGCATTATTGTGATATAAAATTACAGATACCTCACTCTTATTTATAAGAATAATATCTAAGAATCAAGATTAAACTTAATTTCTCTGTTGCCTCGAGGTGGATAATAAACGATTTCACATTGCTGTGCAATAAAAAAGTTATCTAATATTTTATAATGTTTAGAGCATTTTATCTATTAATTTTTATTTTTAAGTTGAATTATTCATGTTTTATAATTTTAGTATTTATCATAGTCACTGACTCCATATTTATCATATTTATCAATTTAACGTTTGTTGCAAATTAAGAATTTTAAAGAAATAAATAAATAATACTCAGATTAAAATGATGACTAGAAGTCTAGAAATGAAGGAAATTTATATGGGACTGATAAATACATATTAGGGCTCGTTTGATTTATAAAATAGGCCTTTAAAATAGAATATAGGTTCTTTTATTTGGTATGAATCTATTATTAGGAATAGCTCTTTCATGAGAATAACGATTCATTTACGAAGAAAATGAGAAGAATAGCTATTCATGAGAGAATATACATCACTTTTCTTTTTCTTTTTTATTTTTTCCTTTTTTTTTTTAAAACCATCATATTTTTTCTTTAATTTTTTTAAACTAAACTTAAATAAATAAATAAATAAATAAAAAACCTAAAGAACTCGTTGAATCTATAACTAGCCAGCCACCAACAGCAAACCCTGACCAACCCCGAAGTGCCTCATGGTGGGCCCGCAAGGCCCTCTGGGGGAGGCCAAGGCCACTCGTGGATCCCTTCAGGGGTGGTAACGGGCACCCTATGCTTTTTGGGAATGGCTACACCACCCCCAGGGTTTGTTGCGGGTGACTGACCACCCAACAGATTCGGCAAGGTTTTTTTTTTTAGATTTGAGTTTTAGAAAAATAAAAAATTATATAAGTTTTTTAGTAATTTGAGAAATGCTAGATGTATAAAAAATTTTACCAAGAGATGAGTACTAAGATGATGTGGAGCTTATTCATTAGTACCCGTACCATTTATTTTTATTTATGATTTTGATTATCTCCAATGAATAAGCTCCACATCATCTTGGTAAAAAAAATTGTACCCCTAGCATTTCTCTAGTAATTTTGATTTAATTTCAATTATGGTATATGTATTGTGACAAAAGAATGAGTTGAAATAACTATTCCATACACCATTCTTTATTTTAAGGGGTAATTACTTTTTCTCCCCATCAACTACCAACCATTGTCAACATGTCCCCATGAACTGACACCTCGACCAAAAGAGAGCATCCAACTACCAACTTTACACACTTTGCCCCCTTCCGTCGAGGAATTCCGTTAACTTGGACGGAATATTCTATTTTTGGGCGTTAATTTTGGTTTAAAGACCAAAATGCCCTCCAACAGTAATTAATAAAAAATATTAAAATTAATATGTTTAAAAAAGTTGAGGGTATTTATGTCTTTTTACGAATTAAACTGACAGAAGGGGGCAAAGTGTGTAAAGTTGGTAGTTGGATGCTCTCTTTTGGTCGAAGTGTCAGTTCATGGGGGCATGTTGACAATGGCTGGTAGTTAATGGGGGAAAAAAGTAATTACTCCTTATTTTTAATAATAACTATTTATTTTTTTAATGAAATAGGCATTCAATACCTTGCACAGCGCAAGGAAAAACGTGTAAATCCAAAAGCGGTGTCGTCTTGGAGAAAGATTCGGAAGACCAAAAAAAAAAAAACGTGTTGCCGGTACCTCTCTGTGACTCTTTTGGAGGATCAGAGAGAGGAAGAGAAATGAGCGAGACAAGGCCGGTGCCGAGGAGAGAGAGCCCATGGGGGATGCCAGAGGGGGACCACCGTCAGCCAAAGGCCCATAGATGCAATGACCGAGCTGAGGATGTCATTCAAGTAATCCCCATACTCTTAAACCAAACACTTCCTTTGCTTACTGTTTTGTCAATTTTTCTCGTATTCACTTTCTGATCTGCAAAAGAGCTACACCTTTTAAGTTTTTGGGTCTTTCATCTCTGGTTCTGATTATAGTACGCTTTAAAGTTCATTCTTTTACTTGGGTTTCTTGGATTCGTCTTGGTTAATTGGATTGTACATTTACAGGGATCTGGTGTGTTAGTGGGGGTTTTGGATAATCTTGGGTGGTTGAGGGTTTGTGGGTTTTGATGGGTTTTATTGGGGCTGCTTATGTTTGTGCTTGATTTTCGTGGGAATTTTTGTGAATGAGAGAGAGGATGGATCATGGATGGGAGTGCCTTTTTTGATATTTGTTTTAGCTGAAAATTCTTTGCTTACCTATCAAATTAATGAAATTTAACTTGCTTTTGGATTCTTGCCTGCCAAATTAGTATAATAAGTGCCATCCTTTTTGGTTTAGAAGCAAAAATAAGCAGTCTTTACCCTGCGGCCAAATAAAGAAAAAGGAAGACATAAACAGGATAAAACAATGGCTTGTGGGTTTGGATTTAGAAGAGAATTATTTGGCCCTCTTTAGTCTCTTTGGTCTGCTCTTTTCATGGGAGGACAGATTAAATCAAGTTGTGTATGTCCTCGTAGAAACCGTATGGGCACAAGAATTCGGCTAGCACTGTAGATAAATATTCAGTGTCCATAAATGGTGTTAGGAAATCACTTGGGATGTAGGAATTGTCTGCGGAAAATGGCTCCGACCAAAAATTCCCACTGGTTTCTGCATATGCTTCTGAGGAAGTAACATTACCGTCCGCAACCATATTTCTCCTAGTTGCCATTGCAATATCTTTGGTGATGGAGGAGAACTTACTTGAGGATGGTTGTGGAGATGATGGTGAGCTATCAATTACTTGGGTAGTTGCTGGATTTGGAAGAGATTTATTTGGGTCCTTTGAGTCTCTTTTTTCTTTTTCTTTTTTTCGTTTTGGGAAAGATTGTATGAGTTTTTTTTTTTTTTACCTGTGTGACTGAGTTCTGTTTTGAGGGTTTCTTTAGGTTGGTGGTGTCTATGGTTTCTATTAGACCAGATATATCTTTATCTCCGGATAAAGATAAATCTAACAATAAGTAGTTCTATTATGTTTCTACATGGTATCAGAGCCATCTCAAGACTAACGTCCATGGCAATTTCATCTGAAACCGAATCCTCCAACCAAACCTCATCCCCTCGCTCGTCCCATACCCCTTCCGCAGCCCCCATCCCTCTTCAGAATATTCATCACCATATCTCGGAAAAACTCAACCAAGACAACTACATCCTATGGCACTTTCTGATGGTTCCTTTCCTAGAGGGCCAAAATCTCTTCGGTTATGTCGATGGAACACATCCACGACCTCCTCCGCTTGTTCCAGACTCAACATCCGGCCTCCTTGTTGCAAATCCAGCCTCTCAACTCTGGTATCATCAAGACAAAATGATCTTTAGCGCCATCATCTCCACTCTCTCAGTTGAAGCTCTACCCCATGTCATCGGTCTAACCACTTCTCGGGAGGTATGGCTAACTTTAGAATCTCTTTTCTCTGCTCAATCTCAGTCCCGGATAATGCAACTCAAGCAACAATTGGCTACCTTAAAGAAAGGTGCTCTTACAATCTCCGCTTATTATCAAAAAGCGCAGGGATTCTCACATCTCTTGGCTGCAGTTGGCAAGCCCATTGAAGCTTCGGAACTTGTCTCCGCTATACTTGCTGGTCTTGGTCCAGAATTTGATTCTCTTGTCACCTCTGTGACCACACGACAAGATTCCATCTCCCTCAATGAACTCTATGGGTTTATGCTCTCTTATGAGATGCGCTTGGAGCAACACAAATCAGCCATTGATTTGAACATCTCCACTGCCAACACTGCTCAACGCCAGAACCAGTCCTATTCTCGAAACAACCGTGGTTCCAACCCTGGCCCGCGCACCAACAATTATTCTCGCGGTAGAGGCCGTGGCCGTGGCAGAGGACCACCTCAGCAATTCTCTTCCTCCGGGAGCTCCCCCTCTCAGCGACCAACTTGTCAAGTATGCCACAAACAAGGCCACACCGCAGCCACATGCTGGTTCAGGTATGAACCAAGCAACCAGCATGACTCCTCCTCGATGCATGTCAACATGGCCTCAGCAACTCCTGCTCCTGACTCCTCCTGGTATCTGGACACTGGCTCCAATGTTCACCTCACCAATGACCTGTCGAATCTCAACTTGAATGCTGCTGAATACACTGGACCTGACACGATTCAAGTCGGAAACGGCCAAGGTTTGAAAATCTTACATTCTGGTCGTGGTCTATTGCCTACACCCTCACATAATTTTCATTTATATTCACTCTTCCATGTTCCTCAAATCCAAAAGAATCTCATATCTGTAAACCAGTTTGCTCGTGACAATCACGTTTTTATTGAATTTCATCCTAATTTTTTCTGTGTTAAGGACCTTCACACCCGCCAGCTGCTCCTCCAAGGCCCGAGTAGATCCGGCCTCTATCCATGGCCTTCATCTCATGCTCCTTCGTCCAAGAACTTTGCTGCCTATTTCGGTGAAAAAGTCCCTTTGGACCAATGGCATCTCCGGATGGGTCATCCAGCTTCTCCAGTTATCACTCAAATCATCAAGTCCAATAAACTGCCCGTGACTTCCTCCAAGTTATCTTCTGTTTGTTCATCCTGTCAGCAGGGCAAGAGTCATCGTCTTCACTTTAGTTATAGTCCTTCTATGTCTAGTCATCCTTTGCAATTACTTTTCATTGATGTATGGGGCCCTGCTCCTATCACCTCTGTAAACAATAATCGTTTCTATCTAAGTATTGTGGATGATTTTAGTAAATATACTTGGTTCTATCCTCTCAAATTAAAATCTGATGTTTGTGCTATTTTTCTCCGCTTTAAGCAACTTGTTGAAACATATTTTGGTACCAAAATTATCTCCGTTCAAAGTGACAATGGAGGTGAATTTCGTCCTCTTCAAACCTCTCTAACTAACATGGGAGTGTCCTATCGTCTCAGTTGTCCACATACACATCATCAAATGGGGTCTATTGAAAGAAAACATCGCCATATTGTCGAAACTGGTCTCTCCCTTCTTGCTACTGCCTCTGTACCTTTCACCTTTTGGGACTCGGCTTTTGAGACTGCAGTCTATCTCATCAATCGACTCCCTTCCAAAGTTACCAAGCACAAATCTCCTTTTGAATCTTTATTCCAAATCTCACCTGATTACAAGTTCCTAAAAATCTTTGGCTGTGAGTGTTGGCCTTTTCTTCGCCCGTATAATTCAACCAAACTTGCCTTCCGGTCTCATTCGTGTGTTTTCATTGGGTATAGCAAAAATCATCTTGGATACAAGTGTCTCCATATCCCATCTGGTAGAGTCTACATTGCTCGGCATGTCATCTTTAATGAGCAAAACTTTCCCTTCTCTACATCCATTCCAAACCAATCTTCCAATCCCTCACTCATTCACCCCAGTATCTCTGTCCCTATTATTCAACCATCAAACACCCGAGTTAATGCCACCAGCAGCTCTTCTCTTGAGCCAAATTCCCCTTGTATTCACTCATCCTTACCCTCCACAACCACAGACACTTCACCTACTACTGCTCTAGTTCCTTTTGATTCTTCTCTTGCTTCCCAACCACTTCCCCAACCAAGAGTGCATGGCATGACTACCCGATCACAGAATCAGATTTTTAAACCTACAAAATTTACAGATGGCCGAATTAAATATCCACCTCCTCAAGCACTCATGGCAGTAACTCAGGAACAGGAAATTGAGCCAACTTGCTACACTCAAGCCTCCAAGCATGCTGAATGGCGCAAGGCAATGAATGAGGAGTTTGATGCCCTCCTTAAAAATGGTACTTGGTCTCTTGTTTCACCTTCTCCATCTATGAACATTGTTGGGTGCAAATGGGTTTTCAGAATCAAGAAAAAGGCTGATGGTACAATTGAGCGGTATAAGGCTCGTTTAGTAGCTAAAGGGTTCCATCAACAACCCGGAATTGATTTTTCCGAAACTTATAGCCCCGTTATTAAACCTATAACTATTAGAACAGTGCTCTCCATTGCTGTTTCTGCAGGTTGGGCTATTCATCAAGTTGATGTAAGCAATGCTTTCCTTCATGGCAGCCTTCAAGAAACCGTGTATATGGTACAACCGCCCGGGTTCCAACATCCTTCACATCCTACAGCGGTTTGCAAATTACACAAAGCATTGTATGGCTTCAAACAGGCACCACGGGCATGGTTTTCAAGACTAAGTACAAGGCTTCTAGAATTACATTTCACAAGCTCCAAGGCTGACTCATCTCTTTTTGTCTACAATGCTCATGGGATTAAAATTTTTGTCTTGATTTATGTTGATGATATAATCATCACAAGTTCACACAAAGATGCAATCTCTCGACTTATTTCTGATCTAAACTCATCATTTGCTCTCAAAGATCTTGGACCTCTACATTTCTTTTTAGGTGTTGAAGCTACTTGGTCATCGGATGGACTTCATCTCTCTCAACAAAGATACATCCTTGATATTCTAAAGAAGACCAACATGCATCTTGCAAAACCAATTGCCACTCCAATGTCCTCCTCTACAATTCTAAGCAAGTTTGAAGGTTCTACAATTACAGATCCTACTCTCTATCGCAGTACTATTGGATCACTTCAATACTTGTCTCTCACTCGACCGGACATTGCCTTTGCTGTCAATAAGGTATCTCAGTTTATGCAAGATCCTAGAGACCCTCATTGGTCTGCTGTCAAGCGAATCTTGCGCTACTTAAAGGCTACGGTTGACTACACACTTTGCATCCACAAACTCTCCTCGCATCAGCTTGTTGCATTCTCGGATGCTGATTGGGTTGGTTGCCCAGATGATAGGAAATCAACATCTGGATATTGTGTGTTTCTCGGTAAAAACTTGATTTCATGGAGTTCCAAGAAGCAGCCCACTGTGTCACGTTCAAGCACGGAGTCCGAGTATAAAGCCCTTGCAAATGCCTCTGCTGAATTGATTTGGATCCAGTCTCTTCTCCGAGAACTTCGTGTTTCTCTTCCCCGAGCACCACTCTTATATTGTGATAACATTGGTGCAACTTATCTCACTTCCAATCCAATCTATCATGCGCGTACAAAGCACATTGAGATAGACTATCATTTTGTTCGAGATCAAGTTGCAGACAAGCATCTAGAGGTCAAGTTTATCTCTGGCAAAGATCAGCTTGCCGATGTCCTGACAAAGGCTCTTCCCTCCAGCCGGTTTCTTCAGCTTAGTTTCAACCTCAACGTCAGACTTTCTACGTCGAGTTTGAGGGGGCGTATTAGACCAGATATATCTTTATCTCCGGATAAAGATAAATCTAACAATAAGTAGTTCTATTATGTTTCTACTACTACAAGTTGTATAGTTCTCTTATGTCTCTACTACTATAAGTGATATAGTTTAGGTCTCTTATCTAAAGATTGTACAGTCCTATTAAAGGACTTCTCTATGGTTTCAGAATATGTTTGTACAGTCCTATCCAAGGACTAACTCTCTTCTTATAAATATAGTCTATGACCTACGGTTGAAGTAGGCAGAATTATCCAATAAATCTCCAAATTCTACAGTTTCCTAATCTCATTGTCTGTTCTTCCCGGTAGCTGAGTAGCTATTGCAGATCATATGCAAGTGAAGAGGAGAAGTTTGAGGCCTCAGATCACTTAATATAGAAGTTTGATGAACATGCCATGTTAGTTCTCGATAATGTTTTCTTTAATTGCTAATGGATGATGGCAAACTATAGTCCTCTTTTTTCTAGTTTTACTAAATAATTGGACTTTTGTTCTTCCTTTTCTCCCTATTAGTGGGTCTCTCTTATATACTTCCAATGTACTTGGGTTGCGCCCCTTTGCACTTTTAATGAGATTGAATTACTTATAATATATATATATATATATAAAATTGTACCAAAGAGAACATATTGTGGACTTGGAAGTATAATGAGGAGGAGTGAAATAATTAGTAATGATACTGGAGTTGAAGAACAAAGGAGGTCATTCAATTTTGACTGTTATAGAATTTGAAGAAGAATTTTGACAGGGAAGAAGGTGAAGAATGATGATAACATGTGCAACAGCAATGACAACAATAAGAAGATGAAAACCGTCCTTCACTGAATAAAATTTTATATTTGAGCCTCCAGCAACAGAGGCACTGGTAGCTTTATGAGACAGAAACAAATAAGTCAGGAACTAATATTTCTTGCATCTGTTTCCAATGCCTAAAATCCTGCTGAATCTATTGTTGCAGGAGATAGATTAAGAATACCAAAATAAAGATTCTTCCAATCCATAATTTCAAGAGCTAAAAATAGGCTTCGAAGAGTGGTTCCCTTCAGTGAGATGTCAGCTTTATTCAAGTGGCCCACGATTGGGAGGTGGATGTCTTGGCTTCCTTATTCACCTTGTTGTATTCCATTAGAGTGAGAAGTGAAGGGGACGACAAGCTTTGGTGGACTCCTTCTCACAAAGTGAAGTTTGTGCTTAGTTCTTTCTATAAGGTCCTTACTTGCAAAGAGGCCTGGAGAAGTATTTGACGGACCAAGGTTCCCTTGAAAGTGGCTTTTTTTGCTTGGTTGGCAGTGCTAGGGAAGATCCTTACCTTGGATAATCTTAGAAAGAGGCATGTCATTGTGATTAATAAGTGTTGCATGTGCAAGATGAATGGGGAAACTGTGGACCACCTTCTTCTCCATTGTGAGGTTGCTCGTGTCCTATGGAATGCCATATTTAGCCGCTTCAGCTTGTCTTGGGCTATGCCTCTTCGGGTGGTAGATTTATTCGCTTATTAGTGGACGGGTGGCCGCTCTCAGAGTGCTGTTGTGTGGAAGATGGTTCATTCTTGCCTTATGTGGTGCTTGTGGAAGGAACAAAATGATAGAAACTTCGAGGACAAAGAAAGGACGTTTGAGGAGCTCAAAACTTTCGTTTTTTATTCTTTGTACACTTGGACTGCTGCATTCCTAGCTTCCTTAGTGATTAGCTTTCATAATTTTCTTGTTCTTTTTTCTTCTCTGTCTTCGACGCTCCTCTTGCATACTCCCTGTGTACTTGACTGCGCTTTGCGTTTTTAATGATATTTCTCTTATCAAAAAAAGAAATGTTTTTGCTTGATTTCAGTGGGAATTTTTTGGTGTGAGGGGGAATGGATTGGAATGCTTTATCTTTTTTCTTTTCTTTTCTTCTTCTTCTTCTTCTTCTTCTTCTTCTTTTTTGAAGACTCTTTCATTACCTATCAACATTTTGAAATTGAACTTGCTTTGGTATTCTTGCCTGCCAAACTATATTGTGAAGTGTCACTCTTTTTAGTTTCGAAGCAAAAATAAGCACTCTTTACTCAAGCAACCAAAAGAAGAAAAAGAAAAACTTAAATAGAAAACAACATTAGCAGCAAATATGGTGTGTACGTATGTCGGAAAGAGGAACAAGTTATAAATGGCCATTACAATTTAACATGGAGAATCCATAGAGCTGGTAGGGGGCAAGGGATTTTAGAGGATGAATTGTGAGAGGGTTGTGAAACATACAACCTCTCCGGTTAGAGGATTTATCTTGAATTCATGGTTTTATCATGTCATTTTCATTGCAATCAGTAACATAACGGGATTTCTTCAGAAAATGATAATCTTTGAGTTGATTTAGTTGAAATTAGTTTCAATTGTAATGGAGATGTGGATAGGACATGCAAATTGCATTGTTTTTATGGGCATAGTTGATTTTTCTGTGCCGAGGTTTGTGTGTAGGAGAAGAATCAATCTTATTTATGGTTTTTAGTTGGTTAGAATCTCTCCTCGTCCCCCTGCAATGTGCAGGTAATGGCAAAGTCATGTTAGAAAGGGTTGTTGATTGTTTCTTTCTTCCAGTTTCCTTTCATGCGTGGTTGAAGAAATGGAAGATTTGCCTTTACTACTCTTGGGTTCAATTAACTGTGGTTTGTTGTGTAGGCGTGTTTTGAGGGAAACCCGTTTAAGACAGTTCCAGGACCTTTCAAGCTCTTCTGGCAATGCATGCGTTCTAAACCTGGGTATGGTTGATGTTTAGTATGCAATTCCAATCTATTCTTTCAAATTTATACTCAACTATGTATGAATAGATCCATGGAATCTATTCACATTTAAATATGAACTATTAAATGCTAAATGTGTCTCATAAATGCCCTCAATTTAGTTGATGAAAGATGGCTAAAGAAAAAAGAAAAAGAAAGATGGCTCTTTAGAGTTGCTCTACTGGCCATGGTTTTCTATTTTCAGCACTCCACGAGTTGAGGTCTGTTATGGTGGCACATTGATTTGAAGGTTATTGTTATGTTTGTGGCAGTCCATTCAGCAAAATCTTTAGATTTGCGTTAACAGTGTTCGTGGTGGTGCAGGGAGGAGCCGACGGAGCCATATACCTATTTGCAGTTGGATCCGCCAAAAGGAGAGATGAAACTTGAGTGAAGCTACTTAAGCAGAAAGCCTTGAAGACAATTTTAGTTTTAGGTTCAGTTCTTATGGTTTCAGAACTTCCAGTTTTCTTGTCCATCAAATATGATGCTTACATAAAGTTGGAGTGACACTAAGTTTCTGGCTTTCTATTTAATAATAAAGATGTTAAGTGCACCCCAAAACTTACCAAAGTGATCATAATTTATTCCTTCTGTCAGGCATGTTAACTTTTTGTCTTTTTTATCTTATGCATTGCTACGTGGTTGCTTATTACTGCATCACCAAATGTCCAGTACCAAAATGATGAATGATTAGCCATTGATCAATTTTCAGATATTCCTGTAACTCAAATGTGGGAATTTCAGGCTTCTAAGATACCTTTTGGCTAATCTAAAACATCACAGACCACAATTTAGAATCAAAAAGATTAGCGCATGCTTGAACGTTTACTTTGTTTTTTTTTTTTTTAAAGAGAAAAGGAACATATGATTCCAAAAAAGATGTGATCTGTCTTGATTGAAATATGTTTTCTCCTTGAGTGCTGTTTAATTGATGACAAGAGTATCATGGATAATTACATATTAAAGGCAGTCATGATTTTACTGCATGTTTTTCCGACATGTGAGTCGGTAGAGGGAGGTGGTGGTTTTTGTTGCTGAGATCCATTTCCTTCGTGAGCACTATGACCTGATATTTTCCTTATAGCCTCTTTATTTTCAATCTCTTATCTAAAAAGGTGCAAGTTAATGAATTGCCTGATTGTTAGAAATGGACTATCTTTGAAAAGATCGATGCAAAATCTCTGCTATTTTCTTTTTTCCTTCTTGCTTTGAAGTCTTTCTACAATTGCTGAACTTGAACAACACAGATGTTATTCATAGTTGGAGGAGATGTGGGCTCTCCCGCCTCTGCCTTTCTCCATGAAATTCAAAGCAACAGGAGGTGGACTGACAACCATGACAACTCCGGTGACATGCTGACTCCAGGTCACTTTCTTGGGATTTAGACAGATTTTGCTATCTACATATTAGTCTACTAAAAATCAATAATGGGCTCTCCTACAGTCAGATTCCGCTCCACAGTCCATGGTAGGTCAAAGAGCTTTGCAGTGATGAATTTGAAGATCTTATTGACATTGATGTTGTAGGTTGCACTTGAAAAGAACAAGGTCGCATTCAGGGCCTTTGCTAATGCTCTTGCCTGTCAGAAATAAGGTTAGAAAGCATCATTATCATTATATGCAGATCAGATCATATGAGCTTGAAAATAGATAACTTGGTTGGTTTGTGAGCCCTTGTTGTCCTTAAAAGAGGTAGTTAGGAGAGCCTGTGCCATCATTGAAATTGTGGTTGGATTAATGGTGTCCCCTTAAAATAGGCCGACAGTGAGCCCCATTGCTCCTTCCTTGAATTAGGTGTCTGCTTAAAGGGAGTTGTTGGTTAGTTTAATGGAACCAAAACCATCCTTAAAATGAGTGGTCTGTGTTTGAATGGGACCAAAATCATTTGAGAAATGCTCGTGGTAATCTCAATCTATTTTTTTTTTTTAACAATGACTGATCTAAAGGTTGATTGAGATTGTCATATCACCATTGTAGAATAAAAATATAGTTTTTAGCATTACACAAATCATTCTCTACAAGGTAATTTTGAGTACAACTATTTCTCAATGTTGACGTGAAAGTTCTAACCAATCATTAGATCAGACATTATTAAAAAAAAAAAAAAAAATCTAAAGTTTGGTTGGAACTAGACATCATCATTATAAAATAAAAATATTATTTCTAGTCTTCCTCGATATTTTTTTTGTTTGGACAACATCCTTATCCATTCTTTGACTCTTCTCCTTGTCCATCCTCATCCATATCTTTCATCATTGAAAGACGTCGTCCTTAGTCTGTCAATTCTCCAAGATTGACAAATCTAAATCTACCTCTAATTCTACCCCAGGAAGGCCCTATAATTATTCATAATCTTGACAACTCTCATCTCAAAGAGTATTCCAGAATATTAGGTGGAATAATACCGATTTGATTGCTTAAAATTATATATAAGAAATCATCAACTACTTGATTTTGAAAGGCTTCTCTAAATTTTATAATCTTTTCTAGATGTGATGATTGTTCAGTAATTTCATAATAAATAGTAATAAGGATAAAGTTTCTCTCCAAAATGGGTCTATTAAATTGATATTTGTTTTTAGATCATGTGATTCTCGCATAAATATCAATTTAATAGACTGAATTGAAAGAATTTTTAATCCGAATTGAAATCTTTACCTGACTTCCGATCGTCCACTGCAAATCTATGGGGAGTTGGATGAAGTCATCAAACTTTGTTCCGATTAAAACAGGAATCGCCGTCTAAAAAATCAGGCAAAATAACACATATATTAATATGAGCATGAGCAAATTAACATGGATATATAGCAAAAGAATTTGTGAAAAATTGAAAATATGTGCTCGTCAGATTCACACTTGATTCCATTTTATTGCTTCTTGATGCCACCTTATGACGCTGCAATAACGGAAATTAAACCCATCAAAATCAAGTTCAAGAAAACTATACCCATTCACCCCTAATTTCCTTCAAATTCATTATCAATGTAAAAAGTAAAAAATTGAAGATCAATTTAGTGTGCATTTACCCCCACAATTATGCAGACCCAAACTTGTTTTTAAACAAAATCGTGAAAATAATTCTATTCAGAGTGTGCATTTGAAGGAAACGACGGTATGAAAACGTAAAAATAAAAAATTAAAAAAAATAAGCGTTTTCAAACTACACAGCGCCTTTTTAAAAGCTCACGATTTTAAAAGTTGAACTGCGATTTTACTGTTTTTAAAAATTGTATTTTCATCATCTACGTTTTAATTAAAACTCTGTCGTTTTGTTAAGAAAATTATTATTTTTTAAAATTGCACATTTTAAAACCGCTAAACGGAACGGAAATGAAAACTCACTTATTTAGAGTACACCGACTTGTTAGATCAAACATGAGCAGAATCGCAACAGAATCCTTACAAGCAGCAGGAACGTGATCCCAAGCTTTTTTATCACCTGCAAGCATGTATATACAATCATTAATTATATGGATAAACAAATGATGCCTAAAAGAAACACATAAACATGGATTCACGTTGAGAAAATAAATAAATAAAATAAGAAAGAAATCCACCATATATATATATATATATATATATATACCTCCTACTTCCCAAATACAATAAGAAATACGTGCACCTCCAACCAATAATGTCTTATCCACTATATTCAATTCTTTCTTCTCCTGTGCTCCCTGTTCTTCCTCATTCCCTACATACTTCTCCTTCAGCCATTAACAAGATCACCAAGAACCATATAAGTCATCAATGGCAGAGAAAATACACACCCATCTTAAAATATCCAAAACACAATCCAGAAAACATATTTATTTGTTAAACCATTCTCTTCTTCTTCTTCTTTTTCTTTTTTTTTCAAACAAAAAACGACCTTAAACACAAAACATTCAAAAAAAAAAAAAAACCCTTTTTAAAGAAGAGAAATGTAAGCTCGAATATCATTAACAAAAATATTAACAAATACCCTCAAACACAAAATATTCAAAATTATTTTTATTTTTATGTCAAATCAAATAACTTTTTTCAAATAAAAATAAATAAAATACACCTTCTAAAAAGCATTAATAGAAAAATATAAACGGGTAGCCAATGCCTGAGTGCCATAAGTACGTAAGAATTATCCTTTATTTACGTAAAACAATAAAAATAAGTGCAAAAAATTGAAAAACCCATAAAAATTATGTGAATGAAAATCTAGAATACAAACCAGAAAACTGGTCTTTCCAATTTGGCGATCACCCAAGAGAGTGATCTTCAAGGCAACCAAGTCGGAGCTGTCGACGTCGTGGTTATGACACACGGGTGTCGTGATGTGCTCCTCCGGCGCCACCTCAGGCATGCCTAGAGGAGACGGAGATGGCGCCGTGGCATGCGACAACATGCGGTACCGGATAGGTTTCCCTATGGAGCACAAGAGAAGTCGGTCCAACAGCCGCCGGAACCATCGCCGGAGGATCAACATGCGACGTTGAAGTCTCCTCTGAAGGCTGAGTTGAACGATTTTTTGACCGAGTTCAGTCATCTGGGTTTATGGCCGGAGAGTGTGGGTTGGATCGATGATGGCGGCCGCGCGACTGAGTCTCTTGTCCTCTGGTTTTGGCGACGAGACTCGAGAGGGAATGGAAGCTGAGCTTCTAATGGCTCTCATAAGAGAGAGAGAGAGAGAGAGAGAGAGAGAGAGATCTCAAAAGGCTCAATGGTTATTTTTAGTATATTCTTTTATTGGGTTTTTTATTTATCAGTTCAGTTACAACGACCTTTTGCTATCAATGTGACTACTTTTACGGGACGGTTGACCGGTAATATGGACAAGATCTAATGATTTTAATAGTTTAGCTTGCCGGCTTCCGATCAAGTGTGTCGGGCCTCTCTCTCTTTTTTTTTTTAGTTGTCATGTGTAAAATTTTTTCAACGGTTTAAATTTAATTTAATTTTTTTAATGAAAAAAGGTAATATAATTAAATCTAAACCATTAAAAAATTTCAAGTCTTTTTTTTTTCCCCTCTAAATTAAGCTGAAGGAATTATTTCCATTTATGTAATTTTCATATATATATATATTTTTAATAATACAAGTAACATACTTTTTCTTTTTTCTTTTTTGTCTACTCAATAATATAAAGGGGGAAACGGAAAAGAGTATTCCCAACAGCTTTCCCAACATATAGAAAAAATGTCAAAAAAAAAAAAAACCATCCACAGTAAATACACTATCGGTTCCCTAAGCATTAGGAATGCTACAGTTCAACCCAATGTGTAGGGAACCAAAAGAGCTTCACTATCCATTATTTTAATACAAAATAATTGTCTTTTCTCTCTCATCTTTTCATCTTTTTGTCTTTTATTAGGGATTGTATTGAAATTTTGTAAAAAATGTGAGCGTAAATACAAACTTATATTTGTAAAAAAAAAATTATTTAATGGATATAAGGAAAGATAAGAGAATTTATTGTGGAGTGTATTTTGATAGAGAAGCAAAAAGTAATTTTGTTCAATAAATTTAAGAAAAATCATAAAGAAGCTGTTGTGAATGCTCGTAATTAAGGGGGTGGGTCTTTGCCGCTATTGGTTCAAATGGAGGAGACACGAAGCAAGTTGAAAGGAAAGCTTCTATACATATAGTGAGAAAGTGTCCATTTGGCTACCAAGTGCGCTCTAGAATTGGCACATCTACTAAATTTTGAACAAGTCCGGCCAGCTAGGGCTCGAGTTGAGTTGTCGGTGGATATCGATCGGAGAAGATGGCTGGACTATCTGTTAATTCGAAGTTAAGTTAGGGTAGTTAGTATCCATGGTAACCATAAGAGAATCTCCATTCCAGAATCAGGGTTTTTTCTCCCAGAAGCTACAAGGGATACTGCAAGGCTATAACAGTCACAATTAGTACTCCCTGATATTGGTTGAGAACAGCGGCAGCCACATCGTAGTTAGCTTTAATGTGGCTTGGAGGAAGATCGAACTCATTATTCACTGTCTAAGAAGAAGAATCACATACTTTAAAGACATGTTAATTTAATAAACTAAATTGAGAAAATATCTAATTGTTTATGGCTTTATTAGGTACTGCATTTAATTTCCCAAAACCTCCATCTCTCTTACTTTCAAGAATATCTTTTTCTTTCCTTTTTATTCTTTATTCTAAACCTTAATTAACCTTTTATACTACAATCAAAACGGATTAGAATTCTCTATAATTATTTGTCTAAATTTGAGAGAATTCAAGCAGTTAATTGTGAGAGACCACTTATAGAACCCACCTGACCAAATAAAAATTGAGCTGCCCAACCATTTATCCGGTCAAGTGGGTCCCATAAGCGATATCTCACAATTATCTATCGAATTCTCTCAGATTCAGACAAATAATTGTAGAGGATCCTAATCTAACCAAAACTACTCTTTTTTCTTCTTTTTTTTTTCCTTTTTTTTGTTGCTATATATATATATATATATATATATATATATATATATATATAATATATATATATATATATATATATATATATATATCTTACATTAATTCTTAATTAGTCAATTAAAGAGTATAGCTAAAAAATAAAAATAAAGAGTTATATGCGTACTCTTTACTTGAGTGAAAAAGTATGGTTATTTAGAACGGCCCTAATTTTCTTGACGTTCAGTCCAAAAAAAAATAAAAAATTGACGGGTTTATTTTATGGGCCTATTTTTAGTTATTTGTTTTAGTTTTAATCAAGATATTTATTTGCTTGAGACTTTGATGTTGGGCGCCCTCCCCCCACCGGTAATTAGTTTTCTAATTTAATAAAGCATAATCTTGCCTATAAAAAATAAAAAACAAAATCATGGTCACCATCATGTGGCCAACGATGTGGGTACGTATGTGCATATATATATATATATATATATATATATATATATATATATTTGGGTTTCTATTAATGTATATTAAAGTTCCTTTTGGTGTAATTATTTTTATTCTATATACACTTCAATTTTATCTTGCAACTATTACGATGCTGACATGATAATTCTAACAAATTCTTTATTTATTTATTTATTTATTTTTAACAATAATTCAATAGAACTGTCACACCAACGTAATATAATAATTATAAAATAAAAATATAATTTCTAGCCTTACTCTTTCTTTCTTTTTTATCTTTTTTTTTTTGTTTTTTTTTTTTTGTTTTTGTTATAAACAAGAGAGAGGGAGGGAGCCGAAGTGGTGATTCCATTCTGATAAAGTTCAAGGACCAAGTTCTCACTTATTTTAAAACTAATTTTGATATAATAAATAATGGATAATCGTTTAAATATAATTTTTTTTTTACAACTACTAGGTTGTAGACATAGTCAAAATGGCCCTGAAAATTAATAGCCTTACCTTTCTTCTCTAATTAGATTTTCTCCTATTATTCCTAAGATTTAAGATTTAGTAATAATAGTGGGTTCAAACTCAAATGCCAATATTCAGTGGGTGCTCAAGATTCACAACAAAGAAGCCCCGGATTCATATTATGTGCTTAATAATTTAGGGGTATGCAGGCAGATAATAATCGCGTGCATTCGCTATCCGTAATTTTTTGCTATCCAATATCTACTATCCGCTATCCGTTATTTGCACATGCAGATGCAATTAGCAAAATTTATTATCCGCGTATTTTTCAAAAGGGTTTTTTTTTAAAAAAAATTAATTAATTAATTTTAATTCCGCTATGATGACATGTGGTCAATTTTTTAGGTTTAAAAACCTTAAACAAAAGGCAACTATAACTTAATAACAAGCATCTTCCTTATTTCCTTCTGTGACATATAAATTGATATATCTTGTACTGTGATGTTTATATAAATATTTTTGTTATAGTAGTGCTCCATCTCTTCTTAGCCTTTTTTTTTTTAAGTGAAAATCCCTTCTAATATATTAAAAGAGACCAATTGGTCAAATGCACAGGGTTCCAAAGAATCCCTAATACACCAAGTCACGGCACAGCGGTGAGAGTTTCCTCCATCCAGACAACATAGACTAGGACCATAATAGAATACAACTGTTCAAAAAACCTAGACAATAAAAAGATGCATCTACGGTACCATAAAACCCTACTTGATCTGGGAGAGGGCACACAAACTAAGTTATAAAATAACTTTGAAGTACCAGATTTTGGTCTTACAAAAACAACACAGCAGCCGCATTCAACAACAAGACAAACAATGAAAAAACAACAACAAATGCACTGGTCGGACCATTTCCCCCACTTCCCCAATTTGCTCAACGGTTTGAAGACTCCATAAGATTTCGGAAACCGTTCTTGGAAGATCGCCCCTAAATGCCGCATCCGAAAAAATCGCCCTGAATCACTGATGTAGTTATGGATTTATCGATCTATGCTGCACTTTACCCCTACTGCGAGATAATCGGTGGACCAAAATCGCTGAAATCGCCATTCCCCTTTTCACTCGACAACCTTTGTTCCAAAAGAGATCCATAGGCCGCCTCCACTGCAAACAACCACGGATAGGACCTGTGCGATTATCGTATTGGCTTGGCCATCCAACCCAGCAACGGCGTAGCAAGATCCCCCATTCGATGTCAGCACCAGGCGCCACAAATTCGACTGGAAGATCCATGAAAGAAGCCCAAATCTAGAAATGTGAGAAATCGTCCGCCATTACACCTCACTAACCGAAAGAAAACCACAATAAAACATAAACATCAACAACTCCATCTCCGAGCAGGACGAGATAACACAACCCCTTCACCTCCAAGGTGTCGACAACGCCCGAAGAGAGAAAAACAATTATTTAGATACAAACCGTAACCCTAACAACTAGGGAGGTAACACGCTCAAAAGAGGTTTTTGCCTTCAAAGGAAAAAAATCGCCAGAACTTCTTTTCTTCGCACTATGTTTTTATATATTTATATATAAACCAAAAAAAAAATACAAAAACTCATAAAAAAAATAAAAGCGTTTGACACTTGAAACAGTGAAGAGACATACCTGACAAACGATATTCGAGCGAAATGAAAAAAAATGAAAGAATAACGTACTATTTAGATTTAAGAGCTTCAGAGAGATTTTGAAATTGAGAGGAAAAGACATTAAATACCAAAACGATGTCATTTTAGTATATTAATATTTTTTATTTTATATATATAGAGGTAGGCGGGCAGGCGAATATTACCTCCGCCTTTAGTATTCTTTTTTTTTTAATATATTATTATTATTATTAATGCAATCTACTTAAAAAAAAAAAAAAAATCCAATAGTGATGTTGATGCACCACAAATGTCATTATCTTACCGATCGAACAACAAAAAAATCAACGTGGATTAATCCCATTATTGCACGTAATATTTTAATAAAATAAAATGTCACATCTCAACCCCATGGGGCGGGCATGGGTCATATGATTAACGTTTAATTCTTACAAAATTCCATGTCCCATATCAATGTTGAACGCGCGTTTTTTGGGGGAAAAACACAAACAAAATAATGTTTAATTAATAAAAGGAATATCGGAGTGACGTGCCCTCATGATGATGAAGCTATAAAATATTAAAATACATATATATAAATGAATTAGATTTGATCCACGTGGCACCAAGTTATAGTTGCCTTAATTAAACTGCTTGGGGTACACAAGTTGCCTATAGTTTTGTTTTTTTTTTTTTACTTTATTTTATTTTTATTTTTTGGGATAAAGATCCAAGAAAATGGCCGTCTTGAGAGACGGTTGTTGATGCAGACCACGAGAGAGCCTACTTGCTACTGCAACAACAATAAGGTGACTTGAAAGTCGCGACAGGAGAGAAAGCACTGTAAAATCCAAATTTAGAGCCGTTGACGAAAAGCTTCGGTTGATGTCCAATATAATAGGAGGGGTGCCCAGCAAGGGTAATGCTAAAAATACAGCCCTACCCCAACTATTGCACAACTCCAATGGGTGGACCCCACCCCAATGTGTCTTGGGGTTGTGCAATAGTTGAGGTGTGATTATTTATGAATCAGGGCCCGCCCAGCAAATGTAGCTCAAATGACATCCATTATTTATGTCTACATAGCAAAAAGAATGACACTTATGCTCCGTTTGTTTCGACGTAAAATGGTTTCCATCGTAAAATGGTTTCAGGGAAGTCATTTTTCAGGAAACCATTTTCCGTCGAAAGCATTTTTCGGTGTTTGGCGCGTACGAAAAATCGCAAATATTTTTTTATATTTTTATTCAATCATATTAACTTATAAAAATCAATTTTTATTCACAACATAAAAATATTAATGTAAAATAATATAAAAATCATTGATGACGAGATTCGGTCACTGACCGACTAGATTCTGACTATTTTCACCTGATTCTGGCTAACATAACTAGAATTCGAGATAAAGGCCGGAATCCGGACAGTTTCGTCGGAATCTGGGATAACCGGATTCCGGCGAAAGTGGCCGGATTCCGGCACAAAATGCTTGTTTCCGGCCATCTGGCCGGATCTGGCCAGATCCGTCCGGCCAGACGGCCGGGAACCGGCCTCCCTGGCCAGGTCCGGCCGGGATCCGGCCTCCCTGGCCAGAGCCGGCCTGGAACCGGCCTCCCTGGCCAGGGCCGGCCGGGATCCGACTTCCCTGGCCAGGGCCGGCCGGGAACCGGCTCTCTGGCCAGATCCGGCCAGATGGCCGGATTCCGGCCTTTCTGGCCAGATCCGGTCAGATGGCCGGAAACCGGCCGGTCTGGCCAGATCCGGTCAGATGGCCGGAAACCGGCCGGTCTGGCCGGATTCCGGTCAGATTGGTCGCCGGAATCTGGCTGACCGGATTCCGGCGAAGGTGGCCGGATTCCGTCGCCAGATTCCGGCGACATTAACGGATGTTGGATTCCGATACCGGCAATATTTCGATGGTGGTCGGCTGCTTGAACGTGAAGGTCGACTGTGCCGTTTAAAATAGATCGACTGCGTCTGGCGTCTTCGGAAAATGATTTACGCTTTTAAAAAGCGTAAATCATTTTCCGAAATTTACTAAGCATTTTTGGTCAAACAGAAATCATTTTCCGGTTGACTATTATTTTCGCCCCTACCAAACACCGGAAAATGCCGAAATCATTTTACGCCGAAACAAACAGAGCATTATAATAGGGGAGACCAAAGAAGATCTGCAGCTTTTTAATAGATTGGATTGAAAGAATTTCTTCAAGAGAAATGCTACTACACATATTCCCAAATACTCACTCACAAATGCTTACTTCATGACCTGATAGTAAAAATTACTATTAGATGCTACATGTACTTTCATTTGTTATCTTATCAATGAGAGTGAACATTTAAGATGATGTATAGCGCTCCTCTTTCTTCTAAACCCAATTTGTGGGAAAAATTTATCGTATAAGTGTACATGTAAACTCCTTACCTACAAGTTTGTAAAATAATTAAGGGTTAAATACGTTAAAGGTCCCTGAATTTTGAAAACTTTATTTTTTGATACCTGAGTTTCAATTTGCATCACAGATGGTACTTCCTTTTTGGGAAAAGACCAAATTAGTACTCCAGTCAAGTTTTCCGTCTAAAAACTAACGGTCTGTCGGGTGTCAACTCCCGAAGGTTGACATGTATTTTAGTATAAAAAAAATAAAAAAAAAATCTTTAAAAATTAATTAAAATATTAAAAACTAAAAACTAAAAAAAAAATGAAAGAAAAAGAAAGGGTGGCTTGGCTACCCCATGGCAAAAAAAAAAATTGGTCAAGGGTTTTGGCCCTCGGGAGTGGCCACTCCAGACCGGTCAAGAGGGTAGCTTCCCTTGGCCAAAATGGAGGTGCCCAGCCACCCCATGGTGGCCAAGCCACCCCTCTTCTTTTTATTTTTCTTTTTTCAAAATTTTAATTAATTTTTAAAGATTTTTTTTTAAAAAAAAAAAAATACTAAAATACGTGTCAATCCTCAGGAGTTGACACCTGGCGAGCTGTTAGTTTTTGGACAGAAAACTTGACTAAAGTACTAATTTGGTCTTTTCCTAAAACGAAGGTACTATCTGTGATGCGAATTGAAACTCAAATACTAAAAAATAAAGTTTTCAAAACTCAAAGACCAAAAACGTATTTAACCCAATAATTAAAAAGGATTCGGATAAGTGTACAAAGAAGCATCTACCAGAGGGCATGTAGTAGATATCTGATAGCTCCAGGTCACATGACACTACCATGTTGCACAAAATTAGGGTTGCTACTGCTCCTCATCATACTCACAAATCACAATGTTGTCAAGTTCAATGGATTCTGTTAAACATGCACTCCTGCTTGGTACCAATACTGATTTTCCGCCCACCATGTGGGCATTGCAGGTTAGGCCTCTGAGGGGAATTTGAAGCAATGGCCATTCAGTCTTTGGCATGTAGAACAGCATTCTAATCATGACCAATTTTTTTTTTTCATTTTTTTCTCTTGAAGTGTAGCCACCTTCTTAAAGTCCAAAGAAATGGGAGGCAGCATGATTACAGCAAATGGTTCTGTTTTGGACAAGACAAAAGATCAAACCCCAACACCCCACTAATTGCCAGGAAAATCAAATAGTTGAAATAGAAAGCTCAACAGAGAACATTTCTCATAATTCTAAAGAACCTCTCTTTTTCTCCATTCATACCATGCATGATAAAAACCATCTACATCTTGAATAGCTTAATTTCTTCACTGAAATAACAGGTACAAAGTACAAGAGTTCATTGTATACTACACAGTGGTCTATAACTAACCAAGATTTTCTCAATGTTTTCTACATAGCTGCCTAATCTTTAGTATAAGAGGAAGAATCAGATATATAAAGTATAGATGAAAATGTATTGATCTGTTTTGTGATTAGGCTAAGAGGAAGAATCAGATATATAAAGTATAGATGAAAATGTATTGATCTGTTTTGTGCCCAAAGAGAAGCATTAGAAGCTCCACCAGCCAAAGAACAAATTTTCCTTAAGGGGGTGAATTGGACTGCCCATCTGAGCCATGGCCGGCTTGTCGTTTGCTATCACTACTCTTCCGCCTAAGAAAATCCTTGACATCTTGTTCTTTTTTATCTACAAAACCAATCAAGTCTTTGAAGCTAGTTGCTCGGTTTGTGCGTCTAGACCTTGTAGGCTCATTCTCCTCCACATCCCCTTCCTCGGCCTCTGGGCTAAATCTGCGGTATTGAAATAAGACCCTACAACAGAAGAATAAAAGAGCAATGACGCATGCAGTGCCACAAATAAGGAACAGGCCCCAGAAGCTCTTCAGAGATAGTTGGGTTGAATCAACTTGGTTGATTTGCATAGTGCACTCAGAACGTGTCAGCCATTTATTATGGATCTTTTGGAGATCACCATTCTCTGAGAGCTGAAGAATGGCAGTTGACAAGTCAACTGCAAGAGGAGAGTCCCTTTGAAATGCCTGAGACAAGGAAAAAAAATTGAATATTAGAAAGATATCCAACCATTGTGCACGTCTCACGAATTCCTATCTTAAGAAAGAGACCTTGAAATCATTTGGGTAAACTAGAGTTTTCATTAAGATTAGAACCTAGACTGTGTTTTACAAGGGAATCAGGTGTAAATCGATATTTTTTGTCCCTTTTTTTGGCATCTAAAACTTAATTATAAAATTATAAAATAATTTAAATGCCTTGATATGTTTTAAATACAACAGAAAGTAATTAACAAGACTTGAACCTAGAAACAAAAAGAATAAATAGAAGGAGCTAAAGTAAATATATAGAAAAACAAGTCATTTGATGATTTAATTATATATCAGAATATTAACATTACTAGGAATATTTTACATAAAACATGTAGCTTATTGAGACAGAAGATGGAATATAAGAGGTCTAACAGGAGACTACTATTATGTGCAATATCTGGCATATTAAGGCATTTATCTAGATAGAGATAGAATGATATACTTCTTCAGTAAGGAGTATGAAATTCTGACGTAATTCACTTAAAATGCTGGAGCTGGAGATTTCAATTTCCAACTCCCAACATGTGAATTAAGATCAAGATCACATTTAGCGTAAGGCAGTTAAACTTGCACCATCCTGTAAATGCTTCGTGTCATATCAGTATTCAGTATTTTGAATCTAGCTAACCAAAGTCTTTGCCACAGTAATGACTTATTCAGGCTTAGACTAACAATAATAGATACTTACAAAACCCCATCCGCTTTTTGTAAACTCTGACCCAACAGTCCTGAATTCACAATTGGTGCTGGACAAGAAGAGTTCAATGTAAGGAAGCTCATCAACAATGGCAGCTACACCACCATTTCTTGGTCCACGCCGAAGAAAATCAACGTATTCTTCCTGGCTTTTCAACTTAACGAGCCTAGATTCTGCTATGTTGAGCTCATCAATTAGATAATTCCATGCAAATGACCCATCTTGAATCCCAATTGGCTCAGTACTTGCTATCAAGGTGTCAATTCCTTCAATCCGTGATGTCAACTGCTGCACTGTGAGGATTGATGTCAAACTAGCTGTGTAGCTTGAATTTATAATTAACACTACAAATAGCCATACGATCAGCACCAATCGTCCAAGAGTGCTCATAGTGTTTTCTCCTGTGCCAGATCCAAGCAGCAAAGGATATTAGGAGTTTCAAATCAGGACTCCCTATCAACACTAGAAGGATTATGTCATAGAGTTTTTGTCAAAAGCACAAGAGATTAGGCTTGAAATACGTACTATGCGAGAAAAACATTGTTGAGAAACTAAACCTGCAAGGTGAGAAGCAATTTCAGTAGAAATTTTCTAAGTTATAATAAAGCAAAGCACGCATGGTCAGCAGATCTAATAGCAAGCATCTGGAGGACCCTGCTTGGGCAGGACTTTTAAGCTAGGCATACTAGTAAGTGCATATGATGGAAATATTTTCATGGGAAAAGGTAGAACTGATATATATGTTTACTTTTATCATGGTCTATTAGCATTCTCGAATAGACCATTGTATACCCTCATGACAACTTCAGCTCTAACATGCAATAAAAGGCATATGTTGCAGTCATGATCTTCAGTGTCTGCAATATTTTTGTACATTATGTCTCATGCGTAACCAAATAATTTCATTGACACCCAGGCAATAGTCAGGTCCATTGCCAAGGGGCTTTGACACCATTTTCTATAGACATATCCTGTAGTTTTATACAAACTAGAGGGCTTCCATCTCTGCAAAAAATGATAATGACATTAAATGAGTTAGAAACATACTGACCAAAAAATTGTCATAAGTTGTTGGCTCGGTGGACCACGGAACTCCTGATTAATCCGGTGCTCAAGAATCCAAACAACGACTCCAACTAAAAGAAAGAAGGCACCAGTGACACACCACATTTCAATGGTAAATGGCTTGAGGAAAGCCCAAGGACTTGACTTTTGCTGTTTAACAGGAGCAACAACAACAAGTCCTGATTCCATGTAAGGCTGTGTGAAATCCACAATTCTTGTCCTATTTGTAACAATTGTAATGTCCCCAACAGCTGCATCAAATTTCTGAAGAAGGAAGTAGGTCAAAATAACTATTATGATTCAAACACCACTTTTCATCAAATTATCACATAATCTAGTTCAGAAAGTCCTCAAAAGGAGTAATAAGAAGAGTACACATTCACAA
Organism: Alnus rubra; assembly: GCA_028654335.1. Lineage (NCBI taxonomy): Eukaryota > Viridiplantae > Streptophyta > Magnoliopsida > Fagales > Betulaceae > Alnus > Alnus rubra. Next base: position 104,394 of record JAJPGS010001420.1, on the reverse strand, counting down.
GTTGACATCCATATTATAGCTAAAAAAACCTAAATATTCAGAAAATTGACCAAAAAATTGAAGTTACAAATGAAACCCAAATACTCACATTTTCTGCAACATCATATACAAGATTGTTGTAAACAGGATTTCTTTTACCATCACCATATAAGATATATGTGTGGGGGACAGGATAAGCCAACAAGTTTAGGGCAGCTTCAAAGACATCGATACAGTAACCTTTCACCCCTGGAGGGCCCTTGTCTTTGGCCAAATATTCTTTGTAATCTGCTCGGTTTGGCACTGCTATTCGCAGTGGCTTCCCATTGTTTGGGAATACCCATCCCCGAGGTCTTGCTGTAGTTTCACCAGGCCATATTACACTGTAAAGACGTTGATTACCGGACGAAGTATTAGGAGGCTTAGTATATAAGATCTCTGGAGAAATGATTGAGAGCTGAGAATAGTTTGACCAAAAGCCAACCCTACGAGAGCCAGTCCCACCAATGTTCAGAATATCATATGCTGGATGAACTAAATTTTTCTCTGGATCAAATTGAATCTGACCGCTTACACCTGTGAAGTTCATCCTCAGAATTGTCTGGAGAAATTGTTCGCCTCCATCAAAAATACGGAGTGATGTTAACTGCAGTTTGCTTCCATTTGTTTCACGCAACCTAGGGTCATCAGAGAAAGATATCTTTCCACCTTCTTTCAAATAAACATCAAGTGCACGGGCTGCTAACCAAACAGAATCATACGCATAGAGCGCATAAGAATTGAAGCCTACACTCTCATTATCTTTTAGGTTGTTCCACCTAGAAATAAATTTCTTTTTGAGATCAGTATCTGGGGTGTGATGGCGAAGAGAAATGACCCCTTGTAAGAGATTCATTGTGTCAGGGTCATCTGTTTTTGATGAATCTAGGAGGGAAGGAAGCCAATCTGTTGCAATCCAAACATAGCCACCAGTCATCATCCCAAGAGACTTAGCGACAGAGAAAACTGTCAAACCGGAGTCAGGATTTACATGCACGATGTACACCCGAGATTCCATGAGGTTTACTCCAACGAGCAAGTCATTAATTTTACTTTGGGGGGCATGAGGAGGAAAGGCAGCTTTGTAAGAGATCTTGGCACGTTTCTTTGCCAGGGCATCACCCAATACAGAAATTCCACCTCTGCCATAATCATCGTCTACAAAGATGGCAATCACCTCCCCCCATCCCCAATGTTCAACAAAATCAGCTATTGCATACATTTGGAAATAATCACTCTGTGTAGTGCGGACAAAATATGGGTATTGCAGTGCAGCAAGAGTCGGGTCTGTTGCTCCAAATGACAGAAGTGGCACATGGAGTTCATTAACAACATGGGAGATGACATGAGCTATACCAGATGATTGTGGGCCAATTGCAGCAACTACATCGTCATTCATCAGCTGCAAAGCTACATTGTTAAAGACACAAAGTTTTGTTATTTTTTTCCCCTTTTTCAGGCGAGAGGCACACGGCAAAATAATTATCATACACATAATACTAGTTAATGCTTAGCTTGCTTAAGACTCCATTTTAGAAAAGTGCTGATGATCACATATGGTTGTTAAATAGCAACAAGAAGTTGACCTCAAATAATTGTTCTACCCATTAGATGACTCAACTTTTAATCTGTTCTACCTCATTTTGATGTTAAATCACCACTTATTCTAAAATCTTAAGCTGATAAGAAAAAATGAATTTAATCATTAATTTATATTCTAACGCTCTCTCTCATGTGTGGGCTCAAACTTTCCCTTAATTATTGAGGCACAACACGTAGAATATTTAATTGAAATGGGAGATAAATGATGAAGAGAAGGTTGGAATTCATTACCTCTAGCTCTGATACTATGTTAAATCATCATTTATTTTAAAAGTTTTAGTTGATAGAAAGAAATGAATTTCATCATCAATTTATATTCTAACAAATAAGATAACCATTTCTTTTTCATTGATAAGTTACAAATGCGTCCAATAGCCTCACAGTCACAACTTTACCCTCTACCCCCGTCTTAAGAGGAGAGGAAGTGCCATTTGAGTTGGAACTCATTGGCAATACCGTAACAATTTTTCAACCATAAAATGAGAGCACCACAAGCATAGAGAATTTATGATGAGAAACTAAAGAATATATGTACAAAGGTACTCAAAGCAGGAAGGTCTTTAGAAACGAAATGAACTGTAAAACATGTACAACCGTACTCTACCCCAAGGTGGGAGGAAAAAGTTAGATATCATGTGACTTCTCTTTCACAAAGTTTTGCTTTTGTGTAGTTAACATATAATTTCCCAGCCATAGTGTTGTTTAGCAGATAAGCTAGAGAAAAGCACATCCAGACTATGATCTAAGGCAATCAAGATTATAGTCCCTTCCCATCAAGGCACAAGATGCCTGGAATTCTGTACTGTTAGAAAGCAATAAATACAAAAGTAAAATTGAACAAGGAAATGGCAACTAATATGATAAATAAGAGAGACCCTAAATTCAAAGGCAAAAGATTCCCCTCTAAATAGATCAATGAAAAATTCGGCAGCCTGTGAAAAGAACAGTTCTACATCTACTCTAAAAGTGTTGAGCTTCACGAAATACCTTCCACAGTTCCAAGAAATCCACTGCAATTCGTATCGTGTGATATGAGGTTCAATCTTGTTCCTGGAAGAACAGTCGAATCAGAATTGACATCATCAATTGCAGCTTGAATTGCTGGTTTTGCTGACCTTCCAATAACCGAATCAAAAGTAAACAGAGTTCCAATATTCAAAACACTCGGTTTCGAAGAAGAAACATTGGCACTCCCAGAACTACCCACGACACTCATTGGAACCCACATACAAAAAATCACTGAAAGCAGCGTTCTTTTCATGAGTATGGAATCAGGCCTAGGAGTTTGGAGGTTCTCCATATCCAATAAAGCTTTGCAACTAATAGATTGGTTGTTGTTCTGAAGATCTGGCCAGCATTACTTCAAGATGGCAAGCACCTGTCACGAATGTCAGTATGAATAAGAACCACCACAGGGACCCAGTGAGCACAGAGTTTGAAGAATCAAAATCTAACTCTTAAATACCCATTATCCAAAAAGCTTAAACTGAGAGGAGACAAAAGATTTTTTATTTTTTATTTTTTTTCTATGCACTGTTAAAATCACCAATTACTCTTATGATAAAGCTGATAAAAAATTATAATATAATCATTTAACATATATTCTAATATCAAAGTTGATATAATTTTTCCATTCCCCGCCACAAAAGGTCCAAAATTTCACAGCACCCAAGGGCCAAGATGGCTCAGCACCCAATCTCCATCACTATGTAAGATTCAGCACCGCTCAGAAAAAACAAAGACAAAAACAAAAAAAGCTCAGAAAAAAATGTAAGATTCAATAACATGGAACTAAAATCCTGTTTCTAAGCTCTAAGCCCGCTAGACTAACTTGGATACTAAAAATTAATATCCACATGAGAAACCAGCATTAAAGAAGCGAAAAAAAAACAATATTAAACATGGGTATATTCAACGCTGCCTATATATTATATGGCCATTAGTGTACTATCATTGCCAAACCAAAAGAAAACAGAAAACTTTGAAAGAATATAATATGTTATATAAACAGGTTTGCGAAACAATGGTCCAATACTTGAGTGTTGTACTGAATTGAACCCACATGCATGAACAAAACAATGAACAGAAAGCAATATTAATATTGAAAGAGAGATATCAAGAAGAAGTTGGGTCGTTGATTACCTCAAACTCCATATTTGGGTACCGCCAAACTCCATATATACGTGTATGGTTAAGTACATAGAACAGAACCAAAAACTCAAAGGGAGCCAGCCCCAAAGCTCCTAACAGTTCAGCAAGCCCAAGCAAAGAATTATTCTCTCTCTCTCTCTCTCTCTTTTTAAAGATATTTACTGTACAATTATTTGTCTAAAACCTTCCTTTCCAGAAGAAAAGGTGTAGTTATATCTTTTTCTTTTTTTACAGTTACAGGAGTTTTGCTGTTCGAAGTTCGAACTGTTGTTTTTGTTATAAGGCCTTTAGACGTGATAATTAAATTATTAATTGATAAAATGATTAAAATAAAAAAATAGATTTATGAATTTAATTAATTAGTGTTTGATTTACCAGTCATACATTCCTAAATATTTGTTTTAAGGAAAGAAACGGGTTTGTATGAAATTTTATACAAACCAATTTTTAATAGTGACATGTGCCCATTATATGTGAGAAATTCATATTTTTTTTAATTGCATATGCTTCTCACGTGCTTTTTTTAATAGCTTAAAGGATACGTGTTGCTTTTAGAGAATAGTTCGAATGAGTTTCCTACAAATTAATTTATAAAAAATTAGAAAAAAATACATACTCACTTAAATTAACACTTATAGTGTGTTTGAGATTGCAATTTTTGTAGACAAAAAAACGATTCTAAATTAAATCGCAAAAAATAAATTATTTGGGAATTGAGTTTTTAAAAGATTGTGATTTGAAATAGTAGAAATCTGCTTTTTCAAATCTTTGGGAAGAGGGTGTTTTTTGAAAAACGCAGAATTTTAAAGGCTAATTTATAAGTTTAAATGACAAACTGCGATTTTGCCAAACATTTAACTGCGATTGTATATTTTTAAATCGTACTTTTTAAAATTAAAAAGTCAAACGAAATCTTAATCTTTCATGTTCTTACGGACTTACCAGACTAAAATTTACATCAATGTTTTTCAAGCTATTAAAAAATTATAATATTCTTCAAATGAGTAAAAAAAAAAAAAATCCTTCATAAAAACTAAAAAATTGTTAAAAATAATTTTAAAATTTGTGGTAGACAGGGTCACCACAAGACCCAAACCTGTGGTGATTGAGCAGCACATCTCATCATCAAATGGGGTCCCCATTCTTTTCTATGACAAATCAATTAATAAACGAATAAAAAGGCTGCTTGATAATTGATATGGCGTGGGCCCAAACCCTCAGGAAGTCTGTCCCACTATTTGGCCATAGACTTAATTCACTTAACTCGTGAAACACGTTCACATTTAAATTTTAAAGTCTTGAGTCTGGATTTGGAAATTCTAAGAAGACGTTGGTTGACTTCAAAATTCTTCCCGATTTCTTTTTCTTTTTTCTTTTCTTTTTTGTCCTTTTTTCATACAATATTTTTAAAAACTAGCCATTAAATTTATAGGATTAAGCAACTCACACCTTTATTTATGTGGGTCTTACAAATTTAATAGCTGATTTTATTAAAATTGTATGAAAAATATGACAGGATAACGACGTTTAGACTTTCTCTTGTGTTTTTAGTTCTACAAAAAGAAAGTCTAAACGTCAATTTTATGTATTTCTCTAATACAATTTTTTTAAGAGCTAAACATTAAATTCATAAGACCCACTTGGATGAAGGTGTGAATCTTATAGATTTAAGGAATAATTGCACTGTTGGTCCATGTGGTATGCTATAATTATTTTCCACTCCCTATGGTTTAAAAAGTGCATGAGAGGTCTATGTGATATGCAATAATTACGTTTTACTCCCTGAGTCGATTTTTCGTCCACCATTTTGACGGAATCTGTTAGTCCTACACGTCAGCACCACGTGTCGCCAATAAGATGACGACACGTGTCCATCTTTATAAAAAATATAAATTTATTTATTTTAAAAACCAAAAAAAAAAAAAAAAAAAACCTGGCAGGCAAGGGGTGGCTGGGCCACCCCTTTGAGAAGAAGTTTTTTATGGATTACGTATGTTTATTTCGAAAAAGTTTAAACAAATGTAAAACCTTATTTATTAAAAAAATTAAAAATTAAAAATTAAAATGGCCATGGGGCCACCAAGGGTGACGGCGTGACCACTTCTAACAATTGCCAACGAGCCTTTTTGTGGTGAATCTGTTTTCACCAAAATACATAATTAATTTATTACATTACTTTTTAAATCCTAATCTATATTTTCTTTAAGCATTTATTCATCCCAAGTGTCATAAAACATATGCTTAATTAACTTTTGCAAAGATATGAGATAATTTATTATTTAGAAGAAAAAAAATTAAATCTGAGAAGTCACACTTGAATGAAATTGGGTGCGTTCGAACAAGGCAGAATCTCCACGTGTCACGATGGCTCGCGTACAGGAATGAATGGTCGGCTAGAATCAATCTTGGATGACCAAATTCAAACGCACCAAATGTCCTATTCAAACAAAGATTATGTTTATGGTTGTTTTAGTGTTGTGGGGGTATGAGAAAGGGAATGGTGTTGCTGAGATTTGATTTTGAACAAGTTTTTTGTGAAGTGTAGTTTCAGTCAGTTTTGGTATGACCATAAACCCAAAGTTAGGGTTTCCGTTCAAACAAGTTAGCCTCCAAACGCCTCAATCGCAATCGCGATCGAAGTCCATTCAAACAAAGATGTCACAAAATGTCTAAGTCATTTCTAGAATTCTTTGGATTGGGATATCAATCGTGGGATCTTCAAACGAGAATTACATTAATTGCAATGTCGAGTGTAGGCCATTTGAAAGAAAATTATCTCAAATATCTTGATTGCAGGCCGTTCGAACGAGATCATCATAGAAGACATTGTTCAAACCCGAGTTCGTAGCCTGTTCAAACGAAGTTGCCTAGAGTTGGAAAATTGGTTTTTTTTTTTTTTTTTTTAATTTTCAAATGAGAGAGAAGGTTTTAGAGATTCTGATGAGATGGGTTTCGCAAAGAGGTTTTAAAGAGACTAAGGAGTAAAGTAAAACTTAAGGTATTGATAATTTGGAACCCCAACTGACATTCAGTTTAAAGAGGTTTTTAATCGAGAAAACTCTCATAGGTTAATGACCAAGAAGTTTAATGAAATCTAACCTAGTTTCAAGAAAGTGAGAAACGCTACATGTGAGTTAGTAGTGAATGGTTAGCTATAAAATAGGGTTTAGGGTTCGGAAATTAAACCACGACTAATGATACAATATAAATCACAGGCAACGAACAAGGTAGTACTACGGGAAGCACAATGACAAGGAATTTAAGCTATCGACTCTAAGTAAATTCTCTTTCAAGAGTTATAAGTTCATTTTACATGAAAATGTGTTTTGGTACGTAGATGTACGTATTAGAAAAGGCATGGCATAGTTTTATTATGATATGAGCCCTTTTTTTTTATACCATATGCATATATCCTAATGTTTCACGATTAGGAAGAAAGTTCAATTTTAATGTAGAAGTTTTGAGCTTAGTTTTAGATAAGAGTTTTAAATTCAGTTTTAAGATTAGCTTTAAAATCAAAGTTTTAAGCAATTTACGATAAAAGGTTTTAAAAAGGAAAATCCAATAAGTGAACAGATCCAATTCAAGTGGGGTTAAACACTTGATGCCTAAGATTGAGTAGGGTGTGTACGCTCAACAAACCCAACTTGGGTAGGGCTAAACACTCGATGCTTGAGGGTGGGCGGATGTGTATGCTCAACCAACCCAAATCGAGCGGGGATTAATCACTCAATGCTCAAGGTTGAGTAGGGATTGTATGCTCGACATCCCAGTATTGAATGAAGATTATACTTTCAGTACTACCCACCCCTTCCGCGCCTCTCGTAGGGGCGTTGGATGGGTCATTCACCCCAAGTTTGAAAACACTTATATACGAACTTTGACCATATATATATATGTGTGTGTGTGTGTGTGTGTGTGTGTGTGTGTGTAGAGTTTTTTTTTGAAAGTTTTGTTCCTCTGGGGGGGGGGGGGGGGAGGTTCCACGCCTCCCTCCCCCAGTGGTGTTTTTCCCCCCCTCCCCCTTGCCCTTTTAGGCTGGGGATGGCCTTTTGTTCCTCCCTGGCTAGTGTCAATGGAGTGTTTGATTTCCTTCAGCCATTAGGTTTTTTGAGTTTTTGTTCCCCCGGGTTAGATCTGGTAGTGGTTATTGTTCCCCGACAGAAGACTAAAACGGGATTTGGGTTGGGAAGCGACTCTCTGATGTGTTTTTCCGGCGGAGTTTTCTGACCTGATTTTCTTTGTTTGGGTTTCATTCTTTGGTGTCAGATGTGCTCACTTCGGCGGGTTCTTCCAAGACACGCACCTCACCACAGTGGTCGTCGGCTTCTTCCGGTCTAGCAGCCTCCAGCCATGGCAGTTTCGGTCATTCATGCTCGGCATGTGGCCTACATGCGCCAGGGAAGTCTCTCCCTGGACCGGCATGTGTGGGTCACAACTTGTCTTCCAAGGCGAGGTTGAGGGTTTTTCAATGGATCTAAGGTCTTCTGGCAGATTTCTGCTACTGAAGAGGTCTTCAGTGGCGGCGCGTGTGGTACATGCGCCGTCACCGACGACGGTGCCACCCGATGCCGCTCCCGATTTGTGCTTCTGGTTTAGGGTGTTTTATTTCGTTTTTTTAGTGTTCTTTCACAATTTGCCTTTGTGATGCTTAAAAGTTACTGGACTATTTGTTGGCCTAGATGCTAGATCTGCCATCTTCTATTTGTGAGTTGTGCTTTAAATGTAAAGAGTGACTCATTGTTGTCCCTGCAACGATTTTGTATTGTTCAGGTTGCTGTTTCAAGTCAGATTTATTTGGCTTAGGATATTGGGGGTCTTGCATCTCTTGTTTTTGTCCTTGTCTTGGGACTTTATTCAATAATATATGATGGCATATGCTATTTGTTCAAAAATAAATAAAAATGTGTGTGTGTATGTTTTGCAAATGCTTCTCAATTTTTTACTTTTCAAAAATACTTTTTAATTTACTAAATGATTTTTCTTATGTAAAACTAAACTTACAAATGATGCTTTTTCAAATGTGGTTCCTACCAAAGCACTTCTCAATTTTCACATTTTCAAAAAAAATTCTGTAGGCTTGCTTTATATATATATATATATATATACTTTTTTATTTTTTTTTGTTTTGTGCACGCCTAAAGTGGCTCTAACATGACAAGTATATTTGATAAGGTAATTATAATTAAATTGAGAATGATCGTTGTATAAATCCAAACACAATTATTGTACAACTCTAACAACTTTTTTTTCAATCTGATTATTAAATCTGTTTTTCTATATGTAAGCCTTACATATCTAATTATTGATTTGAAAAAAAATTGTTAGAGTTTTATAAATTTATCATATCTCAATTAAATAATATATATATATATATATATATATATATATATATATATATATATATATATATATATGCGAATATAATTGGCTGTGATGTGGCAACCAATAATTGCCACCAATAATTCTATATATATCTTATGCGAATTTAATTGGCTATGATGTGGCAACCAATAATTTTTTTTTTTTTTTTTCTATTTTTACGGAAGACTAATGGAGATAGTAAAAATAGAAGCCTGGTTGGTTTAACAGTCCCTTCAATATTATGCTAACGTTGACATAAAGAAATAAAAAAGTGTTGGGCATCATGAGCCAATGGAGAGAGCTGTTTTGTTATTGAGTCCTTCTACACATGTGCACTGCATCCGTTCCTCTTTAGTCTTTTTTTCACGTGTTATTTTGTTTTCATTTTTTTTTTAACAAAAAAAAGCAATCAAAACGCCGTGCCCTGCCCCACCGACCGGAAATCCGATGCTCTTGCTCCTTCCGACCGGAAATCCGGCACCGGCGCCCATCGAGGACGCTCTCTCTCTCGAACGGTCTGCTCCGGCGCCCACCGATCGGATCTTCGACGCCTTTGAAGCCCATCTCGCTCTCTCTCGAAACCAGCCGACCGAATCTCCAACGAAGGCGGCATGAGGAGGCTACCCTTCGGAGACAACAGCTTCGACGTGGTGGTCTCCGGGGTGTTCCTCCACACCGTGGGGAAGGAGCACGGCCGGCATCGGCGCCCACCGACCGGAAATCCTCTCTCTCTCTCTCTCTCTCTCTCTCTCTCTCTCTCTCTCTCTCTCTCTCTCTCTCTCTCTCTCTCTCTCTCTCTCTCTCTCTCTCTCTCTCTCTCTCTCTCTCGGAGTCCCTCGAAACCAGCAGATCGGCCCATCGATCAGAAATCCGAATCCGACTCCGACGCCTAGCTCTCTCGATCTCTCGAACCCAGCACAGACCGCACAATCCGTCGCCGCCGCCGACTCTCTCTCTCTCTCTCTCTCGAACGGTCTACTCCAACGCCCACCGACTGGATCTTTGACGCCTTTGAAGCCCAGCTCGCTCTCTCTCGAAACCAGCCGATCGGATCTCCAACGAAGCCGACGACGCCAAGATTATAAATTATTACCTCAAAATACTTCACAGAGAGAACGATGGAGTAGACCAAAAAAGGGGGAGTTCTGCCGGAAAATGGGGGCAAATCGGAGCGCCGAAAAAGGAGGAGATCGGCCAGAAAATGACTCATCGGTTGGGTTCAATATCCCGACTCCTTTCCAAATGATTTCATTTTTTTTAATAAAATGTCAGTGCCACGCTGGAAAGGGACGGACATGAAGTAGAAGAAAGGCTCATGTTTAGCATTTTCCTTTGTTATTTGCCGCTTTCAATTGAATTATTATTATTATTTTTTTATTTGTTTTTTAATTTTCAATTGCATTATTATACCAAGTAGAAAGTGCTTGGGCAGCTCGTATTGGGTTTGCGATTATGAGTAATGTTAGAGTTTTTAATTTTTAATTTTTTTTTTTAAAAAATTGATCTTTAAATGATGTGTCACAGTTTTTTGAGATTGTGACACATTTTATAAAATAATAGAGCACATGAGATTGTAACACATCATTTGAGGACCAAATTTTTGACACGTCATTTTTGTTTAAGAAGAAAAAAGAGAAAATTCCATTTAACTCTCCCTGAATGACATAGTTTTCCTTTAAACTGGGTTGACGGAAGTTCCTCCAATTCAATCTATAAAAATGTCATGTATCTCTTTTATATGTGAGAAACACATATTTTTGAAGTAGCAAGGACAACGTTTAAAGAAATTTTATTTAAAAAAATATTTCTTCCAATTTTGTTTTTACTATTTAAAAAATATGTGCTTCTCGTATGCAAAATGGACACATGATATCTTTATAGATCGAAGGAAATCTATCCCCCGAAGTATATAAGCTTTTTCGACCTTGCCTCAAATGTTTAAAAAGTGAAAATAGCCCCCTCGAAGTTTCTAACTTTTGCAATGTCGTCCATCTGTCGTCTATTTCTGCTTATCTGACAAAAAATGACCCACGTGTATTGCACGTGAACGTTTTAAGTGGATGAAAAGTTCAAGATGCCCACATTTTTTTCTAAAAAAAAAACTGGAGGTGTTCGAACCACCCTATCGTCACCCCTATTTTGGCAAGATCGGGGTGGCTCCGTCACCCCCTTCCCCGAACGGGGGTTGCCGAGCCACCTCCAAGCCCTTTGAGGGTGGTTGTGGCCACCCCTTTGGTCAGCCACCCTCAAATTTTTATTTTTATTTTTTATTTTTTATTTTTATCAGGAAAATGAAGGCATTTTTTTAGACTTTTCATTCACTAAGAACTCATGTGCAATGCACATAGGTCATTTTTCATTATTATTATTATTATTATTATTTTTCATTATTATTATTTCATTTTCGAACTAGTGACTTCCACTTCATGAGGTGTGGTCTCCAACCAATTGAGCTACCTCTTGAAGACACGACATTTTCTATTAGAGAATACGAAAATGGCTAATAGACGAGCAACATTGCAAAAGTTAGAAACTTCGGAAGAATCTATTGCCACTTTTTAAAATCAGAAAAACGTGTATTTTTAAGGGGGTTAAATGTATTTTGAGCAAGAAAAAATAAAAGTAAAAAACAAATTTTGACAAACAGAGTGGTAATACTCCATTCACAACCAAATATATGCCAAATTAATTCAATTTTGGATATAAATTTGGTCACAGCCGGTTAGTAATAAAGTCAGAGAGTTTCCTTAATGATTATTGGACTCAATCTCGCATATAAAGATATGATCGATTTAATATATTTATTAGAGGTACATTGAATAAAGTTGTGGATTCTAATATTGACAGATCTATCGATTTTGACAAAGAAAAAGGGGGGAAGAAAAAAAAAAAAGAAAAAGAAGAAAGACAATTAAGGCATCTTTGAAAGTGATAATGACAAAGGCTTGTTCTGTTAGCTTCATTCAAATTTTTTTTTTCTTTGTTTTATTTGAGTAGGAAAAATGATTACCGGAGAGGATTTTTTTTCACTTTTGATCCGAATGGAAGAGAAACTGGAAGAACTTATGCGAATGCTTCCAAAAACAAGATGAGATCGAAGCGTGCGACTCATTTAGTTAAAGTATGTGCACAACGAGACACTTTCAAAGTATTCCAACTTTGAAAAGAAGATAAACCTAAATTAACATAAGAAACTAAGTTAGAAAAGTTCCACAAGGAAAAAAGTTTCAGATAATTAATCAAGTGTGATTTCTTATTTTGCTGTCTACAACTAGTACGTATCTAAATCTCCCAAAACCTTTTCGTTTTGAAGCATTCTGGCCGAGGAGCGACAAGTCCAATCATGGGGTTGTTGCGGAGGCTTGGTTAGGTGAGGTGGGTGGTTCTCCAGCTTTCTCTCTTAGCAGAAAGTGAAAGAACACTAAAAGGGCCTTGAAGTATTGGAATCAGCATCACTTGGAGCACATACAGTCTAGAATCAAATCCTTTACGGCGGATATTAATATTATTCAGTCTAGTCCCCATTCTTCAAGCTTCTCTACAATAACAATTGCTAGAGGAAGTCTTATGGAAGCATATATCTCTTGAGTTATATGGCTCACTTGTATTGACCTCAATACAAAATTTTTTCACGTCTCAACAGCGTGTCACTTGTTTAGAAGATTCTAATGGCCTTCTGATTTGTGGTAGAGATAATATTGGTTCCTTTTTAATGGAACATTTTAATTCTCGTTTTACCTCTTCTCATCCTATTCTTGATGATAATCTATTTGATTTGGTGGAGAAAGTGATTACTGAGGAAGAGAATGTTGGTTTGTGCTTAATTCCTGATGAGAAAGAATATTTTTTTTTACAAGGCTCCTTGCTGGATGGCATGATAGACCTTTTCTGTTGGGACTTGAATTAGTACTCTTACCCACTCAACATATAGTCAAGTCATAACCATTTTTCACAACCCCACCACCCCCCCCAAAAAAAAGTTCTTGATGATAAGATCAGTCCAAAGTAAATCAACTTAATTAGGTGATTTAAATTAGTCAATTTTAGGCTAACATAATATGAACACGTACATAGACATATCTACAACTAAACTATCTCCTAAACATATATATACACACTTAACATATTCGTTACTAGATGTTAAAATGTTAATACATATGTTACTATGTGTCTATAGATATGTATATGTATAACATTATGTACACTTTAACACATTTTAATTCTGTATATGTATATGTATATGTTAATAAAGTGGTATAATGTTATTATATATGTATTAGTATACGTACATATACATATGTAATACATATAAATATATATTATTTTGTTAGTATATATGTGTACACTAACATATTTTAGTTATGTATTATGTTAGTATTTTGTTATTAAATTAATATTTTAGTGTATATATTCATGTTAGTATATATATATACAAGCTTTAAATGAGTTTAATGAGCCGGGTTGAGTTTATCTATTATTTGAGCAATAATTATCGTTCAAACTCGACTTGTTTATTAAATGAACTTATACAAATGAATTTGAGCAATTCATGAATATCTCAATTTATTTACTGTTATAATTATAGGTCTTAGAAGTGATAAATACGCAAAACAATCACTTTACTAATAGTTTCATAGCAATGCTACTATTGGCATTAACATCCGGCACAATACCCTAGGTATTGTATATGAATATTGCAATACATTTTATCTAGACCGTCCATTTTTAATCAATAGTCTAAATCAGAACAAAAAATTAAAGAGAATTTTTGTTATTAGAAATGATATTTTTGTCATTCGGAGGGACTTTGACACTGTTTGGTAGTTTAGGGGTGACATTGATACAATTGGTAGTTTAGATGACACGTTAATAATTGAGTGGTAATTTGAAAGGAATTTATGTAATTTTCTTCTTTCTTTTTTATTTTTTATTTTTTTTTAAAATAAAAATTCTACTTTTGGTTCAAAATGCCAAAATGGAATCTTGAAAGCAGAATAACAACATTTTGTGGTGGGTATTATGCACAGAACAGAACTAGATTCATTGTTGGGGATGCGTTTGGTTTGGTTTCACATTACAACCAGAAACCTGAGAGCTTTCACCAGAAATGACTTCTTGTTGGCATCTTCAAAGATTCCCTCGACCACATGGCCCAGGAACACCAAAGCAAAAGCAAAGGTTTCCACTTCTTTTCCCAGATTGGTGGTTGTTAAGATTCAGGCTTGTGGTGGTGACTTTTTTTGTCCTCTGTGCTTTGATTTTTTCCAACCCCCAAAGTGTTTCTCTGTATGATATGAGGTACGGGTTTCTCTCTCTCCTACTTTTTCGTCTCCTTTACCTTCTCCGTCTTTCTATTGAAGTTTAGGATGAAAATTCGTGTTCGGATTCAGATCGTATCGAGATATGAGTATATAATTATATATGTTAATCATAATTCGACATATTTAATTAAACGAGTCAAACCTTTCAACTCTAACCCTCTAATTTTATATTGAGTTTGCGGGTCATGTAAAAAATTGTCTGCTATTGTGTCGTTTATCGGGTTTGGATCGTACCAATTTAATTAAACGGATTCCTCACTCCTCAACCCTAACCCTTTAATTTCGTGTAAAAAATTATCAACCCTAATTGAAACCCATATGCATTTTTTTTTAATACTATTATTATTTATTTAATTTTGTTGTTAAAGTTTATTTATTTATTTATATGGCACCACGCAATATACAAATTTATAAGAAAATTATAAAATAAGAAACACTTACAAAATATTTAAAATTATTTTTACATTTACGTCGCATTAAAACATTTTTTTTTAAAAAAATAAATATAAAACCATACTTTTTTTTTTTGGTTGAAGATATTAATTATCTCATTGTCAGATGGAATGGGAGATGCACATGGCCCTAAGCCTCTTAAATGGATGATAAGAGTGGTAGCAACAACCCCCCGTTGAAGAAGAAACCTGTCTGTCCACACATCAATGAAGAATACAACAAGATTCAACGTCAACAACTGGCTAGGTGGATAAGCCCTAATTTACCTGTCAACATAATATCTTCTTACAATTGACTCTTCCTTGTTCAGAGATTACAAAGTTCAATCACCTGTTCAACGTCAACAATTGGTTAGGTGAATAAGTCCTAATTTTCCTGTCAACATAATATCTTCCTACAATTGACTCTTCCTTGTTCGGAAATTACAGAGTTCAATCACCTGTTTTAAACAGTCTAAGATGTAAAATTTATTTATTCGAGATTAATCGGTTCTACAACTTTTTTCTTTATGGGCTGCTTGAATTGCAATAGTGCAATTCGAACGTTTCAATTGTAGAGATTTCGGTCCTTTTCGGTTGCTCGGCAGGGGCGTTATTGTATTACGTGCTCGATTGATTTTTTTTAGTGTGTAACATGATATATTAGGGTAGTTTCTTAAGAGAAAACTTGGTCTCCTTCAAATATGAGTTTGAGAAAATAATTCTCTGAATTCTTGTAATCTCAGAATAACCTAATCTATATTAAATAAAATCTTAATTTAACACCACTTCTAATCCTAACTCATGCTGATCCCATCCACAACAAATTGAAGTTGACTTGTCCATCGTATGGTTAGAAAAATCAATGCAGAGGACAACAGGGCATTTAATTTCGATGTACAACCAAATGCAAATACTTCCAAAGTAGATTTTTGATAAGTGTTTTGAGTTTTGAAAAATATAAAAATTGAGAGGATAAGCTTGAAAAAAGTATTCTGAGGTCCAGAAATGAAAATTAGTTTGCTAAAATTTTGAAAAACCAGAAAATGATAAAACATTTTTACAAAATAAAAGAAATATTTTAAAAAAATTATTATTATACATTTTTTTTTTTTTAAAAAAAAAAATGAGTGTTGTTGCTCCATGGTGGAGGCAGCCGCCGTCAGGCCCCCACCATGGTGTTGATTTGGCCGCCATCGTTGAGCTGTTAGATATGTTCGGCGGCCACAACACTACCCAACTTTTTTTAAAAAATGTTTTTATTGATTTTATTGTTATACATGTGATCAGTATCCCTAAGTGTGAAAAAAAAAATGCACATGAACAATCTCTGACCTGAAAAAAATAAAATAAAATAATATTGATGATTTTTTTTAGAAATGTTTTGTATTTTTAATTTTTTTGAGAAATGTTTTATAGTTTGTTTTGAAAAGTGTGTTAGTAATGAGGGCCACATTTGAAAATCCGTTTGGTTAACTAATACATATTGGAAAAAAGTTTTAAGCGTTTGAGAAGGAAAAAAAACTTTTGAAAATTTTACCAAACAGGCTTAAAAGAAGTTTAGTAGATATTTATTTTTATTTATTTTTTTGGTTTTTTTTTAAGCTTAGTAGAATTCTTTCAATTGTAATGTAATGACCACAAAATGGCAGCAAATCACATGATCATTGTTGCTGCAATTTCTTGAGCTTAGCAGAAGAAGCAGCAACAACCAATAACAATAACAAGAACAAGAACACATCTTCCTTACCAAACAAGTGATGCAGAACAAGTAACCCCTACAATTCAGAAAAATTTAGAAGAGAAAATGACTCTGCAATAACCCGTTCAAACAGACTTCCATACCGTTCGAATGGCCCAGAACAAGTAATCCCTGCAATTCAAGAAAATAGAAGCGTGGATCGAAATTGGATCGATCGATGAAGCTCATTCGAACAGGAATACTCTCGATCTACTCGAATGTAGCGACCGACAAGAACTTACTGCTTCTTTTCGAGTTTTAAGTCAGCTTAGGATGTTTATAAGAGTATTTTGGTCATAATTTAGTACTAGGGTTTCTTTTTTGCTTGCAGCCTATAAATAAGCATGCTATGTACTTTGTTTTCATTGTTGCTAATCATCATTTCTTGAATAAAATATAAGTTTTCTTTTATGAGAGTTTTCTATCTTATTGCTTGATTCCAAATCCCCCTGGGAGGTTCCAAACTCTTGGAGTTATTGTGTGTAGTTCCTTGTTACCCTAAACATTCCACTGCTTCAACAAGACTTTATATTGACAATGCAACTGAATGAAGACACTGATCATAGTGCCATTTTAGGCATTTAGAAAAGCAATACCATATATTTATTACTATACAAGGGAAATTGATATATACATGCCCTATGAAGTTTGGTTGCAATGTAGCAAGTGAATCGACTACAAAAACTTGTTCTTCAATATCAGAACATTCAACTTGCACTAATAAAAAATGTATGTAGCCTATGAAGTCCTTCCAGAACATAAAGACATAACGATTAGCTATTCTGACCTTGAGGATTGTCACGTTGAGTAAATATCTTCTTGATCGCTTCTTCCTTCTCATCAATGAAGTCAAAAAAGCTGTAAATGACCTGAGAACAGTGGACCTCTGATGACACTGGAGATTGACGAGAGGACTCCGACTCCCTTTGTTGTCGTTTGTACCGCAAAAATTGGCGAACCATTCGCAGAAAAAACACCAGAAGGGAGCCGAGAGTGACGATACCGCATAGTAAATATAGACCCCAAAAGCTGATCATGTGGAGTCGGTTAGGCTCATCTTTGTGTCTGTTCTCTCCAGGACAACCCATCTTACAGAACCACCTCTCGTGGATCTTCTGAAGTGATCCATTCTCAGCAAGTTTCAAGACTGCCGTAGAGATGTCAACTGCGAGTGGGGAACCTCTCTTGAAAGCCTAGATTATAGCAGTGAACAAATAAAGATCATCATAACAAGGAGATGTTTCAGCTTGTACATCTAAGAAGGAAAGAAAGAAAGAAAAAAGATAATGCATAGTAAAAAAAAAAAAACAGCATGTTCATCCAAAGTTTGATGCTGAGTTGCCAGCAGTCTTGAATATGTCATGCACAGATGTCTACATGTATGAATGCATGCAGTTTCTTGTAGACAAATTCTACTCACAAATCCCCATCCACTCTTGGTAAATGGTTGCCCAATAATCCCAAATTCAGTTTGCTTTGACAGAAATAACTCCACATATGTCAGCTCATCTATGATAGCTGCCACCCCTCCATTGTCTGGCCCTTGTCGAAGTGCTCTCTCGTACTCTTCTGGGGAGCCTAGAGACTTGAGTCTTGACCTAGGTATGTAAAGACCGTCTGCCAGATAGCTATAAGCAAACGAACCTACTTGGTATCCAATAGGCCAGTTACTTGAAATCAAGCTATCGATTCCTGTGATGGGCGATGAAAGCTGCTGAACTGTGAGGATTGAAGTCAAGCTCGCTGTATAGCTTGCTGTGATCACCATTAATAGGAAAAGCCATACAACCATCACCATCCGTCCAAGTGGGCTTACTGTACTTTCCTCTGTTATTTAATAACAAAGTAAAAAAATATCAAATTCAAATATTATGTTTATCTCAATATTGTCAGAGTTTCAGTTCCATAATCAAAGTGAAAATAGAACAAACATAGTAATAGCTTTTTTCTTTCATTTCTTTACTTGAAATATTTATTAGAAACAGATAAGATACAAAATTTTACTGAATTATTCAAGAGCATGTAACAATGAGGACAGCTACTAATGAGTTCAGATCTTTGCTTGGAATATAACAGCTTCCATTTGCAACTGCACAAGTTGATATGCTTTACTGTTTAGTGTGCCACAAGGGTTTTGTTTATTCATCTAATTGAGGTAACATTCCAGCGATTGGCTTTAGTGACTTGATGTATCAAGCACAAAGGTTCCCTTAAGCCCACCACCATTTTTAATGGTATATAAGTGGCTTTAAGAAATAATGAAATATACAGAAACTAATAGGCAAAAGCTAGCAGTTTCCTTACGATTTGTCTTGAACAATGTCGAGAAACTGAACCTGCAACATGAAAGAATTGAATGAGTAGAGGCTAATATCTTAGGTATTAAGGTGTATATTGGGTTCATGTAATGCACTATCAAATTCTTTATTAAAAACAAGTACAAAAACAGACATGCTGTAAAAATACCACCACTTGAAAGGATAAATTTGAGGGAAAACTAGTAATGTACTACATTACAACATAAAAAAAATCTTACAGAAACATTGTAATAATCTGCCTCTTAGGGGGACCGCGGAAATCATTGTTGACTCGATGCTCAAGAATCCAAATAACTACTGCAATCATTACAAAAGAAGCTCCAGTAGCACACCACATCTCTACTGTAAATGGTTGAAGAAACACCCAAGCACTTGATTTTGAATCCCGGACTGGAGCCACTATGACAAGACCAGTAGTAGCATAAGGCTGTGAAAAATCCACGAGCTTTGTCCTGTTTGTCACAATTGCAATGTCCCCTACAGCAGCATAGAACACCTGACACCAAAAGTTCAGTAATAAACAAGACGTGCCCAACAAAGTTTCAATCTGCTAACACATGTACCCCACATAAAAAAGAAAGGTTGAGTGAGAACCACCAGTATATATGGATTTCACCCGTAAATAGCTAACAAAAAAAACGATTATCATAAGCATGTAACTGGTCATACTTTCCTACTCCATTTCACAAGGTATTAGTGAAATGGTTAATGTCATCATTTTGAATTCATTACTCACATTTGGCAATTAGGATCTTCAAGGCAAGCCTCTATAAGGTAACTCATGCATCAGCATGTTTACCATGTATTCGTAGGTCATCCTTAGCCAACAAAAGATTATTACGTTTTATACTTCTTTTGTTCTTACCACTTAAAAACAATATGATTTACTTACCTCGTCTGCAACCATCTGTACAAGCCCGTCGTAACTAGGATTAGAGCTGCCATTCCCAAAAGGCTCAAATCTGTAAGGAACATAATATGGGACTAACTTCAATGCTTCAACGAAGACATCAATACAGTACCCATGCATTGTATGGCTGTTGGGCTGTTCAGTGGCAAATTCAACAAAACTTGCTCTATTTGGCACTCCAATCCTCAGTGGTCTCTCATTGGTTGCAATCATCCAACCACGTGGCCTATCTTTTTTTCCGCCGGGCCAAGTAACACTGTTAAGCTTCTGATCTAGGCGGGAATAGCTATTTTGTTCCCTTTTAAGATTTTCTGGGGGTAAAACTGAAAAGCCTGAAGCATTAGTCCAATAACCAACTGTATGAACTGCCATCTGGTCAATATTGATGACATCATAACCACCGTTCACAATGTTTTGATCATCTTGGTTAAATTGGATTTTACCACTTAAACCAGTGAAGTTTGTCTGCAATAATTTCTTAAGCAGAAGAGATCCACCATCAAAGGCTTTGAGCGTCCCCAGTTGAAATTCAGCCGATTTCATTTTGAGTAACTTATCATTGAAAGAGAATGTGATATTTCTGTGTTCCTTTACAAACTCATCAATTGAACGTGCTACTGCCCAAACTGTATCATAAGCAATGAGTCCATAGGTATTCAACTCAGAACTTGCTAAACCATTTTCTAGCATTTTTCTCCATCGTGATACAAAATCCCTCTTCCGGCTGGATTCTAGAGTATGTTGACGAAGCGCAACTACCCCTTGGACAATATGGAGTGAAGTTTGATTCATTGGAGATAATGAGTCTAAGGTAGCAGAAAGCCAATCTGTCGCAAGCCACACAAAGTCACTGGTCATCATTTGTAGTTTCTGAGCTATGGTGAATATTCTCAATTTGGGATCAGGATCAACATGAACAACATAAACACGAGGACTAAGCGATTTAGATTTATTGAGTATATCAGTGATGTTGTTTAGATCAAACTGGATAGGCAAAGCCAATCTATAAGCGATCTTCAATTTCTTCTTATCAAGTTCATCATCTAAAGCAGATATCCCATTCCTGCCGTAATCATCATCCACAAAGATGGCAATGACCTCTTTCCATTCATAAAAGTCAATTAAATCAGCCATAGCAGCCATTTGATAGGAATCACTTTGTGCGGTTCGAAGAAAGAATGGGAATTGGAGAGCAGAAAGAGTTGGATCAGTAGCAGCATATGAGATAAGAGGCACTTCGAGACCATTAGCAATCTCAGAAATCATACGAGCTATAGCAGAGGACTGTGGACCAATTATGGCCACTACCCCTTCCTCAAGTACCTGAAAAGCTGCCCAAGAAAAAGGTGCAATCAAGATGATATATGTAGCAAGAACTCTATTTCAGAGTTTAGAACTTAAAGGCTGTAATCAGAATAGACAGAAAAGACAGAGAAGAGCTCATGAAGGGCTTAAATTGAGAGGAATTCCATTATCAGATAAATGTGGCATGGAAATGTAAATCTTTGCATATCAAAACTGGAGATGGTTAAAAAAAAAATAATAAAGAAAAAAAGAAAAAGAAAAGAAAACGTATAATAGAAGAGAAATTTTGGCGGAAGATCAATTCACAAGTTATAATTATGATGAAATGAAAAAAAAATAAAAAATAAAAAATAAAAAATAAAAAATAAAAAATCCCTTTCAACCATTTAGTAAATTTTGCTTTGAACACTTCAAGGAATGGAGAGGACAGAAATCACTCAAAAGGAATTTTAAACAATTTAGTATATAACCTTTGGATTATCTTCTAATCATTTATTAAAATCCCTGTGAACCATAAAGGGATTGCTATTCCTGTCAAGAGCTCTACACCGATAATATTACAGAACGAACTAAATTATATTTCAAAGAGAATATAAAATGGACAATTCCTTGGTACCTCCAATGGACCCCAAGAAGGCACTACAATTTGCTTCCTTCTGCATCAAATTGAGCTTTGTCTCGTTGAGAATTCTTGGATCCGCATTGACATCAGAGACGGCTGCTTCCATCGCCACCCTGGCGACTCTACCAATAACCGAATTAAAAGTAAAAATTGCACCAATGTTCACAACCGCAGGACTCTGGCAGTACACAGAACCGGTAAGGAATACCCATATCAAAATTGTAAGTGGCAGAACCACAAACTGTTTCATACTTGCCACCACAAAACCAATTCTTCACAATAAAGACTCCAACTTTTCTCAAACTAAGCTTGCACAGGCTTCAAAATCTGGATACCCAGATGAGTTTAAGAGACCAGAAGGGTTAAGTACAAACATGGTGGCCTAAAAATGAAAGGGTATCCCCAGAAACTAACGAGCACGTACCTGACCACTACTTCATGGTCAGAGAGCAACCCATTTCTTGTCTGATAAACTCGTGTGGAAAAAACCTGTAATAGTAGAAGGAAAAGACTGGAAAATTGAGCCACCAAAAAAAGGAACCGTGGAGCATGTGTTTGGTAAGGAAAAATGAAGGAAAGCGCAAGAAGGGATAGTAATGTTGAATTTGATATTTTGTGGAAACATGTCCCACCATGTAAAAATGAGAAATCACATTTTGGGAGAGAGAGAATCATTTATGACGAAACAAAAGGGATTCAAAAGGAATTGCTCGTTTGCCTTTCTTTGCATGAAAGGCAAAATTGAAGAGAAAGAAAGGCATCAGTGCCCCTGCCACCAATCCACTGAGTTCTTAGATGGATGGGATCCCTTTGACAAACGACTTTTCAGCACCTCACTTCTTCCGATGTTGCCCACATACCCCTCTATTCTAATCAAAGAGGCATCATCAAATTATCAATGGCGCCAAGCAATACAAGCGACCACCATAGAATACATAGAGCCTATCTTCCCTCCATTTCTTCTTATGCTAAAACCCGCCATCTTTAGCTACGTTTATCTTCGTAAAAGTGCAATTTAAAATTGCCGTTTCACATACGAGGTTCATATGATCATTTGGAGTTAACATTTTATCGTCCAATTTGACATTTCCCCCCATTTTTTTCAATAATTATTTTTCACAAATTAGAAACTCTTTTTAAGCCAAAAATAAAAAATTGAATGCAAGCCTAAGTTGTCATACGTACAAATATACAAAGAGTAATTCTAAAAAAAACTATACTTTTATTTCACTATTATTTTTTCATGTTGATATGACAGTGATGTTTAGCCATTAAAAAGAAAAAAATTTGACTAATTTGTGTTTCCACTTCAACTGAATAGAATAACAATAAGATAAAAAGTGTAATTTTTAATATTACTCTAGACTTGAAATTTAACCACCGACAAGGTGCTCTAAAAAGACCATATCACGTGCCTACAATTCGTAATGGCAAACCCAATTTGAAAACAAACAGAAAAAGTTGTCTTTATCATACTCATCCATGATATGAAGTCTAAATCACCTATGCCAGGCCCAGCCAATGACAATATAAAGCATAGCATATAGGAATGTGACCCAAATGAAAAGCAAATCCATGTCCAATAAGCATCAATTCCTTTTGTCCAATAGGGAAGCATCATTGGGGATAAGAATGAGGCAGCTAGCTACTTGCATGTGTGTACAATTGGCTGTGGTAGCAATTATTTGCTTATAACCGCAATTGTAACCGGTTGCAGTTTTTATTAATCGCCGATTATCCGGTTATTTTAAACCGGTTATTAACTAAATAACCGGTTTTCATATATATTGAATTTTTCAATTTTTTTTTTTAAATTCAATATTTGCATTCAATTACATCATTTTCTGTCCTAAATGTTCATAGTGTACCAAACACATGAAATACCAAATTACCAATCATGAATCATCTTTTGGAAAATTGGCTAAACAAGAAAAGAAAAGAAAGTAAAACATAAAAATGAAAAGAAACAGATTTCTATGGCTCTTGAAGCTTCCTCAGTTTTTTCCTAGAAAAATCTCTTTAATAACAAGACCCTGACCCCCAAAGGAAAAGAAGTAGATTTGTATTACTCGAAAAGCAGCACAACTCTGGCCACTGATTTGGAAAGTAATAGACATTTTAATAGAGACAGTCACAAAGAATATGTTTAGTGGCTCATTAAAATGTCAATCAAATCAAAAGCTATATATATATATATATAAATTAGATGACAAATCTGAAGGTGTTACGCATCATGGCCAAAAAATGTCAATCTTGACACAGTTGGGACGCGAACAAAGATGGAGGGAGGGGGTGGAAAAATATTTTTTTCTAAAAAATTAAAAAAATATAAGATAAAAATAAAAATTTAGCTTATTTGGTCCTTACCAATTTTTTTTTTTTTTTTTTGCTGTTGTCTCCTGCCCATAAGAACTTCTGGCTCCGTCCCTGAACGCGAACAATAGACCTTTTGGTTGAGATTTGTCCGGTTATTATATATATATATATATATATATATAATCAAAACCAATTGTAGTTATCCGGTTATTAACCAGTTTTTCAGAATGTAAAAACCGGTAACTGCAACCAGGTACTCAGTTACCAGGTTATCCGATTACAGTTATTTTCAATTTTCTCGATTAGTGGTTATTGGTAGTTATTAGCGGTTACTGGTTATTTCTAGTTAATAACCACTCTGCATATACACCCTCATCTACTTGTATTGTACTATTGTATGAGAAATGCGCTTACTGGGCTTATGGGCGGGTGGGCCGGGCCCAATCCTCGTTTATTGGGCTTAAAAAACAAGGGTAACACGATGTTTCCTTCTCTCAGGAGGGATATTTGCGTCATTTAGTGGACTGCTCACTGTGGATAACACAGTCGATTTGGATAGCCTCTTCTTCCTCTTCATGAAAGCCACGAAAGTTCTTTCACATTCTAAAAGCTGATGCTCACAAGCTCTTAACAATGGCTTCCTCCCTCACCTCGTCTTTCCAAACAAGGTCAGAACCCTAACTCTAACACTAATGCGTCTCTTTCTATATCATGTACTTGTTTGATCAAGTCTATACTTGTACTTTAATGGGTTTTATTTTTATATTTTTATTTTTTGAAAATTGCGGGTTGTGTGTGTATAAAACATTGTGGGTGCACTTAAGTTCCACTATAGGCTTCTGGGTAGCTTGAATTTTATGGTAAAGTTGGAATCTTTTTTTATTTTTATTTTTTTTTATCATGAAATGGGTTTCAGCTACTTCAAGATTGCATCAATATTATTATTATTATTATTATTATTAATGTACTTGATTTATTTGATTCATTGAATATTAGGTGTCTCAGATAGGTCTTCTTGATTCAAATTCGAGTGCTGGATATAACAGAATTTTTTGTCCCATTATATCTGAGAATTGGATAGTTGAATCGCTATGGTTCTCTTTGGAAACATATTCCTTGCGATTTGTGTCCAAGTGTTAAAGAAAACTATCCCTTTCAAAAGTAATAGTAGTAGCTCTAAACTGCAGCTAGTATGATTTCTTACATTGGTTTTTTCCTGGTTCAACCACATCACCCTTAGATGTGCATTAGTAATTGCAAGCAAATTTTATGAGTTTTCTACTAAAACTTGAATTATTAGCTCTTGGATTTAAATTTTCATCTTCCTATCAGCTTATTAAGCTTTTGGGACAAGCGGTGATTTAACATGATATCAGAGTAGAGGTCTTGAGTTCGAACCCTGTCTCTATCGTTCACCTTCCATTTCAATTAAATACTCTACGTGTTGAGCCTTACCTATTAAAAGAGAGTTTGAATCCACACGTGAGGGAGTATTTTAAAGTATTGATTAAATGATTAAATTTACCTCTTCCTATCAGCTTAAGCTTTTGGGACAAGTGGTGATTTAATATGTTTGCCTACTTTTTTCTCTTTCTCTATTGTGGAACTTCTTGATTTCTTCTCTCTCTCTCTCTCTCTCTCTCTCTCTCTCTCTCTCTCTTTTCCCTAAAATGTGATGTGTTTGTGCCAAAAGTCAGTTCCTTTGCACAACAGCACAAGAGTCCAGTTGTTGGTTTTCAGCTCAAGGTAGCTTGAAATATAGACTTGTATGAACAGGTTCAGTGGATTAATAATAAGAGCATGTATAACAAGTTTCCTGTCTACATGATTTTAGAAGAAGTATAGTTAATATGATTCAGGGGTATGATTACTATTTGTTTCCCCTTCGTTGTTTTGATCCTTTCGGAAAGAATGTAGGAAAAGGAAAAGGTAACCATGAATCTTATGTTTCTGTTGTTTTGTATCCGAAACATATTAAGAAACTCAATTCAACTACTTCAAATAGCAGTCTTTAGACTTAACAGAGTGAAGATGTTGGTTTTCCTCGGCGTCACTTCAAGATTTCAATTGATATTCATTTCCTTCCTACATTTTATCAGCAACCAAACAGAGAGTTATGCATTGGTGTATAAGCAGGTGGCATGTTTGGGAATCTTTAGTAATCCTGGACAAAAAGAAGAAGATGATTTCTGTAGTAGTGGAATTATTTGGCTTGATGGTAAACTTGTTACTTAAGCACTGAATATTCTGATATTTGAGACAACTTTCCTTTCATGTTTCAGCAATTTGAGGTCTGTATTTTTGGGCGAGAGAAATGGAATTTGTATTTCCAGTGTTCATTTAGATCGTGTTGGTTTCTTGAGGAAAACTGTGGTGTGTAAGGAATCACGGATAGGAAAACAGCCAATTCAAGTGCCATCCACTGTGACAATCACTTTGGAAGGCCAAGGCTTAAAAGTAAAGGGTCCTCTAGGGGAACTTTCACAGAGCTATCCACGAGAAGTGAAGGTTGAGAGGGATGAGTCTGGCATTCTAAGGGTCAGCAAGGCGATGGAAACTAGAAGGGCCAACCAAATGCATGGTCTTTTTAGGTAAATTCTTCTATCCTTTGGCAATAACACTTTTTTCCTTCCTTTTATTATCTTAATATGATTTCATTTGATCCTTTCCTTGAATTACTTATTTGCTTTTATATTTTAATGTTTTCTTGGCTTTATTTTTAATTCTTCACGGCTCTTCTCTTAATGTGTCTTTATTATTGTGGAGAGGGGGAAGGAAAGAAAATTTGCTTGAAAAAAAAAAAAAATTAATGAAAGTGTTCCAAAAGCTTTTTGGTTATAATTGTACCATTAGCAGTTATTTTTTGTACTTTCTACTTGATGTTTTGGTGTTATCTGCAAGGGGTAAAAGTATTTTATCATGGATTATTTAATTGTGTTCCTTCTTGTAATCAAATCAAATGGATTAGAAATCTAGAATGCCATCTAATTTGAGAATTTGGAGACCATCATTCAGTGCTTGGAAACACTTGGGAATGATCAAAAGTTTAAAGTTATGTTTGAAGAAAGGATGCTATAACATATTGACTGGAACCATTATTTGGTGCTCTCTCTCTCTCTCTCTCTCTCTCTGGTTGTGTGCAGTTTATCTTTAGAGCACTAGTAGCAGCTTCCCTAAATCATTCCCTTCCCTATACATGTAGGAAAAACTTCTAAAAAATTTATTTAATCAGATTCCCTTGTTGTTCCCTAAACTAAGAAAACACCAAGTAAGAGCATTCATAGCAACTTCCCTAAAGGGGGTCTGTTTCTTAAGTTTTTGAGAAAATTTCAAGAAAGTTACAAAATTCCCTCCATAGCAGCTTCCCTAAAATTTTCGTTTCCTTAGGAAGTGAATAGTGCTTTCCAATGCATTGAGAAACACTATTCACTTCCCATTCAATTGTTTATTCACAAAATATATTATCTCTCTCCTACTTTATTTCTCTTTCCTACTTTTAATTAAAGTAAAGGTAAAAAATATATTATCTCTCTCCTACTTTATCTTCTTTTTCCTACTTTTAATTAAAGTAAAAGTAAAAAATAATATTTTAATGATATGGAAGCTGCTGTGGGGTGTTTTTTGATAGGGAAGTAAAAAGTAGTTTTGTTCCCTATATTTAGGGAAAATGATTGGAAAGCTGCTAGGAATGCTCTAAACCAAAAGTTGTACCCTACATTTAGGGAAGCAAAAGTGTTCCCTTAGCATTATTTTTTTATAAAACTTCTCTTTCCTCTTTCATTCCTCTAAGTCTCTAACATTTATTTGAAACAATATTTAAATGATTTTTCTTTCATCTCTCTTTCTTTTAGCATTTAATTTAAAGAATATTTAAATGGTATAAGAAAATTATAAGGGAAACTATTGCAGAGTGCATTTAAATAGGGAAGTAAAAAGTGGTTTAATTCTCTAAATTAAGGAAAAGTTGAAGGGAAGCTGCTGCTAGTGCTTTTATGAGTTGTTTTTAGTACTTAGCTTTCTCAGTCTCATTGAGCACTTCTATTGTTATTCATTGTGGAAAGTTTTCACTGTATACATTAAAACTCAATATTTGAAATTTAAAGCATTTGATTTTAGAACATAATAGGTGAAGTTCGCACATAGAGACGCACACATGCACATAGCTATACTGAAGTGCCTGTGTAGTTCTCCACTTCGGAAACAGGCTTATTGTACCAATTATGATTTGGCTTGTTGACCATGAAGCTACTGTAATCACTTATCTGATTAACATCTACTCATCTATCATCTCAATGTTTCATGTGGAATTTACTGGATTTGAGGTAAAAGTTCGGTTACATTTGGCAGATAGGAATGGAATAGCTGTTCATTTGTTTTGTTGGGCATTATTAGAGCATCTTCAATGGACTCTGTACTTCAAAAATTTCACTAAATTTTAGTGAAAGTAATCAAAATACCTCATGCATCAAATTCTTTAAAGTTTCTTTAAAATGGTGAATGGCAAAAACTCTCTCTATATTTAAACCCCCAAATCCTTTCTCTATTCATTTTTTAATTATTTTCTTTCAGTTTCTCACTAAATCCTTTGCAAGGGGAATCAATCCCCTTTAATTTTTTATGTTCAAGAGCATCTCTATAATTTCAAAATTTTCACCAAAATTTAGTGAAAAACTCAAAATGTCTATTTCAACAAATTCTCTATTTTATCTTTTGTCAGAATTTCATTCCAAATTTGGCTCACAAATTTTATGAGCTATTGAATATTTTATTATTTCTCTCTCATTTTACTTCACTTTTCACATTCCTCTCTCTTCATTTGTTAGGAGTGATTGCTTAAAACCAATAAAAAAAATTAATATTTAGTTGAAATAGAGAAAGATTTGGAGAGTTTGATATAGGAAGCTTTTTAAAAGTGATAGATAAAATCAAAAAAGTAGATTTTTGAGCTAAAAATAAGGATGCTCTTACTAGGAATAGCTATTGCCATGAATTAATTGTTCCCTTAAAATAAGAAATAACTATTCCTCTAAAAAATGAGAGGAATAGCCATTCCTTCGGGATTAGAATATCATTTTTTTTTTTAAAAAAAAAAAAAAGCCCATTATTTTTTATTTTTTTTTCTTTAAACCCAATTTTCTTTTTCTTTTTCTTTTTTTTGAAAAAAAAAATGGGGTGGTTGGTTGAATTTTTTTTTTAATAAGAAAATTGGGGTGTAAAAAGAATATTGGGAAATAATTTCTAGAGCTAGGATATTTTAGTTTATTTTATTCAATTTCAGTTTCTACTTATTCATGTGTTGTCAACAAACAAAAGAGTTGGAATGGTTATTCCATTCTTGAGTAACTGTTATAAGGTATTCATAGTAATACAGATTCCTATTCCCAAAGAATCACCATTCCAATGTACCAAACGTAGCCTTAATGTGGTAAAAAACTACTACTTAAACCATTGTTGGAAAAATTAAATTTGTTATGACTTTTGGAATAGTTATGAAAAGGTTTTGTGTTGAATGAGTGAACCGACTATTCAATGTTGGCCATTTTGTCTTGCATAGAACATCAGTAATAACCTATGCTTTCTGGAAACTGACGCCATTATTGTGCATCAACACAAAGTTTAGTTTTCAGTTGCAAGAGAGGGGCAATAGATGAATTGCACTCCTTGATGCACATTTGACACCCACATATTGTTAATGTTAACCCTTCTTTGATGTTCTAGAATTAGCTATCTAATGGCTTCTCCCTAAGTGGGTGTTTCTTTTGTATACTCCAATGTATATTCATCACCTCCCCCCTCCCCCTCTCCCTCCCCGGGGAAGTCTACAGTTCAGTTGTACTCTTCTTAACTAATCTTTTGATTCTTAATCAAATATTTGCTTAGGACACTTACCGACAATATGGTGGTGGGAGTATCTAAAGGTTTTGAGAAGAAACTTCAATTGATCGGTGTTGGGTATCGTGCAACGCTAGAAGGAAAAGACTTGGTACTAAATCTGGGATTCTCTCATCCAGTTAGGATGGCAATTCCAGATGGCATAAAAGTGAAGGTGGAAGACAACACCAGAATTACTGTTAGCGGATATGACAAATGCGCTATCGGTCAGTTTGCTGCTTCTATTAGGCGATGGAGACCCCCGGAACCGTACAAAGGTAAGGGTGTCAAATATGCTGATGAAATTGTTAGACGAAAGGAAGGGAAAGCAGGAAAGAAGAAGTAATAGAGGTTTCGGTTTACTTGTTTCTTTCTTTCTTGTTATCTCATTGTTCTTTTCAAATGTGCATTGGCAATTGTGGATGTAGTTACAGTAAAGGCATATCATTGCAATTAACATCTAGCTGAATTTTTTTCTTTCTTTCTTTCTCCATTTACTATTTTTTGTCTCGAGTTTTCATGGTATTTTGAGATATTATTGTAGTTTGCGAGGTCCAATATGAGGTTAGGGGGTGTAAGAGTGATACTCTCGCATGTATGGGATAAGACCAGAAGATAACCACGGCCGGTCATAAGGATGAGTGAAATCTGTCAATACCCTAATTTGGAATTGGAAAGTGGATGTAAGTAGGAAAATGCTCTGGGCGCTACAACTTTTGCTCCAATTTGTTTACACACTCACGGGACGGTCTACATGAATGTCACATGGCATAGTATGGGTGAAAAAAATTAAACAAAATTTGATAGGTGAATTTAATTGTTTAGTGGTCATGTAGTGTCACGTAGACTGTCGGTTTGTAATCGACTTGTAGTAATGACCGTTATACTCTTAACAGTAATCATGCGAGAATAATTTCAATTAGTATTTTTTTCTTTCAATTTTTTCAGTTAGTACTTGTAGTTTCAATCCACGACCGTCTGTAGCGTATAAAGGACTTGTAATATTCTTAATTTTCTTCTTTTCCCATACATTATTACATCTTATTCTCATGAGAAACGCTACACACTCCGTGTACTTGAAAGTGGTAGTGTGTATAACATTTCTCTATTCTCAGCCGTAGTTTTCATCTTTTTTTTCTATTTTGTGTAAATTATGGCCGTCATTATTTTGGAAGCCCATTACAGAAAGAAAGATAGAAAGAAAGAAAGAGCATATATATCTCTAGGTTTCTGGTTGGATGCCATGGCTTTTCCTTCTTTTCCAAACGTCAAATTCTATGGAATTTTACCATAAATGGAAGTAATGCTAAATGCCTTGCAGTTTTACAACCCAAAAAGGCCATACTAGCCATAGTGGGTGTCTAAATCCTCTTCCGCCCTCGGCAAATTGAATGGACCGTGAAAACATGACACAAAGGTTGATGGAACCGCGAGGATGTTACTATAAGATTCTGAGGTTCCATGCTTTGTACGCTTTCAATCACTGAGATTGATGTGGCCAAATGAATTTGCCTTCAAACTTGCATTACAGCTTGGCAAGTTAAAGCTAAATGTCTCAACTAGAGAATTCTGACTAAATTTTAGAACACATAAAAATCTGAAGCTAGGTTTCTTCTAATTGATAAAAGGTTGCTCCTAGTCATTCCCCAGTTCTCGTCATATTTTAAGTCAGTTTTAGAGAACTGTATTTCATCAAATTGATTAGGTCCTCTTAAGCCCAAATAGCGATAATGTCTCTTAATTGATAAGCCCAAGCAAAATTTCACTGTAATTAACCCTCTTTAACCGCACACGTTGGTTTCTTAGTCCCTCAGTTCAATACAAAACACGTCAGCCAAAACGGTGCACCAAAGTTGCTTCATTACCAAAAAAGAAAAGGAAACAACGGCAATAGTGGGAACAGAAGCCACCTAAAAGGCGTATCAATTATTGACAGCAAAAGTCCATAGCTACTTAGAAAACCACAAACATAACACTCTATGAGGCATAGCACGCAAGGATTGGTTGGAGGGATCTCAACCCAGCACCCAGTAGGGTGGGGTTACCAATACCAACTCTGAAGTAGTAGTAAAAACTAAAACTAGTGGCAGTACATAAAAGCTAGAAACAAACGAGAACCTCCAAACTTTTCTCCCGGCTCTGTACAAATTCGCAGCTCCCATGGACAATCTCTGCAAGGATTATACCAAACAACCAATGTCAAGCCCTTTTCAACCAGTACTTCACTTCTGTAACTTAAAATCTGAGCTACAAGATGTACAAGATGGTAGTCAGTAAACATGTAGAACCAGGTGCTGGTTTCAATTCAATGACTGAGACCACTCATACAACTTGTATTCACTTTCTCTAGAAATAGCTCTAGCTGGGAAAGGTGTAGTGTATACCTAAGAGCTAGCTTCCTGGTCTGCCTCGTCGTGGACCTCAGAAGTCGATGTCGTAGATTCCTCTGGCAGTTCATTGCATCCATCGCCATTCTGAGTCTGACAATCCCGCAAATAAAAAGTAAAACGAAAAAGAGAGAGAATCACTGTAAGCAACAAAGAGAAGAAACTAGGTGGAATTTATAATTTCTTAAAATCAGTGAATGAAAAGGAAAAAAATCTGAATGAGAAAGCAAAATTACGAGCTTAATCTTGTATGCTTGGACGGCTTTTTCATACTCCCCCTTCCTCTTCAAGGCTTTCTCAGCATAGGGAGCTTTCTCCTATGAAGAAATTACAAATACCGCAATCCAATAACATCTAAGCAGTTTCTCAGCCGTTGATTTCAAAAGGCAAAGATAGATTTAATTGTTTCCTAAAATAACTTAGACAAACCACATTTTATGTTTTCCGTCGCAATTTACAAAGTGAGATACAGATATATATGTAAAGTAATGTCAAAAAAATATGATTTCAGAGATCTAACGCCATTCGATTTTTTTTTTTTTTTCTATTTGTTTTGAAATTTATAGGACTTTCTGCTTTGAAGTGGCAAAGAGATTGGAGATCTTACAGCATCAGTCATTGATTTCCATTTCTCACCTCCGGCTTTCCCAACCTGCACATTAGCATTTCTCAGAATAACAATTTTTCCATAATGAAACAGTTCCTGTTTCGTTGCCAGGAAACCGAGGGAAAAGGAGAATCTAAAATTATGCGTTTATTCAAATTGCAGCTAAAAGAACTGATAGCTCAACTCAAACTGATTGACTTCAAGGTTTTCAGTTTATTCTTTGTAATGAAAGATGTTTTTCTTCTATTTTCCTCCGTTTTCTCAGGATCCAAACAGAAGGTGAGAACATATTGTAATTCGAAAAAAAAAAGTTATAGAAAGGTAAGCGAATGAAGTTTTGATCTCACAGCTGAACAAGACTTCTGATCAGGATTGTTCTCCTTGAAGGACTTTCTGAAATCCTCCCTGTCATTCATTTAAAGGCAGAAAACACATCTCAGAATTACTTTTTCAAAAACAAAGAGAATAAAAAAGTAATGAAAACTGTGAAATAGTAGAAACGTTGCTGTACGAATTGAAGCACAATAAATGAGAAGTTATAGAAAACGGACTCACATGAAGACGAAGAACGCACTGGAGGGACGCTTCGGAGCATCGGGATCCTTCTTATTCCTGGCCTTGTCCTTCTTCGTGTTCGTCTCAGCCTTGCCTTTCTTCAGTATCCTTCAGAAGTACACGAGGCGGAGAAAGCAAATGTGAGATCGAAACTAAGAAAGCAAAATCACAAAGCAGAGAGAGCAATCGCAATTCGCAAAGAAAACGACACGAAAAGACGAGGTCGTTGAATCATAACAAAAATAATTGATTGAAAAAGCAGTTTTAAACACCAACACAAAAGGCTTAAACAAAACGATTTGACGAAGCAGAGAAGAGTCATAGTTTAATGAGTATTCTAACAACGAAGCGGACGAACATAATGCGAGAATTCAAAATCAAAGGCGAAAACACAGATACACAAAGCTTAATCGGAACGTAGAGATACAAAGCAGAAGCACATTCACAGCAGCTAAAATCAGCTGATCAATATAATCGGAGCAAAAACACGCTATCTCGATTCTTCTCGAAGCATAAAAAAGCACCTAGCACAAAACGATTTTGAAAAAGAAAACGGAGCACGAAGTTACAAAGCCAAAAAGCAATTCACGAAGCAAAAAATCATAGAAACACAGCAAAAACACACAGTTACAAAGACATAGGAGGCATTCACAGGACGAAACGATTTTCAGAATCGAAAACACAGAAAGCTAAACTACAACGTAGAGTTGCACAGCAGAGAGAGCAGTGAAGAACTTACTCTGCGAGAGGCTTCTTGTGAGCAATCGCAGCGGTTTTAGGAGCTCTCATGGTGTGCTTTTTTGGGAAAAATGAAAGAGACTTTTTCTGCGTGCGAGTGAGAACAAGAAGAAAGGTATTTATAGGAAGTGGTGTTGAAATGAATTGGAAATGTACATGAAATGAATGTCAAATTCAGATTCGAACTTGGTATTTTAGCGGGAAGGAATAAGCAACCATACTCGCGCGGCTGTAGAGATAAGAAACCTGGCTGTCTGGAGATGACACGTGTCGTGGGGGGGTAATTTGGTCTCTTTAGTTTGGACGCGTTTGTGAATTTCTGAGTATGCGTATGATTGGGTCCGTGTGAGACCGTTTAGAGGCTCGGTGCGTGCAAGGGGCGTGAGTGGGCGGCTTAGTTCCGCCAATTTACCCTTTAAAATTCTTTCAGGTGTCAGTTGTGCATTTTAAACGGTGTCTTTATATTTCAGTCAGTTGGAGTAGCCGAACCAATCTCTTTGTAGATGGTTTGGACGTACACCCCATATGATGGGACGAGATAAGGAAGTTGGGTAGATAAGAGCTCGACTGTGGTGTGAAGGTGGCAGAAGAACTGATGGAGATTCAAAGGTGGGTGAAGATGTGAAGCAAATAGTAAATATGAGATCTAAAATGTTTTGGATGACATGGCAGTTTTTAAATCGTTTATTTTGAATGAATAATCCGATTAAAGCTATTGCAATCCGTGCAGTGCATAAACAGAAAATCTCACCCAAAATTGTTAATGCAATATGTCAACGCATGGGGAATTAAATTTTACTAATGCACCGTTTGTTTTGGTGTAAAATGATTTCTGAAAAAATTAATTTTAATTTTTTTTGGTGTTTGGTGGGGGTGAAAATAATAATCAATTGAAAAATAATTTTTGTTTGACAAAAAATGCTTAGTAAATTTCAGCTCAGACGACAGAGGTAGTCGACCCTTTTTTAAACAACACAGTCGACCTTCACGCTTCAGCAATCGACCATCGCCGGATTCCGACAAGCCAGATTCAGATTCCAGCACTGGTCAGAATCCGGCCGATGCCGGAATCTGAAAATTTCTACCATAATCCTGCCACAATTGCGGGATTCCGACGATACTGTGCCAGATTCTTGTCAAACTGACCAGAATTTGGCCAACCGGGATCTTGCCAGAATGGCTGTTCTGGCCGGGATCCGGCACAAATGGTCGAATTCCAGCAAGCACAAATGGCCGGCCACTTTAAAAATAATATTTTAAAAAAAAATCCCAATTTTAAAAAATATAATTATTCTTAGTCAATGTGTATTTCTTAATTAAACATAATTTTTTAGTTTTTCTTTTAATATTTTTATGTTGTGAATAAAAATTGATTTTTATAATTTCACATGATTGAATGAAAATATAAAAAATATTTGTAATTTTCTGTACGCGTCAAACACCGAAAAATATTTTCGACGCAAAATATTTTCTTAAAAAATAACTTCCCAAAAAATATTTTACGACAAAAATCATTTTATACCGAAATAAACGGAGCATAATTCTTTTTTAAGGTAAACGAAAGTTTATAAACAGTATGCATTTTAATAAACAAAACTAATATAATTATTTTAATAAAATATCCTTAGGTGAGTCATGAAAGGTGTTCAAATTTGAAAATAGGCCAGCCCAAATACAAAGTTAATATGAGTAGTTGAATTGAATGTTATGACATATATTTGAGACAATTGAAAAAATAAAACATTTTTCTACTTTGAAAGGATGGATTATTTAAGTCAGTTGAAAGTTATCTTAAAAAAAAATACCAACACACGTTATACCAAGAAAAATTGACCTATTGAAATTTTCTCTTATCTAATGTTACAGAATATTTTTTTTTAGCTAAAAAATACAGCTTTGATCCCTTCAATTAGGATGAGGATCAATTTTTGTCATTAGGGAACTTCAGTTACCTCCTCGAAGTGGCAGGAGTTTTGTAATGTTACCGCTAAATTATCAAAAGTTGCAATGTTAGTGTTTTATTTTGCGCGCAGCCCCTTTTAGTCTCCCCTACTCAATCTTAAGATTTTGCGTTAACTTAAACGTCTAACAAGTGAAAATCATCTTATGCTCATGTAAAATTTATAAAAATATAAATTTACCCTTAATTAAAAAAATTAATTAATTTTTTTTTAAAAAAAAGACCCCCGGCCATGTCATGGCCCGTGGGTCAGTCCAGTCCCCTAGCTAGCTAATCGACCGTGGTCAGTCTAGACCGCCGATAGTTTTTCACTTTTTCCTTCTTTTTTTTAAAAAAAAATAAAAAATAAAAATATAAGTATTTTGATTATTTTGACGTCCTTTATTAAGATTTAACATAAAATCCTAACAGAAGAGAGGAATTAAAAAGGATTTGAAAATGAAATGCCCACATCAACTTTTGATAATTTGGTGGTAACAATATTGCAAAACCTGTTATACTCTCATTTAAATTTCCTCTTATTTTAAAAAAAGATTCAATTTAATTCTTGAATAATTTAAAATGAAACAATACGGTCATTTCACCCATAAGCTGTCAATTAAATTGCAAACAAAATTAAGGAAAGATCGACATGATATGGCTATATAGGCTGATACGTAAACCATGCGCGCTCAAGATTTGGAAACTTCGAACACTTACCAAGATGGAAATTCATAAGGCTTAAAAAAAGAAAAATAAAAAAAAAACCAGAGGAAAAGCTTCACATATACTCTTCAAATATAATCGATTTTGCAATCATAACCTCAAAGTTTGAAAATTTGTAACATCCATATCTCATATATACACTACAAATTATTGCAGATCAAGAATTACGTCCCATGAGGCCGTAGGCAAAGACTTGGATGGCGGTGTTGCCAAAAGAGGCAGCGGCAAGCTTGAGGTCAATTACCGAGGTGTTCGAATCGGAGAAGATTTGTGTGGACATGGACATAACGTAGATAATCATGTAAACAATAACAGCCGAAGCAAAAAGGTGGCCAGGAAAAGGAGCTTAAACTAGATCCGTGTAACGGGACGGAGACGCTACAAGAAGGTCCGCGGAGTTGTGTCGGACAATATGCTCTCAAGCTCGCCGCTTGATTGATGCTATGTGGTGAAAGATTGGGATGACAAAGATGGTGGGTTGGTTTGAAGCAAAGCTTGATGGATGGTTCTATTAAGGTGATATGTTGTCCAAAATATATGTAAAAATTATGGTTATTTTAGACACATATCAATTTAATAGAAAATTGATGTAATAGATTAAAAGAAAATTTTATCTATTTTCTTTCTTCAATTCTTTGAAAACTCTAATCGGTTAAAACTGAAAAAAGAAAAAGAAAAAATCCATGAATATGAATTGTAGGAAATTCCATGAAATGAATATTATAAGGAATTTAACTGAAGATGAATGTTAGAGCTTATTTTAATGTTTTTTTTTTATGATTTTTGTATATTGGTATGACACTTTGTATTTTTTAATAAAAAAAGGAGAGAAAGAAATCAAGATATAGTTTTTTTTTATTAAAAATAAAGTGTCGTATCAAAATAAAAAATAAAAATTAGAAGAATTTTAATATTTATCATTAATTAATGCGAAAGTTGCCTAAAACGAAGCGAACAACGTAGTTTTGTTATGTTGACCAAAAACGTACGGAAGCCATCAATGTTGAAAACACTAGTGATTATATATATCTTCATTTTTGTTACTCAACAATTGGGGAAAATTAAAAAGAAAAAAAAACCAATTTGAAAAAAAAAAAAAAAAACTATAGAAATATTAGAAAAGAAAAGAAAGTTGAGTATTACTGTAAGGCTATAGGCTACAAAGTTATTATCTTTATGGTTTGACCTCTCGATAAGAAATAAATAAATAAAATCAGCTATCAACCCGTGAGAGTATAGAGTCCATTTATCAATAATGATAATGTTATATTATTTTAGATGATTAATTTAGTCATATCCCTATTCTTCCACACTTCTATAAATTTGATACATTTCGTAGGCCGGCTTCATGAATTGATTGGTGAAAATATAACCAAACAATTGTCAAAGGAATTATATTCAAATGGATATATATATATTCATAAAAGTTTTAGTTTGGACCTTTGAATTCAATATTCAAGCTTGGCCGGCCTCAAAAGTAGAATAAAATAAAAAGGGAATATTCAAGGTTTGCTATGTTGAAATTGCTGAGATCAGCACACGTCAAATAATCTTGTTAACATTTTCTTGTAGGGGAGGAACAGAGAGAGATATTAAACAAATGGCATCATCAAAACCTTATTTTTTATGCTACAAATGGCAAATAGAAGACAGATCGAAGACAGAAGACATGCTTAGCAAAAATGTGGGAGAACTTATACAATGTTCGTCACAGGAGATGAAAAGCAATAATGAATTATCCCATTCTTTTCAACTACCGCCGCCACCACAACCACCACCGCCACCACCATCACCACCGCCACCGCCATCATCACCTCCAAATGGGCCACATCCACAGTTGACAAAATCACAATCACCGCAGTCGACTCCGTCACGGTTTTTCTTTTTGCGAGGTGTTCCACTTTTCCTTTTGCGAGGTGTACTAGAGTTATAATCACTGCAAGCGAAGATGGCCATTGATATAATTGAAAGGGACATGATAATCATGCCGAGCAAAAGTAGGCCACTTGAGCTCTCCAACGCAATTCCGGCATCATCGACATGGGCACCAAGTAGAGCACCAAAATCTCTCGCCATTTGTGGGATTTCGTTCTATTGCTTAGCGCTAGCTGAAGTTAAACCATTTATATATATACTTTCTAAGGTTTCATAGATACCTGACGATCAAGGTGCATGTTTGGTTGAAATTTCAAGCCTCACGTCTCTGCTAACTTTCCTTCAAATATAATGACTTGATCAAACAAGGTAGGTAGTTTAATTATTTCCCTTCCATATTTTATTCTGTTCGTGCATGTCCTATATATTGACATTCTTCATTGAACTTTTCATGTAAGAGCTTATTCAACGGCTGTCCCTTATATATATATATATATATATATATATATATATATATATTGAATTAATGATTAATTTCTACACATATAATTCAGCGACAAAAAAAAATTATCCATAATACCAATTAGTAATTAAGCTTTGATCATGGCAAAACACTATCAAATCTCACTCAAAATATTTTTTAAATATGCCAGTATGTACGTATTGAAGATGGAGACCAATTAAAGCTTTCCTAACCTGCGTTGTAATTAATTAAGCCCAAAGTAGAGAAAAGTTGCAGGACATCGATCCCAGTGAGGAATATCCTGACGTACGCGTATTTCTTGAGGACTTGCCGGGATTATCACCTGAGCAGGAGATCGAGTTCTGCATCAAAATCACCTTATCGGATATTGGACACGGGCTTTATTCGCGCTCGTTTGTGCTCAAACTCCTTTTTTAATAAGTGATGCTAACACGTGAAATATTTAATTGAATAAGAGGTAAATGAAAGAGTCAAGATTATAATTTAGGATTTTCTTACCCAAAAGAACAATCTCTATCGCTGCTGATATTCAAGAGATTCTTTAATTGAAGAAAGAAAGAGAATGGTGGCCCCTTTCGCCCAAGGGGCATCGCCGGAGAATAATGTTGGGAACAGGGTGAGAACCTTCCGTTGGTTACGCCATCTTTTGGCTCTAATATCATGTTAAATTAATCACTACTTGTTCTAAAAATTTAAGCTAATAATAAAAAGAAATTTAATCATTTAATTAATACTTTAATATTTTCAGGCCTGAGGAGCCATAATGATCAACATATATGGGGATGTACATATATTACTGAGAACCGAAGATAGTGATAATAAACTGAATAAAGAACAAGTACTCCCTACTAATGATCAACAATCTATTTGATCAGCTAAAAGGAGCTAGCGTGTTTTTCAAAATAAAAATAAATCTTTGGTTAGACTACCATCAACTAAAGATAGAAAGTGAAGACGTGCAGAAGACAACTTTCAGAACCTAGTACGACCACTACAAGTTTTTAGTCATGCCGTTTAGATTGCGAGTACCAATTTTTGGCTAAAATATAGCTTTGATGCTGATCTGTACATCTTCAATAAAAAAACTCACTCAAATTTTTTTGGCAAAAATATAACTTTGAACCCTTCAATTAGGATCGATGGGGATCAATTTTTGTCTTTAAAATTTAAAAAAGATTCAATTTAATTCTTGAATAATTTTTGACATTAATACGACGTCACTTTTTAATTTGATAAATTTAAGACATGAGTTTAAGCCTATTCTAAATTCAAGACCTCTCTTAAATTTTTTGTCAAATGGGTAATAAAAAAAGATAAAATAGAAACTTTGTGCACTAGCACTTGTTATCTAATAGAAAAGGATCCCAGAAAATTTAGTATATAATTTTAGTTAAGCGCTGTTCATCAGGCTGCACAAATCAAGATCGATCAGGTTCCAAAACTTGTTTCTCTCTCTCTCTCTCTCTCTCTCTCTCTTTTCTTTTTCTAATTAAATAAGGAAAAGGGTTACAAAACTTGTTTCAGTTCTTCAAAGTGGTTCCTTCTTGTCCTCCCCACTTGTTCAACCTTTTGGTAGCTTCTTCCACCTGCAATTTAACATATATTGAATTTATTTTGATATAAACAATAAATGGCCTCTCACTGATCATATATATATATCAAATATATATATTTTTTTAGTCATAGATAGGGAGAGGATTGCTTATAATTATAAAATATTTTTCTCAGACATATGGACATCAATCAAATCACCATCACAATCTTTTTGGCTGACCATTGTTGTATGGATTGGGATCGGCTACAATTTCCTCATCAAATTGTAGCTTGTTCGATTTTAACCATAAGAGGCTTTCGATGGAGTCTGGAGCCTACCTGTCCGAACACTTGTTTGGCAGGCGAACTCCATCGGGAGCCTTTTACAATTACGTGCACGATTGCAAGGGACAAACAATTGTAAAAAGAATTGCCAATTACAAGAAATTTCGGTCTATTGTTGTATTTAGGGTTGTCTCAAAGGTAGAACAAATTATAGGTCTTTGGCAAATTAAAGCCCCTTAATTTATAAAAGGGCCCCCCAAAAAAATGCCTTTTATATTAAATTTGTCTAAAAAATATATATATAAAAAAAAGGTGAAAGGCCTCAAGAAAAATAAAATGAGATAAATGCAATTGACATACATGCTGTAAGGGTTTGAAAAAAATGTAAATAAATAAATAGACGTAGGATTTTTAAAAAATCTTAAAAGATTTTAACTAAAGCACAACTCAATTTCTTTTTTCTCTTATTTTCTTCCATCACTTCTAATCTTTTCTTTCATGGTTCTATCATTCTTTATTTTTTTATTTTTTTATATTTTATACTTGCTATCAGACGCCATTGATTTTAGTTTATCATTATTACGAGTTCTAATCACTTATCATCACCATGGCCTTGATTTTAACATACAACTAATTAAATCCTAGTTACAATAGACTATTTAATAAGAATGATAAAATGGATTAGGCATGGTTTCACTATTGATTTTATATTTTTATATATATTTTATACTTACGATCAAACGCCGTTGATTTTAGTTTATCATTATTACGAGTTTTGATCACTTACCATTACCATGCTCTTGATTTTAGCATACAACAACTTAAATCCTAGTTACAATAGACTACTTTATAAGAATGATAAAATGGATTAGGCATGTTATCTATTGAGAATAATGTATTACCAAAACTTGAGTATGAAAATTTAATTAGTAATTTTACTTCTCAAAAAGCTAGAATAATGATTTTTAAATAAAATTTTAATATTTATTATTAAAATTAAAAAGGCCTTATTTTAACTTTTTCCTTAAGCCTCAATTTTCATTGAGCTGCCCCTGGTTTTGTTGCTCAATCAGCGCCCAATATGAGAAGTACCCAAATCCAACCTAACCCAATTGTAAATATATATGCCTAATTAATATGATGAATAATTCTAAATACTCAACTTCCATTTCACTTTTATTTTATTGGACTGATATGACAGTATCAATATAATCAGCCTTTAAATTTCTTTCTTTTTGATAAAAACTGATAGTCATAACTACCACGTCAACCCAATAAAATAAGAATAGGACTATTTCTTTTTTCTCTTATTTTCTTCCATCACTTCTAATCTTTTCTTTCTTCTTTCTATCATATTTTATTTTATATTTTTATATTTCATACTTGCTATCAGACGCCGTTGATTTTAGTTTATCATTGTTACGAGTTCTGATCACTTATCATCAGCACGCCCTTGATTTTAACACACAACTAATTAAATCCTAGTTACAATAGACTATTTCATAAGAATGATAAAATGGATTAGGCATGGCTTCATTATTGATTTTATTTTTTTATATATATTTTATACTTATTGTCAGAGGCCGTTGATTTTAGTTTATTATTGTTACAAGTTCTGATCACTTATCATCACTGTGCCCTTGATTTTAGCATAGAACTACTTCAGTTACAATAGACTATTTTATAAGAATGATAAAATGGATTTGGCATATTCTCTATTGAGAATAATGTATTACCAAAACTTGAATATGAAAATTTAATTAGTAATTTTACTTCTCAAAAAGCTAGAATAATGATTTTTAAATAAAATTTTAATATTTATTATGAAAATTAAAAAGGCCTTATTTTAACTTTTTCCTTAAGCCTCAATTTCCATTGATCTGCCCCTGGTTTTGTTGCTCAGTCAGCGCCCAATATGAGAAGTACCCAAATCCAACCTAACCGGCTAACCCAATTGTAAATATGTCTAATTAATATGACGAGTAATTCTAAATACTCAACTTTCATTTAACTCTTATTTTATTGGGCTAATATGACAGTACCAATATAATCAACCTTTAAATTTGTTTCTTTTTTGATAAAAACTGACAGTCACTATCACGTCAACTCAATAAAATAAGAATATATAGGACTAAATCAAGTCGAATATATACCGAGCATTACTCTTAAAATTATATGGGCTCTAAGGCCTAAGCAGCTTTGGGAAAGCACAAAATCACAATATTTTGCAAAGCTTTGCACTATGATAAGATAAACTTGTTGAATTTACTTATCAATGAGAGAAGGATTTGAACTTTGAAGGGACTTAATTAATTACCTCTTTATTCCAGTCCGTCCGATATGTTATCCACATCAAAATGAGAGTTTGCGCCACCGTGCCACCAATCATTCCCAGCCATATCCCCTGT
The DNA here is from genome assembly GCA_028654335.1 of Alnus rubra. Taxonomy (NCBI): domain Eukaryota; kingdom Viridiplantae; phylum Streptophyta; class Magnoliopsida; order Fagales; family Betulaceae; genus Alnus; species Alnus rubra. The sequence continues at coordinate 60,887 of JAJPGS010001420.1, read as the reverse complement.
AATTAATATACATGCACCTCGATCAATCTCCACCACATGCAAACAAACAATATTCTTTCTCATTTCCAAGCTGTTAATATTTTGGACATGCAATATATTTGACGAATTGTTTTTTGGGTTTTCTTTAATTGAATAAATATTTTTAGTAATTTTTTCATTCGAATGGTTAGGAATTTAGACAGTAAATATGAGAGAGATTCTACGGAATTTACCTACCCAAACAAATCTTAGGCAACCCGTCCATCTACTACGACAGATTGACCCCATAAAGACCCTCTCACGTTTGATGAAGATCTGGATCGTCTTTAATTATATTTGGTGAAAAAGGGCCATTAGACTCGATGATAGACAAAATTTTCTTTCAAACTAAGTTAAATTCATCCAACTCAGTCTATTAAATTGACATGTCTTAAAACATGTAATTCTTGTATTTTTTTAAATAAAGTATGTCTTACCTGCATTTAGGGATGTAAATAAATTAGTCCGTTCGACAACCCGCTCGGTTTAGTCCGATCCGAACTAGAGCTCGATACTGTAGAAACTCGCTTGTTACTGTAGAAACTCGCTCGATTAGTAAGTGATACATACCCGACTCGCTCGACAAAACTCAATAGGAGCTCGCGAGCTCAACTCGTTTCAAGCTCGACCGGATCGCTCGCCCGACTTGTTAATCCGACTCGTTAACTCGTTCATATTACTAAAAGTGAGTTATATAAATTTAAGCATGTATATTAGTAATTAAGTAATATATGTTATATATGTTACTTAATATTTATATGTGTATGTATTAGTTAACATACTAACTAGTTAGTTAATAAACTAACATATTATCTAGTTTGTTAACATATACTAAGTAAATGTAATTAACTATATGTTACTCGATATTTTTTTGTACATTATATATATATATATACTAAATAACCATATAGTATACTAGCTAAGTAAATATTGTATTATATATTACTTATAATACTTTGATAATAGAATTTAGTATGTTAAACTAACATATTAAGTTATTAATAGTTAGTATAGAGATTGTTCATAAATTCAGGTTTGAACTCCGCTTTGATCACACATTGAAAAATTTAATAGCCTACCTCGAGCTCTATTTGAGGCGAGCTTGTCGAGTAACTCAGCTCGGCTCGAATGTCATTCTCAACGAACTCAAACTTGAGCTCGAGCTTCCCCAAGTTTTAAACGAGCCGAGCTTGAACACGCATTTTATAGCTCGGCTCGAATTCGAGCTCGACTATTTAAACTCGACTAATAAACGAGCCAGTCTTGAAATCTTAAAACTCAACTCGACTCGGCTCGATTACATCCCTACATGCATTTAAAAATATATATGAAAATCGCTTGCTCTCAGAATATATATTAATTTAATATACTTGATTAAAAAATAAATAAATAAATAAATTTGAAGAAATGTAATTATGCTCCAAAGAGCAGTAAATCAACAAAAAGTTGGAAGTACCTTAGCACCAAGTTTGAAGTAAAACCCGAGAAGTGAACCCAAGGGTCACTACAAAAATACTGACAATTGGACGCGTGTCTACAGTACCGGTTACTGTAGACACGCGTCCAATTTGACACGTGTCTTATGAGACACGTGTCAAATTGTACAGCCGCCACAATTGGACGCGTGTATGTAATACACGTGTCCAATTGGACACGCGTATTAAATACACGCGTCCAATTTGACACGTGTATTTAATACGCGTGTCCAATTGGACACGTGTATTAAATACACGCGTCCAATTTGACACGTGTATTTAATACGCGTGTCCAATTGGACACGTGTATTAAATACACGTGTCAAACTGTTATTTTTTTCAAATATAATTTTTTTTTTATTAAATAGAATTTCAACAATTGGACACGCGTATTTAATACGCGTGTCCAATTGGACGCGTGTATTTAATACGCGTGTCCAATTGGACGCGTGTATTTAATACGCGTGTCCAATTAGACACGTGTATTTAATACACGTGTCAAAATTTTATTTTTTTTCAAATATAATTTTTTTTAATTAAATAAAATTTTAACAATTGGACACGCGTATTTAATACGCGGGTCCAATTGGACGCGTGTATTTAATACGCGTGTCCAATTGGACACGTGTATTAAATACACGTGTCAAAATATTATTTTTTTTAAATATAATTTTTTTAATTAAATAAAATTTTAACAATTGGGGACGTGTATTTAAATACACGTCCCGGAATGGTGTAGGTAGGCGCGCGGGAGTTATCCCGCGCCCACCTGATGAGCATTCTTAATTTAAGTTTCAAAAAGAATTTTTTTTTTTTATACACTGGTTCGCTCTCTCTCTCTCTGCGCGCTCTCACCTCTCTCTCTCGCCTCTCTGTCTCTGTCTCTCGCTCTCTCTCACTCTCTCGCTCTCTGTCTCTCGCTCTCTCTCACTCTCTCGCTCTCTGTCTCTCGTTCTCTCTCACTCTCTCGCTCTCCGTCAACACTTAGGGTGCTACTGTTTACCAGCTTTGGTGGCAGCAGAATGACTTGATGCATCACAATATATACTCTTCGGACTGAGGAGTCCATTGTAGCGCAGATTAAATGGGAAGTTCGTGGGAGCTAGATTTATGGCAAAGGGCAGTTCTAAGTGCTCTAGAAAGAACTTGGAACTTGCTTTCCGGTGGAATGTACATAGCTAATTGTTTTTTGACTTGATTTGTTTGTTTGTTCTTTGGTGTTGCACGCTAGCTTCTTCTGTTAGTTGCTGTAGGGTGGTTTTTTGTTTTCTGAGTTCTGGTGCTGTTAGCCTGTAAGGCTTGGGTGTGTCATGCCTGCAGCTCGATCTGTAGTAGCATGGCTTGTTGTTAGCTTGTTCTTTGTGGGCTGAGGTGTTGTTGTAATCGGGGTTGTTCGGATTGGGTTCCAGTTTTTCGCTGGAGTGTTGTAAGTACGTGTTTGCGGTTCTATGAAAGATTTTATTCATAAGAAAAGAAAAAGAAAAAAAAGCAAGTCGTCAAGATGTACTTACATCTCAGTGTCTCAGACAAGAAGTTGCTATTGACGAGCAAACCAGAAGGCATAAAAAATAGCATATAACTGAAAAAATTCCCAATCCCAATCCAAAAACAAAAACTGTCAAAACAAGGAGCTTAAATAAAAGAAAGAAATTTCTGGACAAAGAGAAAGAAGACATTTTCATTAACGGAAAAAAAGAGTAGAGACAAAAACATTGTTGTTAGAGAGTCTCTGGTCAGATTGTCGAGAGAGGTTTTATTGCTCGTTGCTATTTTTTGCTTCCCACCATCATGATGATGTTGATGCGTTGAACTTGGTTTTAATTCAAGTTGGTCTGAAGCAACAGGTAGGCTTCTCTTTCATTATATTTGTGTGCATGTATCTATCATATATATATACACATTTAGCCACGTGTATGTATACACGTGGCTAACAATTTGGAATTGTTTTTTAAAAAAATCGGTTTGACACGTGTATTAGAATACACGTGTCAAACCGTTTTGACACGAGTATTTTAATACACGTGTCAAACCGTTTGACACGTGTATTCTAATACACGTGTCAAACCGTTTTGACACGAGTATTAGAATACAAGTGTCAAACCGTTTGACACGTGTATTCTAATACACGTGTCAAATTGTGCAGTTCGTGACATGCACAATTGACACGCGTATCACGCGTGTCAAAATACACGTGTCTAACTGTTTGACACGTGTACGACACTGTACACGTGTCAAACTGCACGTGGCTATTTGCATGCATTTTTGTAGTGGGTACTCCAACCCCATAATAACATGCAATATTTACGTACACAACAAAAGCTTGCCATCCACACCCAACAGCTACACCTGCAAAATGCCATTGATCACAATGATCAGTATCAAATTAGACCTTCTTTTAATAAGTAATAATGATTATTCTGCACTAGTTAGGAAAAAGAAGAAAAAGTAATTATACAATATTTTATGAAATAGCTATTTCGTTATTTGATTGTTAATTACTATTATTGCTCTCAAAATGAGGAATAACTGTTTTTCCTTCATAATAGCTTCTCCAAAAAAAATATAATAGCTCTAAAATTTATCCCAAAAAATAATGGGGGTAGTCGCACCAGTCCCGCACTCATCGCCATCGATCGGGGGTGGTTGCGATGATACAAGCCTTAAGTAGCTAGAACTCACCTTCAAAATTTGGCTTACATGTGGAAGGTACTCAACCAAGAGCTTATATACATACAATTAAGATTGTACTTAAACCATGTAGAACATTTAGGATCGTAACATATATACTACCATGCTCCACAGCAACTGCCATCCACGGCGGTCCATCCTATCGGCATTGACCCGATGGTAAACCTTTTCTTTTGGCGACTACACTCGCCTATTAGTATACTCACATATGACACTAAGAAATTTTAATCCAGTTTATAGGTCGACCATTGCGAGACTCGGCCACAAAGCCACAACCCATTCAATATATTCTATACTCGATGTGACGGTGACTTTGATATCAGATATAAGTCTCAAGTATAACTCATACTTAAAAACCGGTTTCAATCGGTGATAATTATGCAATATATATACCTGATAAGACGGGTTGAACTCCATTGAGGATGAGGGTGAGGGCTAGAAGTGGGCAGAGATCCGAGATAGCAACTGCCACAGCTTCACCTTCAGTGAAGGCATAGCTTATGACGTCGCGCAAAGCAAGCACAATCAACGCTGCGATGACAGAGATAATGAAAGAAATCATTGTCACCACCACCACAGAAAATGCTGTTGACTTTGGATTTCTTGCTCCAAGCTCATTGCTCACTCTCACACTGCTTGTCATGAACCAGGAAATATTAATATATACATTGTTTTTAGTGAAATATTGGAAGTGAGATATAGAGATGTAATACTATGTAGCATTAATTAATTACTCTAGCTAAAGTTTATGAGGGTAAGTAATATATACAAGTGTAGTTGTTTGTGGGAGAATGTGTTAGTTAGCCTAAGAATTTTTATTAATTAAGTGAATATATATTTTAAGACGTCCTAAAAAAACTAAGACATTTAAATTTGATAGAGGATATAATAGACTGACCTTGCAGCTGCGTTGAACCCAACCGAGATCATGAAAATCCATCCAGATATTGTTGTGCTGCAATTAGCAACCCATTAAAAAATAAAAAAGAAAAAAAAAGCCTAAAACTAAGCAAAGTTTTGCTAATTATTGAAAAAAAAAAATTATGTTTGACCTTCACAGACTACGAAAGAACCAATTATCCAACTTTTCCCAAACAACATTCCACCAACAAAAAATGGAAGAAAGAAAAATCGTTGTCCTAAAAGGTTTTCGATCAATATTTTGTTTGTTCAAATGGTTCTTTTCTATATAAAATCTTATTTTCGATGGTTAGTAATTAAGAACCATTAAATCATTATAAGGCCATGTCAAACTTACATGAGTACCATTTGACGGGGTGAAATAACTTTAATCTGGTTCCAAATATTACCATTACCTCTCTTTCAACTCCTCCATTACCTCTTCACTATTATCGAGTTCTTATCCCGCCACCTCTCGCATCATCTTTCAATAGCGCGCATGGTGGTCGACCACTCCTTTAGTTACTAGCTAGAGGTTGTTCGGCAACCCCAAAAGTCAGTTGAGGGCACGTGGCCAAACCACCCCTGCCCGACAAGAGAGGTGACCGGATAGGAACTCGATGGCCGGAGGAGAGGCGTTTGTGAGGCAACCGGTGAAAGTGACATTCAATTAATTTTTTTTTTTTTGTTTTTTGGGATCCCCATCTATGGAGGAGTTCCAATTTCAAATGGTTTCTGAAATGGTGAATGCCAAATGAAAGATTGTGACTCAATGACTCAATATGGTAAGTAAGCCCAAGTAGATGAATTGAGGGTAGGACATCTGTGTGGCCAGCTCGCCTCATAACTGATGATGATGATAAGAGAGAAAGAAACAAAACAAGAAGCTACACATGCACCTTAAAAGAAACAAAATAAGAAAGCAACTTGTCTTACCAAATGGATAGAGAATCCAGAGCCAGCTCAGGGTTCTCTAGCAACCCAGCCAGCAGAACAAGAATCTAAAAGTACCACGTCTCTAAGCACAGCATCACAACAGACGCCACAGACAACCTGAAGAACCCTCCCAAGCCCGAGAAAGCTTGGATAGAGAACCCTCTCCACGTGTACTTGCACCTCTCACTTTTCACTATATACACAAACTGTGCCGCCACTATAATCCACCATGAAAAGCTCAGCACCAACGACGCGCCCAACAAGCCAAGCTGGATCTTATAAACTGCCACCCAGGTTAGCAAAAGGTGTATAACTAGCGTGGCTGCTGATATATATGCGCTTGGCGTCACTATGCTTTGAGCCTGGAGAAATTTTTGAATGGGGAAGTTTACTGCGTATGCGAAGATTTGTGGGATTAGGCTGTAGACGAAAACTGCGGCGGCAGAAGCAATTTCCGGCGACTGGCCGAGAAATATTAGGATGGGTTTGGAGAAGAAGTATATGATGCTGAGGAGGACACTCGCTAGAGTGAGGAGAACGGTTGATCTTTGCAAATATACGCCTAGCATTTCGTACTTTTGGGCTCCATATGCCTGCCCACATAGAGTCTCCACGGCACTCCCCATTCCTAACTGATTGAAAGAATTGAAAAAAAAAAAAAAACAAAAATTATCAAACACTTGATTTTTTTTATCCCACATCTACTAAATTGAATTACTGTTTTTGAATTACGTACCATGAGGCCGTAGGCAAAGACTTGGATGCTGGTGTTGTCGAGAGAGGCGGCAGCAAGCTCGAGGTTACCGAGGTGGCCGGAAAAGATTTGGGTGGACATGGACATGAGGTAGTTGATCATGTAAACAATAACAGCCGGAGCAGCGAGGTGGAAAAGGAGCTTGAGCTCGATCCATGTAGCGGGTCCGAGACGCTGCAAGAAGGGCAGGGTAGTGTCGGACAATATGCTCTCGAGCTCGCCGCTTGATTGATGCTCTGTGGCGGATGATAGGGATGACAGAGATGGTGGGTTGGTTTGAAGCAAAGGTTGATGGATGTTGTTTTCTGAAGACCCCATGTGGAGTTAGAGACGAGAGCCTATGGGGCTTGGGGTGGTGTATATATATGTATGTATATCTGAAAGTGGCGGTGGAGGATGAATTTAAGGAGAGAATTGGAATGGATGTGGCTGCTTGGGAAGCGTGCAATTTAAGGTAGAAGTGACGACTTTTGTCATGTTAATCTCGCAATTTGTTATTTAAATTAAATTATTGGAAGAACTTTTTAAAAGTTCGTTTGAATGTTGAATTTTTTGAATAAGAATTACATTTTGAATCTGTTTGTAGATTTTAAGACAATGAAAATGTGTTTGGATGTTGAATAGAATTTAGATTTTTTTGAATTAGTATTTGGGTGTTGAATTTTTTAGATTGGAAAAAAAATGTTTTTTAATAGTAGGAAGTGATTGGAAATGATTGGATTGTATTAAAAATTGTGTATAATGATTGGTGTTAAATTTTTAAGATTGGAAAAAAAATGTTTTTTAATGGTAAGAAATAATTGTATTGTATGAAAAGTTGTGTATAATGATTAATGTTATAAAAATTAATGTTGATAATGATTGAAATAATCATGGCATTTGAATATTCACATTTGAATATTTGAATATTTAAATCCGAGTTTTATTCGGGTTTTTATTCAGGTTGGATGTGGGTTTCTGGGTTTTTTTAATAAAATCCGATTCGAATATTGAATAATATTCGAACCAAACAGACCAGGTTTTCAAACTTTCACCATTTTTTTAGAGAATATACCTGAACTTCAAAATGTCTCAATTTAAGATATTCATTTTTTAGAAAGTCTCAATTAGGAGTTTTCCATTAAGATTTTTCGTTGAATCCTATCAAAATTTATAAAATACCATTTTTTTTTTGAGAAAAAAAATTGTTAGGATTTAGGTGTTGGTTAGAATTTAATGGAATTTACAAAAATACATATGCTTAAATCTTTTAAAAAAATTATACTAGGCTATTTTGCTAGAAGAATGTTATAATTCCTTCTAGTGTTATTCTGGTGTCCATCTGGAAGGACATAAATATATTAAAAAAATTACGTCTGTCCTTCTGGATAACATAGATGATTTTTTTTTTAATTTTTTTATTATATCTATGTCCTTCCAGATTGACACCGACAAGATAAATACTAGAATGAGCTTTTAGCCATCCTCATTTTGCTATCTAAGGTTGACCAACAAATTGGTATTTTGCTATCTAAGGTTGACCAAAAGTCAAAACAAACATGCCTAAAAAATAACTGTTGGGACTATATTTTTTTTATTGGATAGTTTTTCTTTAAATTTTATTAAGCTGACCTGTTGTCCAAAATATAATAAAAATATGTGAAAATTACAAATATTTTGGATACGTATCAATTTAATAAGCTAGGTTAAAATAAATTTTTCCGACTCAGTACGTTGGGATGAAAATTTTATCTATTTTCTTTAATTTTTTGAAGATTTATCTCATGAATATGAATCGTAAGGGATTTCCACGAAATGAATATTACAAGAAATTTAATTGGAAGGTGAAGTGCGCATTAATGTGAAAGTTGCCAAAATGGAAGCCAACAACGAAGCCATCAATGTTGAAAATGTTTAGTGATTATAACTTCATTTTTGTTACTCAATTGGCGATCTCGAAAAATTTCTACATAATGATGTTAGGATTAGAATCCTTTACAATTTTAAAGAAATTTTAGATTTTCAAACAGTACCAAAAAAAAAAAATGCTACATATTAAAAATATGACATGTTATCGAGATAACAAAGAAAAAAATTTATTTCAAAAAGTTTTTTCTTCACTTTTGAAGAGACGATTCTTCTTTACTAAACAAAAAAATAGTTTTTTGCTCAAATTTTTATACGACATAAATTCTCATCATTAACATGTCACATTTTTAATATGTAACATTTTTCATACCGTTCGGTACATGAAACGACCTACATTCACATAATTTGAGAATCTACAATTTTTAAAAAATTGGAGGAAATCCTGATCCTAATGTTGGTATTGAGTAAGGGAATGCGAGGGGGTCGATAGATCAAGATTTTTTACAATTTTAAAGAAATTATAAATTCTCAAATTACGCAATTGAAACGTTTAAAAAATGTCACCTATTTAAAAAAAAAATACAAAAAATCTCCGCCCCTCGTTGTTAATGGTAGCGAAAGTGAGGTTAGTAAGTGAAATTTTTGGTGTTAGAGCCAATCATTTATCAATAATGATAGTGTTATATTATCTTAGTTGGTTTAGTCATATCCTATTCTTTCACACTTCTATGAAGTTGATACATTTCATAGGCTTCAATTGATTGGTGAATAACCCAAACAATTGTCAAAGGAATTATATTCAAATAGATAAAAAGTTTTAGTTTGGACCTTTCAATTCAATATTCAAGTTTGCCGAGATGCCCATGACGCAAAGGAGGCGACTAGTATAATGAGATTATCACACACGTCAAATTTGTAAACATATTTTCTCGCAGGGAAGAGAGATATCATAGTCCAAAGTTTCTTTCCATATATATATATATATATATACACAATCTGTCTGGCCAACTCAGCACTCCATAATGTATATTTATGTACTACAAGCCAAATTGAAATTTTCTTTTGCTTTGTTTACAATTCAGTACACAACTTCTGAATTAATTTTATCATTTCCACAAAGTTTTATTTCAAATTGAATTGACGGAATTTTAATTCGAACAAATTTTTCCTTTAAATAAGTTATGTTGGTACAGTTTTCGGTCTTATAACATGTCGTCTTAGAATACGCTTTTCCCGCAACCTGCAAGATGAAAAAGATTAAACAAATGACCATGTCGGGTGTGCCAACGAGGTCTCACTCCGATGCCTAAGTCAAATTCTTGTAAACAAAAATACCGGTAATGTGAGAGCATGGGAAAAATCAGATAGATTTGATATCTGTGAATTGTGATAGAGGCCTATTTATAGGCATGTAATTTTGATATATTGAAAATGTTTTCCTTAGAATCCAACTAGGACTCTAATTCCAAATCGTGTGGAGTTAGAACTCATCCAACTAAAAATCTTGTTCGGTAAAGATTGCTTCATAATTGAATTCAAATAAGTCTCCTATATATCCCGTATCGTGTGGGATAAGAGGTAGTATGAGAGAATCTGGTATTGAGACCATCCAGCACCCTTCTAAAGATTATGGGTCAGGTTTTTCCCGTAACTCCCTGCTATTATACTGGGATACGGATCCATGTATCTTTCATCACAATCACCTCGTGGACTCGTGGTAGTCCCGAGAAATTCAGTCCCGGAATCATCTGGACATGGGCATTTTGTATGGATTTCTTTTCGTGTTCCTAGGACAGTGATGTCCCGAGACTTATTGACTATATTTATCCCCAGTCCTGCCAATCAAGGGATATTCGCATTCAGGAGTCATTGATTGAGTATTGTTCAATGTTCTTGAGATTCTCTAAGTAAGGAGCATTCGAGGCTTCCTCTATTCGAGGTCCCTATGGGCCAGATCAGAAGCATTTATAATCGACCAAAACTTCCTGGTCATCTGAAGAAGTATGACTCCTTGTTGGGCTTGATGGATCAGATGGGCCCACAGACCTAGTCGTGGGCTTGTATGGGTTATGGGAGTAACAATTTTCCCAACAAGTTAGAAGAATTTCCTTCAACTTAATCGATTAAACTGACATCTTCTATTTATTAAATTAACAGAGCATTTGATTCACAAATACATTTTTTAAAATTCATGTAAATATCGTTTGTTCTAAAGAGAGATGTCAACTTAATAAATTAGGTTAGAAAAACTTAATTCAGCCAACCTAGTTTGGAAAAAGAAAATTGAACATCCTACAATTATACAATTATATATGGCTTTGCAACATTTTTCTTTTATTTTGTAATTATTTATGCACCAGTCGAATTTGAAAACGTAATTCAATTCATCGCCGCATACAAAGTCCACCCTAAAGAGTAGTAGTGATGTCCAAAAACGAAAGAAAAGGCCAAGATCAGTTTGTGGTCAGAGTTAGAGGCTGATAATTAATAAAGTTTATGTCCACTATTTCTCATAACAAAATTTTACTTCAGATTGTTGTGTAAGAGAAAAATTCTTTAAACTTAGACTATAAAATTAATTTATGTCCAAATTTTTTTTAATTTTTTTCATGAAAGGATACTTTTATAGAACCAAACACCACAAAACATACACACCAGTAAACCGGTTCAAACTACACAAAGGGCAAGAGAGCAACAGACCACTCTCACAGCCCTACAACTGAAACTAAAGCAGAATAAATTCTGCAGAACTATCTCACACAGCTCAATAGCTAAACAAGATACAACCAAACAAAACAGAGCCGAGTACACCAACAACCAGAACAACTACACAAACAGAATCTATTGAAAAACTTTGTAAAGATTCCACAAGCTTGCAAGTTGAAGATTCTCCTTAGACTTCAATTCTTGTAAGGTCCTTTACTCATGATTCGAGCACGAACATCCCATTTAATTTTTTCCACAATATGCTCCTCAGAACTAAGGATGTTCCCATGTATTATGTCTAGGTGGTAGATAGCAGCACCTAAGCATAGAATGCATAGTCTAGCCTTCAGGCAATCTGACCTTAATTCCTTCATGCTCCATTTTTCAATATCATCCTAAGAGTCCCTCGGCTGCCTCACCAAACAGAGAGCCATCAATTCCTTTCATATGCGATTGCTGAAGCCACATTGGAAGAATATGTGCTCTCTATTCTCAATCCTTCCCCGGCAAAACGAGCATAAGCAATCCCCTAGAAAACCCCATCCACACATCCTTTCCTTAGTAATCAAAGCATCTCTGAAAACAAGCCACAAAAGGAAGGAATGTCAAGTTATAGCCACCGGGTTCCACACCATTTTCCACCAATTCATTGGAGGCGCCTTTATCCATATTGCATCCCAAGTTTCTGAGCATACAAGAGTAGCTTCTGTTTGTGGCCAAAAGAACCAAGTAACAGTGAAAATGAATATCAAAGAAACATGTTGAAAGGCAGTAATGAGGTCACAAGCAGGGGAAACATCAAGTTGTCGGTGTATCGACCTGCAATGTATGAGTGAAGCTATTACTTAAAATAATGGAGAAATGATTAGTAGAGTAGCTTCTGACTCCCACTATAGGGTCAGCTTTTTTCTATAGCTACTAAAATAGAAAATCTTGTAACTAAGCAATGAAAGAAAATTCCTTGTGCATAAGCACTTCTATCTCTTCTAAGCTTTTTTCAAGTAATATAAGCAGATTATTCATTCACATCGTGTGTGCTGATGGTTGTGGCTGAGCATAGGTGCTAGAGACTCTAGGGCCATCACGAAAGGCGGAAAGATTGACAGTAAATTCTGCCCCATTGATGTTGGTATTAGAGCATAACAAGGCTCACAATGGCTGGTGATATAGCCCCAAGAGATCCAAGATAGGGTGGCTCGGCTGCCTAATTGTGTTATCATGTTTTCCATCAAGTTTTCTAAAAGGTACCAGAATGGCATCTAATGAAATCTGAAACACTAACCAGAAAGCATCATAAAAGCGCCATTCAAAGGGAATGAGTTATTAGACTTCAAAATAACAAGGGAAGCAATAATGTATCAAAATTTGCCATAAGCACCTAGGGGAAGCTACTCTAAACAGGAGGATTTATATATAATACCCTTATTTGAGTGAGTGAGATTCTAATATGAGAACGCCAATTCGTTCATCAACAATTTTCTTTAGTGCCATACTAGAAGACAGTAATTAGCATGAGTTTACTTTAGAATGAATTATCTAGCAGATAATTTTTATAGTGCACGTCCTACCAGTTGATATGTCGAACAGAATAGAATTTAGACATAGGTTTCCAACTTTCATATCATTGCCAAATAACGTTTTCATTTTATTTGTATAATCTCCTAAATTGATCCATGCAGCCCCAATTTCAATTTAGTGGGGTGATTAAAGGTTAAATGAGTTGAGTAAAGACGTGTCGTGCTGCACAAATTAGAAAACTGACTTGTTTTATGTAACAATATAAATAAGTCTAAGTCCCTTACCACTTTGTGCAGATGTTGCTGTGGGGAGTGCTGGAAGTTTGGTAGCTGCAATTCCATAAAATCCAGAAGAAATCAATAAAAAAGTGGGAGGGATTCATCCAAAAAAAAAGTGGGAGGGAGAAAAAGGGAAAGTGGGGGTGCAGTAAAAAGTGGAAGCAAAACTTTGTAAGAAAAAATAGATTCCATTGAAAAATGAAGATTTAACATTTGAGACATACTTTTTATTGCGGGTAGAAGCAGGTACATAAGATTTAGAGGGCCAAGGAGCTGCAATGTTATCACTAAGATCGCAAACGAAGCTGACCCTGAAGTTCTATCATATGTTGCATATGAAGACAAGCTTGGTAAAAGGTAGCCAGGCTCTAAAGAAAAGACAGATGAGATAAAGTTAACTTTTCAGAATTCTCACTGAAGAATAAAGAACGGAATTTCCAGAAACATTTTAAATGTAACAATTACTATCAACAACTACATTTTGTAGTGTCTGGCATGGTATAATTAGTTATAGTAAACAAATAATTTTTCTTATAAATAAAATTTAGGATTAAGTATATGCCACAACTCCTAGTACTTAACTCCATTCAAAGTTTCAGCATGATTTAAAAAACATTTTTTTCTTTTTTCTTTTTTGTAGGGTAGTAGGGGCGACATGCAATTCCATGCTCATATTTATTAACAGAAGATTCCAATGTAGCAGAAGCTAAAGGTAGCTAGGCCAGGAAACTTTTCTCACCTTTGGCTTTCAAAGAGAACTATTTCTTATGTAGAAGCCAATCTTATGAGGTAATCAAAGTAAGTAAAAGACTCACATCCTAGAAGATCAAGAGACACTAAAAGCAAACCTACACAAAGAAGTCAAATAAAGGCCTCTCCTACAAATCTTGAGATACAAGCAATATAATCACATGGAACATCAAACTAAAACCTCCAAGATCATGATGTTTAAATAGCTAGAAAACAGCATTTTCAAAATAAGTGCATTACCTTGTGATCCCACTGGCATATCCCATTAGTAGATTCCACCAGCATCAACAACAAATCACACACACACACACACAAAAATACTTGTTAGAATCATTTCTTTCTACCAGGCTGAGATAGGAATGCTTTTGCTCATTTAAGTGGTATATAGTACAACTAACCTTAAAGAGAGAAATCCTTGAGGTTTATATGACAAAGATTATAAACAAGTAGGAAACATTAGCTTCCTGCAACCTTGTGCCAATTGATGCAGCACAATTTTCAAGGCTTGCAAGTTGGTGAGGAAGCTCTGTTGTTGCTATTGAGACACGTACGTAACTCTCCATGGCTTTGCAGCAAGCTGTCTCGTCATTTATCACATTTCCACATTCTTTCATAATGTTTTGTCATGTTGGGAAAAACCAATAGACATACTGAACCAAGTAATAAAACAAAATTGAAGATCAGCAAGTCAGAGGTAGAATTTAGTAATCCTAATTGATTCTTCTAGATCATAATGAAAAAACATATCAATACGAGGTCTTTGTCAGAGCCTAGACAAATTTTCAAGACATACATGTTCTTTCTTTTACTTTTTATTTATTATTTTCATGCTAACCTTTATTTACATTGCAATTTGAAAGTCTTCTAAGAACATTATTTGCTAAAGAAGGATCAAGTTTACTGGACAGCCACCGGACGACAATATTTTTGCAATCATCCATCCTTGTTGAGTGTTCAAGTGAGACAGGGCACCCATCCATATTTGACATACCATTTAGGCCAATCTTTCTAGCAGCATCTAGTATAGCATTTTGGCAAACTTGGTCACAACACTCATTGACAGGATCAATCCTTCCACAAAGGACCATAAGTCTTGAATAGTCCAGAGTGCGCTCAAACTCATCAACATCCATAACAGGGCAAGAGAATTCTATGAGGTTCTCTGGTTGAAAGGAATAGATCTTCTAGAGATTTCATTTGGCCCTTGACTCTCTAGGATCTTCTCAACGTCTGAGAGGCAGTGCTTAGCATGATTCTTGTTCAGAACAAGTCTCTTGGAGTACTTAATGGACTGCCCAATAATAATCACTATTGTTGCATCAAATTGAAAACAACATACTACATTGGCTCAAAATGGTGCAAAAGAAGCCCAGCAATCGGTTGCTTTCATGCTTATCACACTTTCAGATGAAATATTTAAGAGTCCTGGAAAATAATTAGCAGCATCCAATTAAGCATTTTGATAGAAGAGCTATGAAAGTATTTTCAATTAAAAAAATGAAATGGTTCAAATTTACATAGAATAAGAAGGTATCACTTAGTTATAAATGGGACCATGAACTTTAATTGGAGATCAGACGTCAGTTCTACCTTTTGTAGTTGTGTATTTGTGTTTTTATTATGTGGTAGAAAAGACTACGATGGATCATAGCATTGCTTCAGTTTCATAGATACATCATTCATTCAATTTTTCACATTAATATTCAGGATTGCTTCCATATTCTAGCATATTGCAAATTCCCTCAATGAATCTCGCACCCATTTCATGAATTGATGATTTTCTATGAATGCCTCTCTGACCATCAAAAACCAAAATTATTCAAAGTTTTCCAATGAAAATAGTAAAAAGGTAAAATCAATCCACGAACAGAGAGAGTTGATGTTAGACTCCAGTAACTATTACAATAAAAAGAATCTGTCTAAACCTGCATACATTTGATTATGAGAAAACATAGAATTAATTATGCAAAAAAGTTGTTGAGCTTCTTCTTTTTTTTATCAAATTTCAAATGGAAACAATACTGGAAATTTGATACAGGAATGCCATTGTAGTGAAAGATAGGAAACAATACTGGAAATTTGAGAGCTTTGGGCAAATCTGATTGTCGGCCTGGTCTGAAAATGTCTATTCTTAAACCCTTGTTTCTTCCATGCTACAGTTAGTTCTGCATATGAAATCAAACATTATATATCAAAATCCTAAAAGTAAAACGAAGATGAACAATAAGAAGAAGAAAATTACTGTCTAATTGGTGAATTAAAAACCTGAAGAATAATTGGCGCATTAGGCTACTAATCCTCTTCACACGATTAGCTGTAGCCGTAGAACTGCCGATTCGAAAAGTCTGAGACGTGAGCAATCTTTGGCCAATCCTCCCCTGTTCCTTGTTTACATCTTTTCTCCAAGCGAGGACAATCCCCAATTATCAACTGACGTAAAGAGGTGAGGCGGCGCATACCTTCAGGCAGTGATATTAAATTGGGACACTTCCAGATCTGAAGATTCTTGAGTGAAGTGAGGTCGCCTATCCACTCCGGTAAAGAGTTCAGCGTGGGGCAGTTATTTATGTGAAGCTCTTGCAAAGTGGTAGCATGTCTAAGCTCCCTTGGGAGAGACACGAAGTTTGGAACATCTTGTATATGCAGATGACGAAGTGTTGTAGGTCCAAGCCACTGTGTGCCCTCTTCATTCGCATTACTGATAAGTTCCCTACACTTATGAATCCCTAGATATTCAAGCGCGGAGAGATGTTGAAAGAGTGGAGACATGAATATTCGTAGTTTACAACACTCCCGAATATCCAGACTCTCAAGAGAAGTGAGGTTTGGCAGCCACTCCTCTGGCAGAGATTCAAGTTGCTCTAATCCTATAAGAGAAAGAAACTTCAATTTGGAGAGATCCGGAAAGGGAGAGGAAGGGGAGTGTGCTGTTTCGCTCCCTTGTGCCCCTACTGGCATTAGAGACAACAAAGGACACTTCTTAATATTTAAATCAGAAAGGCATGGAAATGACGGAAATAATGGAAGATGATGATGATGTGGCTCATGCTCTGTTGTTGCTGCTTCCCTCATCCTCCACCATCCCCTCAACTTAGGCAAATCCTCAAGTACGAGACGTTCAAGAGATAAAGAGGACACGTCACTGCCATCACTGCTTATGTACTCCAGCGCACTTAAGTTCCAAAGACTAAGATTCTTGAGAGAAGGTAATCGGTCCAATGGAGGGATATGTTGGCACCATTTACAATTGAATATATCAATATCAACCAAATTCGAGAGCGAGGACACCCAGCCCGATAACCTCAAACCTGCATACCCATTTATAATTAATTTTTTCAAATTTAAGTGTGGCTGAAGGTTTTGCAACAGCTGTTCATCATTTTCTATTGCCTTATCCCTATCATGATCATCAAAATCTGGGCCCCACTCTAATGTCAACTTTCGAAAGTATTGCTTCCTCTCCAAGTTTGCAGCCTTGGCTTCTAAGGGAGAAGATCTCAAGTGCATTAAACCAATGATATGTAATTCTCCTCTCAACTCATCTAAACTTTCCAGATCGGCTAGCCCACCCTTTCGCTTTGGAAAAAACCTTCCCTTCTTCCCCAAAGTGTATTGCGTCAGTGTTTGGAGAGCGGTCAACTTTCCCATTCCATGTGGCATATGAGTCAAGCTCTCACACGCCTTGAGACCAAGATGCCTAAGGCTGATCAAGTTTGTAATGTCTTCTGGCAATTTTTTAAGCCTACCACAATGCTCAAGTCTTAGTGTTTGCAAATTTTGCAACTTAGTTATAGAAGCGGGGAGTAGTTTGATATAATCATTGCAAGAGAGATCAAGATATCTTAGGTGCTTTAACTTTCCAATAGAATTCGGCACTTCTTTAATATTCAAATCACTCAAATTCAAAGCACGCAAGCATTTAAAACTTGAAATAAGTGTACCATAGAATGGACATGCAGGCCAATTAATATGCCTCCATTTATATAGCTGTAAAAGCGTTCGCATTTTTTGTGCCTTGAGCAAGGGAGCTGGATTATCACTTAATGAATATAAGGAATCAACTGCCACATGGATATTTCTTTCAACTACTTTTTCTGCATTTGGATTTAAAATTATGCATTCGTCCCCCGCTACTGATTGTGCAAGATCATGAATAAGGTCATGCATTTTGCATCTTTTTATATCACCATGTTTATCTCTTTGTATATCTTGGAAAAAAGACCTCCAAAGCAAATCCGTAAAATACTCACGACCAACATCTTCAAGACATTTGGTTCTGTCTAAACAATGAATAAAGCCTTGAGCTGTCCATAGCTGAATCAACAACTCCACTTTAATTTCATAATCTTTTGGAAACAACGAACAAAAAGCAAAACATTGCTTCAATTGTAAAGGGAGTTGATCATAACTCCACTTAAGTATTCGGAAAATACTATTGTCATCTTGAGTTATTTTGTAAAGTTCATTGTTTTTAAAGTACAGCCAATCAGCTTCTGAGTTTTTGAAGTATAGTAGGCTCCCTACGCTCCTTATAGCAAGAGGAACTTGTGCACACTTTTTAATGATCTCCCTTCCAATTTCTACCAATTTTGGATTCTTTGGCTCTTCCCCGTCTTTAAACGCCATTCTCTTAAATAATTCCCAAGAATAGCTTTCAGATAGTCCTCCTAGAATATACAATGGCACCGTGCCTGAAATCTCTGCAACTTTTTTGCTACGTGTAGTAATCAAAACTTTGCTTCCCTTGAGGCCACCCGATAACAGTTTTTCCAAGTCCAACCATGTACCACGATTCTCATTCCATACATCGTCTAAAACAAGTAAATATCGCTTTCCATCAATGTTTTCTCGAAGCTGACATTGCAACAAATCCATCTCAAAGCTTTCGGGTCTCCTTCCAATTACACATTCTACGATCTTTTGAACAATAGTTTTCACATCAAAAGGATCAGAGACGCACACCCACACTCTTAGTTCAAAATGTTTTTTGACCTCCTCATCGTGGTACACATATTGAGCAAGCATGGTCTTGCCTAGTCCACCAATCCCAACTATGGGAATGATAGAAACGTTCTCTTTCACATCGGAATCCAATAACAACTCTTTAATTGCCTTCCTTTCATCCTTTCTCCCAATGACTTCTTTCTCAGGTACAAAAGAGTGTGTATCTTCTCTCTTCCTATGCTCAAACTGTGTCCCTATAGGGCGCTCAATGAAGCCAAATTTGATTTGATCAGCTGCCATGTTATCAAGTCTCTCCCTAACTGCCTTGATCTTATGACCCATTTTAATTCCATATTTAAGCTGGTTTGATTCAGAAAAAAAGATGCGTACCTGTAATACATTCAAATATTTAGTGTGGTCCATTCCAAAAAGTTAAACATTTTTTGGGAAGTGTGTAGAATTAAGGAAAATATGAAGGTCATGGTTGACAATGCTTGTCCTTGTTGTGCTTTCATTTACAACCACCCATTCGAAATTTCAAATCGCATCATTGTGATAGTTTTAGGATTCTCCTTCTGCCCTACCGTTGGAGATTTTGCATGGATAGTTGGGTTTAACATTATAACGGACAAATTGTTTTTTGTGGATTTATTCTTTGGAAATATTGTTGAGGTATTTTAAACAAAGTAATGATAGTTAATAACGATGTTGACCTTCCTAAATATTTGGATTTATTCTTTTGTTGAGGTTGAAGATATATTTGTAAGAGATTTCCCAATAAAATGGGCCACATTTAGTTTAATTAATTACAAATTTAGGATCTTCGGTAATTTATTCAAAATAACAAATTAATTTTGAAACCAAAATTAGAATTAATTTTATTATGAATCTTATTTCTTGATGGGATGAATAAATACGGTAATTAGGGTTGTACAAGCGATTGCAGTTAACAATTATTGCCTCTAACCACCAACTGCCTTAAATGGTTAGTGGTTATTGAAACTTATAACTTGCACCGCATAACCACTTTTTAGAAATAGACTTAAAAATGTAACAAACCTCAAGAATATCATTGTTATTATTGTTATTATTATTATTTATGAATAAAAATCAGTTTCATTAAACTCAAAACGAAAATTCTATATCATATTTATATATAAAAGGGTATACAATATTTATATTTATATATAAAAGGGTATACAATTAGCGGTTATATATATTAACCGCCTCCACCTACCACTAACGGCCCCAAGGCATGTTGGTTAGCAGTTTTTAACAATTGTTAGTTAATATCATCCCAGAATAGCGGATATCTGGCCCAACTATAAATAAGAGTATATGTATTCCATGTCTAAGGCACCAGTAGACATACGAAAGATCCCTCTTTCTCCCTGGAGGTATCCTAACATAGCAACTTCATGTTATTTGCTATTTTGTTCGGCATCAATTTTTACGCCATTTTTCTTCGTTTGTGTTTTCTCTGGACATGTGCAACAATTTTTCGTGTCTGGTTAAGGCTGGAGATTGATTTTGCCTTCACCGTATCATCACATGCACCGACAATTCTAAGACATATTTGTTTTTGACTAAAGGCTTTTACTTTAACTAAGGTGTCTCGGCTTTGTCTGATTTTTAAAGCCTATTTGGTGTCTATGTTAATTAGAGGTTATTGGGTTACTGTTTGATCTAGGGTTGTAAATAAGTTGGTCTGTTTGACAACTCGGTCCTTTAAACTTGACTCGTGATGGTAGCTAGAAATCCGCCCGATTATTATGTGACACCTCTCCATCGTACTTTTCATTATTAGTTTAAAAAAAAAAAAAAAAAAAAAAAAAAAAAAAAAAGCATGTAAAAATTCACCACGCCTCTTTTTTAAAAAATAAATAAAAAATAAATAAAAGACATATATACTAAAGGTTGTACCCAGTATATTACTGAATATAATGACATAATCACACACAGTACATTTTGCATGAATTTATAAATTACGGAAAATTTTACTATAACAGGATCCTTAATTTTAGTTTAATCGATATAAATTAAAAAAATGTTAAAATTTTTGTTCTCAGTGTAGTTTAAAATGGAAATTATAAATATTTGTATGCAGATTGTGATAAATATGTGTTACGGACGCCATCATGCATGAATATTTATGATATGAATTTACCCGTTTAGCCTTGATCTTATCCCGTGTCATCACTTGTCGGCGTAGAAGTTCGGTGGAGTAATCATCCAGCAAGTCGTCGGCTTCGTACATGGCATCCTTGAGCTTCCCAAGCCAATCTTTGACCAGATGGCTCTTGGCCTGCTGCTCCTCCGCATCCAAAAGCACAGCTTGGATGGTGGAAACCGTACTCCCGAGCTTTTTAAGCTCATCTTTGAAACCCCAGAGCAGTCCAATCTCTTGGAGAGCAAGAGAGGCCGAACTCGTAATGATACTCGCAGCAGTGTCGAAGAGAACTGCTTCAGCCATTAATTTGTTGTTTGTGAGTCAATTGTAGTGATGAGAGGTGTTGGAGCGTACAAGAGAGATGTGTTTGCAGTGAAGCGGATAGACATGGCCAATGGCCATAAATATATAGAACCAAAATGACCATAAAAATTCCAAAAAGAAAACATTAAAAAATTCAAGGAAGAAAGAAAATAAAAAATAAAAGAATGGAGAGAGCCATCGAGTTTGAATGAAAGAGTATTAATCTATTGTTCAAGTTTGAATTATTGTGCAAATGCAATACAATATGTTGTCCTCAAGAAATGTACAGCTAGTTTGTCGGGGAGTTGCTTTTTCACCCACCCACTGACCCAATTACTTTCTATAATATTTGTTAAATAAAAAACCCAAACACATTTTCATATACGCGATTCTCCTGTGAATTTTTTAAAATGCATGTAAAGACTTATCCAAAAAAAAAAAAAAAATTACACTTAAAAGAATCACATGCATTTTAGACACATGACAGTTTAATAAACTAAGTTAGAGAAAATTCTGCGAACTCAATTTGGGATAAAACTATATACATCTCAAAGAATTAAAATGATTTGACCTATGACATAGATCCACACGTCAAAGCTTTTTCTTGGCTACATTTTTTCTGATTCATTGAACACTCTATTTATAGATAAAGTGTTTGACCGTTACAAGTCTCTTCTACTTCTATATTAACAACAATAAATCTAATTTATCATCTTATAACTTTTGTCTCTTGAATTAATGCTTGTGACTCTTGTCTTAATATTTCTTAAATAAAAAAACCAAACACATTTTTATTCTCACATGCATCTTTTAAAATGCATGAAAAGACTTACCAATAAAAAAATATAAAAAAAGCATGTAAGAATCACATGCATTTTAGACACATGATAGTCTAATATACTAAGTTAGAGAAAATTCTTCCAATCCAAATTGAGATAAAACTTTATTCATCTCATAAAATTAAGGTGGTTCGGCTTATTGCCTACGTCCACACACCAATAGCCATAAATAGAACTAAAATGCCCATAAAAATTACAAAAATAAAAACATTAAAAAAATTCAAGGAAGAAAGAGAAAAAAATAATAATAAAAGAATGGAGAGAGCCATCGAGTTTGAATGCAAGAGTATTAATCTATTGCCAAGTTGGAATTATTGTGCAAACGCAAAACAATATGTTGTCCTCCTGAAATGTACAGCTAGCAATTAAATTATATATGTTTGTATTAGGTGATCTGTCTGTCGTTTGTCGGGGAGTTGCTTCTTCACCCACCCCACTGACCCAATTACTTTCTTTTTATTTCCTTGAACCTCAAACCCTAACACAGGATGGCATTATAAAAAAATTGAAAGTTCACGGAGTTAAATAAAGTTTTTACTTTTTTTTTAATCACTAATTTGTTATGAAATGATTTTAAGGACTTAAACACCGAGTTGTTGGAAAATAATGAAATTGGAGAAGAAGAGAAGAATTAAAATTCGAATAAGACATGAATAGAGAAATTGAGAGAAAAAAAATGAAAAGTTATTAAAAAAAAAAAAAAAGAGTAGTTTGTAAATGAATAAAATGCTTGGAGGCCCCCCATCTTCTTATAATTTAATTGTTTTTCTTCATTTTGAACAACGTGTAAAATGCTAAGGAGAATAAAAAATCATATGTCTTTGCTTTGTTTTAAGAATGGAACATAATTCCAATCAATTTTTTTTTTTAAGACTTGTTTCAAAAATGAAACGTTGAAACTAGAGAATCAACTTTTAAAACTACTTAATAGAATTAAGTTTTTAAAAGAATCAAATGATAATAATATCTTTTGTAATTCTTGCTTACCATTATTAGGAGTCTTGATTAAATAATATTGACTATAATTAGAGCTTTAATTTTTTTTAATGGAATAATTTTTTTATTAGTAATCATTAATTAGGAATCATATTAAGTTGGAGGCCTTAGGCGCCTAATCTGATTACATGGTGTTAAAATAAGATAGTAAAAAAAAAGGGTAAAGTCCACATACTCCTGAAACTACAACTTAATTGATAATGCCACCCTCAAACTTTCAATTTGAACAATATCTTTTCCTAACTACCAAAAATTGTCAATGTTCGGCTACCCTTAGTTTTTATTTATTTTTTATTAAAGATATTTTAGTCGTTGGAGGAACATCGACAATTTTTTGGTAGTTTAAAAGAGACATTATTTCAATTGATTAATAATTTGAGGGATGCGGGAACTTTTCTCTTAAAAAATAAAAAATTATGAAAATGCCTATGACAATTCACCAATGAATCTAAGTGGGTCGGATTGGGCTATCACGACGTGCATAAAACTCAGTTTCACCGGCCTAGTTGAGCCGGCCAGGGTGATAGCCGAGTGGTCTTTAAATATACACGGAATTGACCATATGTGATCACATGGTGTTGAAATAGTATTTCATCAACCAAGGGCCTGAAATCTAATCCTAAAGATAGTATTTCTTAATTCTATAATATTTATTAAATAAAAAAACCAAACACATTTTCATCTACGTGATTCTCACATGCATTTTTTTAAATGGATGTAAAATCTTATCAAAAAAAAAAAAAAAAAGAAAGAAGCACGTAAAAATTACATGCATTTTAGGCACGTGACAGTTTAATAAACTAAGTTAGAAAAAAATTCTTCCAATCTAATTTGGGATAAAACTTCATCCATCTCAAAATCTGAGTGGTTAAATGACTTCGATACTAGAGACATGCTTATTTCATCATGATCAGTGCTAATCTACTTACCATCCTAAAGAAGTATGAGAAAATGAGAATTTGTGACTTAACTAAAATCATAATCACTTATTCAAGATATTAAATAATCTCTCTAGGTAAGGAAGTGCCAATAATAGATTAGAGCTCTTCTAAGAAATCTAAAATTTTGCTTCTTAATTATAAAGAAAATAACAAAGGGAAGAAAGAAGAAAAAGAAGGAAATATAGCATGCGCACTCTTAACTTACACTGTGTAGTATATTGGCAGGAATAAAAATTTATCTTCATTTATATTTCATTATATAACCACCCCCCAACCCCCCCCCCCCCCCCAAAAAAAAAAAAAACTAATTTCATGTGATTGCAATTATCATACCCCCTAAGGCCCTCTCTCTCTCTCTCTCTCTCTCTCCATATGTATACCGGTAGTCAAGATTTATGAAGCTGTTTTGAACAAAGAGCAACTTCTGTTTGTGGCCAAAAGAACCAGGTAACAGTGAAAGCGAATATCAAAGAAGCATGTTGAGAAGCAGTAATGAGGTCATAAGCATCAAGTTGTCGATGCATTGACCTGCAATGTATGAATGAAAGATTTGAGTGAAGCTATTACTTAATGGAGATATGATTAGTTGAGTTGCTAAAAATGATAAAAGATAAGCTTATGACTCCACTAGGATCAGCTGTTTTCTATAGCTTCTAAAATAGAAATCATGTAACTGAGCAATGTAAGAAAATTCCTTTTAAGCACCAAGTTAACCAACTCAAGAGATTCTGCTTCCACTTAAATGATGAAAACTTGTTAAAAACGGCATTACTACTTTTATCTCTTGTGTAAGATTTGTTCAAGTAATATATATATAAGCTGGTTATTCATTCCCTGCCCTCCATTGTGTGTGCTGTTGGTTGTGGCTGAGCCTAGGTGTTAAGAGGATCTACGGCCATCACGAAAGGCAGTAAGATTGAGAGTAAATTCTGCCCCGTGATGTTGGTATTAGAGCATAACAAGGCTCACATTGGCCGGTGATATGCCCAAGAGATCCAAGAAAGGGTGGCTCAGCTGTTTTGTGTTATCATGTGATTTTTTCCAGCAAGTTTTCTAAAAGGTACTAGAATGGCATCTAATGAAATCCGAAACCACTGACCAGAAAGCATCATAAAAAGATCATTCAAAGAAAATGAGTTACTCAAAATAACAAGGGAAGCAATAATGCATCATAATTTGCCATGAGCACCTAGAAGAAGCTAGTCTAAATATATAGGAGGATTATTAGGCTTCAAAGAGATTCAAAAGAAAAAGATAAGGCCCTTATTTAAGTGAGTCAGATTCTAAAGAATTATGAGAACTCCAATTAGTTCATCAACAATTTTCTTTAGTGTCATAC
Organism: Alnus rubra; assembly: GCA_028654335.1. NCBI lineage: Eukaryota > Viridiplantae > Streptophyta > Magnoliopsida > Fagales > Betulaceae > Alnus > Alnus rubra. Next base: position 35,484 of record JAJPGS010001420.1, on the reverse strand, counting down.
TAGAAGACAATTATTAGCATGATTTTACTTTAGAATGTATTATCTAGTAGATGACATTTATAGTGCATGTCCTACCAGTTGATATGTGGAACTTAATAGAGTTCAGCCAGTAGCTAGAAGCCTGACATATTCGAGATATAGGTTTCCAGCTTTCATATCATTGCCAAGTTACGTTTTGATTTTATTTGTTTAATCTCCTAAAAGGATCCATGCAGCCACAATTTCAATTTAGTGGGTGATTAAAGGTTAGTCACTTAGTTGAGTTGTGTAAGGACTTGTCTTGCAGCACAAATTAAAAAACTGACTTGTTTTGATATAACAATATAGGTCCAAGTCCCTTACCACTTTGTGCAGATGTTGCTGTGGGGAGTGGTGGAAGTTTGGCAGCTGCAATTTCATAAAGTTCAAGAAGAAATCAATAAAAAAAGTGGGGGTACATACAGTAAAAAGTGGAAGAAGAACACTTTGTAAACAAAAATAGATTCCATTGAAAAAAGAAGATTTAACATTTGAGCCATACTTTTATTGCCGGTAGAAGCAGGTGCATAAGATTTAGAGGGCAAAGGAGTTGCAATGTTATCATTAAGATTGCAAACAAAGTCGACCCTTGAAGTTTTATCACATGTTGAATCTGAAGGCAAGCTAGACTCTAATAAAAAGACGGATGAAACAAAGTTAAATTTTAAGAATTCTCTCTGAAGAATTAATAAAGAATGGAAATAATTTTTTTATAAAAAAAAAAAAAAAAAAAAAAAAAAAAAAAAAAAATTTAGAATCAAGTGTCTGCCACAACTCATAGAACGGTAGAACCTAACTCCATTTAAGTTTCAGCATGATTTAAACAACAGTTGTTCTTTTCTTTTCTTTTTCTTCTTCTTCTTCTTCTTCTTCTTTTTTTTTTTTTTTTTTTTTTTTTTTTTGTGCAGGGCAGTATGGGAGACATGCAATTCCATGCTCATATTTATTAACAAAAGTTTCTAGTGTAGCACAAGCTGAAGGTAGCAAGGCCAGGAAACTTTTCGCACCTTTGGTTTTCAAAGAGACTATTTCTTATGGAGACTATCAGAAACCAATCTTATGTGGTAATCAAAAGGAGTAAAAGACTCACATCCTAGAAGATCAGGAGACACTGAAAGCAAACCTACACAAAGAAGTCAAATAAAGGCCTCTCCTACAAATCTTGAGATGCAAGCAAGATAATCACATGGAACATCATACTAACCTCCAAGATTATGATGTTTAAATAGCTAGAAAATAGCATTTTCAAAATATAAGCAATACCTTGTGATCCCACTGGCATATCCCATTACTAAATTCCACCAGCATCATAAACGAATCACAAAAAACAAAAAACAAAAAACAAAACAAAACTTATCAGAATCATTTCTTTGTACCAGGTTGAGATAGGAATGCATTTGCTCATTTAAGTGGTATAGAGTACAACTGACAAAGATTATAAACATTGTAGGAAACATTAGCTTCCTGTAACCTCATGCCAAGTGATGCAGCACAATTCAAGACTTGCAAGTTGGTGAGGAAGCTCTGCTGTTGCAATTGAGACACATAAGTCTCCATTGCTTTGCAGCAAGCTGTCTGGTTATTTATCACATTTCCACATTCTTTCACAATGTTTGTCATGTTGGGAAAAACCAGTGGACAGACTGAACCAAGTTTTAAAACAAAATTGAAGATCAGCGAGTCAGAGATAGAATTTAGTAATCCTACTTGATATTTCGAGATCATAACGAAAAAAAAAAAATCTCAAAACGAGGTCTTTGTCAGAGTCTTGCCAAACTTTCAAGATATACATGTTCTTTCTTTTTGATTTTTATTTATTATTTTCATGCTAATCTTTATTTACATTGCAATTTGAAAGTCTTCTTAGAACACTATTTGCTGAAGAAGGATCAAGTTTACTGGCCATCCACTGGAGGACAATATTCTTGCAATCATCAATCCTTGTTGAGTGTTCAAGTGAGACAGGGAACCCATCCGTATTTGACATACCATTTAGGGCAATTTTTCTAGCAGCATCTAGTATTGCATTTCGGCAAACTTGGTAAAAAACACTCATTGGCAGGATCAATCCTTCCACAAGCAACCATAAGTCTTGAAGAGTCCACAGTGCGCTCAAACTCATCAACATCCGTAACAAGGCAAGCGAATTTTGTGAGGTTCTCTGGGTGAAATGAACAGATCTTTTGTAGGTTCTCATTTGCCCTTTGACTCTCTAGGATCTTCTCAGCATCTGAGAGGCAATGCTTAGCTTGAGTCTTGTTCAGAGCAAACCTCCTAGAGTACTTACTGGACTTCCAATAATAATCACTATTGTTGCATCAAATTGAGCTACATTGGCTAAATATAGTGCAAAGGAAGCCCAGCATTCAGTTGCTGTTATGCTCATCACACTTTCAGAAGCCGAAAAATTTAATGCAGAATCCTGGAAGATAATCAGCAGCATCCAATTAAGCAGTTTGACATGGAAGAGCTTGTAAAAGGATTTTCATAATGATGAAGAACTTCGAAATTATCCAATGAAAAAAATGAATTGGCTCAACTTTACATAGAATAAGAAGGTACCACTTTGTTATGTAAATGGAACCATGAACTTTGAAGTTCAGGCGTCAATTTCGCCTTTCATAGTTGTGTATTTGTGTTTTCACTATGTGGTCAAAAAGACTACAATGGATCATACCATTGCTTCAGTTTCATAGATACATAAATCATTCAATTTTTTACATTAATATTCAGGATTGTTTCCATTTTCTTCCATGACATTATTGATCTGTACATATAAAGATAAACAAAAGACATAATGGAGCTACTTAAATTGCATTCAATGTTAAAGGCACGTCAGCGAATTTGGAAGGCAAGATAGGCAAGATTAACTAAGGTCTAATTTAAGTGCATGGGGGAAGTCAAAGCTTCTTCATGTCACAAAATAGTTTGGGGACATGTCCATGAAACCACAGCAAAAAATATGATGAAGTAAATTATAAGGTTTAGCGGTAGCCATAAAGGGAAGATAAACCAAACCTGATAATTCTGGCACAGTGGAATTTGTGAATGGTGAAGGAGCTAACAGAGGAAGAAAGGGCTGAGAGTCTGCACTTGGAGAGATATCAGGAGCCAATGTATTGACCTTTGTTTCCATAAGAAGAGACTCTTTACATCAATAAAGGGGGCAGAATGTGTCTCATACAGAACTGCATATATAGAGGTATATGTACGTACAGCTCAGTGAGTAACTCGCCTAGTCTACATCAAATAAGAAGGTACCACTCAGTTATAAATGGGACCATGACCTTTAATTGGAGTTCAGACGTCAGTTCTACCTTTTGTAGTTGTGTATTTGTGTTTTCATTATGTGGTAGAAAAGACTACGATGGATCATAGTATTACTTCAATTTCATAGATACATCATTCATTCAATTTTTCACATTAATATTCAGGATTGCTTCCATATCCTAGCATATTGCAAACATCCCTCAATGATTCTCACACCCATTTCATGAATTGATGCTTTTCTATAAATGTCTCTCAGACCATCAAAAACCAAAATAATAGATTCAAAATTTCCAATAAAAACGGCAAAAAGGTAAAATCAATCCACGAACAGAGAGAGTTGATGTTAGACTCTAGTAGCTATAATAATAACAGAATCTGTCTAAATCTGCATACATTTGACTATGAGAAAACCTAGAGTTACGCAAAAGAATTATTGAGCTTTTTTTTTTTTAATGAAAATTTGGGATTGGAGTGACGTCCTTGGTCTATCATAAGTGTTTTACCCACTACGGGATACTACCATTTGTAGAATATAAATTTCAAATGGAAACGCAAGAAACATTTAAAAAGAAAAAAGAAGAAAAAGAAAAGAAAAGAAAAGAGCAAGATATTTGATACAGGAATGCCATTACAGTGAAAGATAGGACACAATACTGGAAATTTGAGAGCTTTGGGCAAATCTGATTGTCGGCAAGGTCTGAAAATATGTCTATTCTTAAACCCTTGTTTGTTCCATGCTACAGCTAGTTCTGCATATGAAATCAAATATTATATATCAAAATCCTGAAAAAGTAAAACGAAGATGAACAACAAGAAGAAGAAAATTATTGTCTAATTGTTGACTTAAAAACCTGAAGAATAATTGGCGCATTAGGCTACTAATCCTCTTCAAACCATTCTTCGGGGAATGGATCATTCATAAAGCATGAGACATGAGCAATCTTTGGCCAATCCTCTCCTGTTCCTTGTTCACATCTTTTCTCCAAGTGAGGACACTCCACAATCCTCAAATCACATAAAGAGGTCAGGCGGCGCATACCTTCAGGCAGTGAAATTAAATTGGGACACTTCCAGATCTGAAGCTTCTGAAGTGAAGTGAGGTCACCTATCCACTCTGGTAAAGACGTCAGTGCAGGGCAGTCCGTTATCTTAAGCTCTAGCAAAGTGGTAACATGTCTAAGCTCCCTTGGGAGAGACGCCAAGTTTGGAACATCTTCTATAGATAGAAAACAAAGTGTTGTAGGTCCAAGCCATTGTGTGCCCTCTTCATCCTCAAAACTGATAAGTTCCCTACACTGAGCAATCTTCAGATCTTCAAGTGCGGTGAGATGTTGAAAGAGTGGAGACAGAGATATTCGCAGTTTAGGACAACAACTAATGTGCAGAGTCGAAAGAGAAGTGAGGTTTTGCAGCCAATCCTCCGGAAGATATTCAAGTTCCTCTAATTCCTCAAGAAAAAGAACCTTCAATTTGGAGAGATCCAAAAAGGGAGAGGAAGAGGAGGGTATTGTTTGGCTCCCTGGTGCTGCGACTGAAAATAGAGACATCCTAGGGCAAAATTGGATGCGTAAAGCAGAAATGCAAGGAAGTGATGGAAATAATGGAAGATGATGATGTGGCTCTTGTTCTGCTATTACTGCTTCCCTCATTCTCCACCATCCCCTCAAGTTAGGCATATCAATAAGAAAGAGACTTTCAAGAGATAAAGAGGACACTTCACTGGCATCATTGCTTATGTACTCCAGCGCACTTAACTCTACAAGAGCAAGACGCTTGAGAAAAGGGAATCGGTCCAATGGTGGGATATGTTGGCACCATGGACAACAGATCAGGGTAATTGAAACCAAATTCGAGAGCGAGGAGACCCAGCCGAAAAACCTCACGCCTGCATACCCTTCTATCCTTAATTCTTTCAAATTGAGGTGTGGCTTAAGGTTTTGCCATAGCTGTTCGTCATTTTCAATTGCCTTATCACTATCATAATCATCAAAATCTAATCTCAACTTTCGAAGGTATTGCTTCCTCTCCAAGATTGCAGCCTTGGCTTCTAATGGAGAAGATCTCAAGTGGTTTAAACCAATGATATGTAATTCTCCTCTCAACTCATCTAAACTTTCCAGATCGGCTAGCCCACCCTTTCGTTTTGAAAAAAAACTTCCCTTCTTCCCCAAAGTGTATTGCGTCAGTGTTTGGAGAGAGGTCAACTTTCCCAATCCATGTGGCATATGAGTCAAACTCTCACAATCCTTAAGCACAAGATGCCTAAGGTTGATCAAGTTTGTAATGTCTTCTGGCAATTCTTTAAGCCCACTACAATACTCAAGTCTTAGTGTTTGCAAATTCTGCAATTTAGTTATAGAAGCAGGGAGTAGTTCGATATCATTCCTAGAAAGATCAAGATATCTTAGATGCTTTAACTTTCCAATGAAATCCGGCACTTTTTTAATATCCGTCTTACTCAAATTTAAGGCACGTAAGCATTTAAAACTTGAAATAAGTGCATCATAGACTCGACTATGGCTCCGTGAATATACCGAAAGAAGCGTTCTCATTCTGTGTGCCTTGAGCAAGGGAGTTGGAATATCTCTTAATAAATTTAAGGAATAAAATGCCACATGACGAGTTCTTTCAACTACGTTATCTACATCTGGATTTGAAATTATGCACTCATCCCCTGCTACTAATTGTGCAAGATCATGAATAAGGTCGTGCATTTTGCATCTTTTTATATCACCATATTCATCTCTTTGTATGTCTTGGAAAAAAGACCTCCAAAGCAAATGCATAAAATACTCACGACCAATATCTTCAAGACATCTGGTTTTATCTGACCAATGAATAAAGCCTTGAGCTGTCCATAGCTGAATCAACACCTCCACTTCAATTTCATGATCTTTTGGAAACAACGAACAAAAAGTAAAACATTGCTTCAATTGTGACGGGAGATGATCATAACTTAACTTAAGTATCGGGAAAATACTATTGTCTTGTTGAGTTATTTTGTAAAGTTCATTGTTTTTAAAGTAGAGCCAATCAGCTTCAGAGTTTTTGAAGTATAAAAGACTCCCTATGCTCCTTATAGCAAGAGGAACTTGTGCACACTTTTTAATGATCTCCCTTCCGATTTCTACAAACTTTGAATTCTTTGGCTCTTCCCCGTCTTTAAATGCCATTCTCTTAAATAAATCCCAAGAATTGCTTTCGGATAGGCCTCCCAAAAGATACGGTGGCAAGGTGCATGTAATCTCTGCAACTCTTTTGCTACGTGTAGTAATCAAAACTTTGCTTCCCTTGAGGCCACCCGATAATAGTTTTTTCAAGTCCAACCATGTACCACGATTCTCATTCCATACATCATCTAAAACGAGTAAATATCGTTGTCCATCAATTTTTGCTCGAAGCTGACATTGCAACAAATCCATCTCAAGGCTTTCGGGTCTCCTTTCAATTGCACATTCCACAATCTTTTGAACAATAGTTTTCACATCAAAAGGATCAGAGACGCACACCCACATTTTTAGCATAAAATGTTTTTTGACCTCCTCATCGTTGTACACATATTGAGCAAGTGTGGTCTTGCCTAGTCCACCAATCCCAACTATTGGAATGATGGAAACGTTCTCTTTCACATTGGAATCCAATAACAACTCTTTAACAGCCTTCATATCATCCTTTCTCCCAATGACTTCTTCCTCAAGTACAAAAGAGTGTGTATTTTCTATCTTCCTATGCTCAAATAGTGTCCCTATAGGGCGCTCAATGAAGCCAAATTTAATTTGATCAGCTGCCATGTTGTCAAGTCTCTCCCTAACTGCCTTGATCTTATGACCCATTTTAATGCCATATTTCAGTTGGTTTGATTCAGAAAAAAAGATGCGTACCTGTAATACCTTCAAATATTTAGTATGGTCCATTCCAAAAAGTTAAACATTTTTTGGGAAGTGTGTGGAATTAAGGAAAATATGAAGGTCATGATTGAGAATGCAAGACTTGCATGTTGTGCTTTCCTTTACAACCACCCATTCGAAATTTTGAATCCGATCTTGTGATAGTTTTAGAATTCCCCTTCAGCCTTACTGTTGGAGATTTTACATCGATAGTTGGGTTTAACATTATAACGGACAAATTGTTGTAGTGGATTTATTCTTTGGAAATGTTATTGAGGTATTTTAAACAATGTAAATATAGTTAATAAAGACGTTGACTTTCGTAAATATTTGGATTTATTCTTTTGTTGAGGTTGTAGATATATTTGTAAGAGATTTCCCAATAAAATGTGTCCATATGCCACATGATATTTAGCATAGTTTAATTAATCACAAATTTAGGGTCTTTGACAATAATCGTTAACCACAACTGTCTTAGGCAATTAGTAGTTATTGAAATTCATAACTGCACCGCATAACCGCTTTTTAGAAATATGCATTTTGGGCATACTCTAGTGTTTTTGACCTTCCTTGAACCTCCTTTTAAGGCTTATTTTAGATGGTTTTGGGCCTTTTTAAATAATTAGAAGGCTTCAAAATGTAGCAAAGCTCAAGATTATTATTATTATTTATGAATAAAGATCAATTTAATTAAACTCAAAATGAAAATTCTATATCAAACACACCAAAACGACGTCGTTATATATATATATATATAATGGTAGGTGGTTAGTGGCTATTAACTGTCTCCACCTACCGCTATCCACCCCGCCTAAGGTAGTTAGCAATTATTACGCAGTTAATAACCACCCGCTTATACACCCCTACAGGTAATATTGTAATGAGTAATGCTTCTTGCACACACTTTGTACACAAAATCCTAAATGCATGCATGACACTTGCTTTATTTTTTTAAATATATATATATCTTTTCCCCTCCCAATGTCTTTTAAACAAGTGCCACTTAGAATTTTGTATGTAAAGTGTGTGCAAGAAGCATTATTCTATTCTAATTGAGGATTCCTGGCCCAACCATAAATAAGAGAATATGTATTCTATGTCTTAGGCATCAATAGTCACACGTAAGATCCCTCTTTCTCCCTGGAGGTATTCTAACATAGCAACTTCATGCTATTTTCTATTTTGTTCGACATCAATTTCTATGCCCTTTTTCTTCATTTGTGTTTTCTGTGAGCATGTGCGACAATTTTTTGTGTCTGGTTAAGGCTGGAGATTGATTTTGCCTTCACGTTATCATCACATACGCTGACAATTCTAAGACATATTTGGTTTTTAATAAAGGCTTCTACTTAAACTAAGGTGTCTCGGCTTTGTCTGATTTTTAAAGCCTATTCGGTTTGTGTATATGTTAATGAGGTGTTGTTGGGTCACTATATGATTTAGGATCGTAACTAAATCAGTCCGTTTGACAACTCGATCGTTTAAACTAGACTAGAAACTGTAAAAATCCGTTCGATTATTAAGTGACACCTCTCCATCGTACTTTTTATTATCAATTAAAAAACATGTATAAAAATCCATCATGCATCTTTTAAGAAAAAAAAAAAAAAAATACATACTAAAGGTTGTACACAGTACATTAGTGAACATAATGACACAATTATAAGACCCTTCATTTTAGTTTAATTCATATAAATTAAAAAATGTTAAAATCTTTCTTCCCATTGGTGTAGTTTAAAATGGAAAGTATAAAGGAAAAAAATAGTAAAAAGAAAACTTGGATTGTGATTATCAGGAATCTCAATCTCTTCCGATGATACCTATTATATTTCAATACAAATTATTAAATTCATATAATTCTGAACTTTTGGAAAAAATACATAGCAAAATAAACAAAATATTTTTTTTTTATGACTACAAAATAAAAATAAAAAAATCATTTACCCAACATTTAATGCAATTAAATAAATCTCCTCACCTCAGGTTCAATGCTTAATAATTTGTTTGGTGTTTCAAAAGCATTTATGTTTCTTTTATGCACAACAATCAAATTAATTCTTGAATTTCTTTTATTTTCAAAAGCAGAAAAAATACTTCCAAAAATTGCCTGAAAATTCTAATAAATCATACAAACAAACAAAAGATCACATAAAACATTCATATGAATTAAAACATAAGATCCTTAATTTTAGTTTAATCCATATAAATTAAAATATGTTAAAATCTTTATTTCCCATAGGAGTAATTTTAAATGAAAAAGTATAAAGAAGAAAAAAAAAATAGCAAGAAAAACCCGGATTCTGATTATTTAGCAACAATCTCTAACATTATTGGTGTGATATCTATTATATTTCAACACAAACAAATTCATATATAATTATGAACATTTGAAAAAAAAATACAAAGCAAAAAAAAATTAAAAAATTATGAATACAAATTAAAAAAAAAAAATACTCAACATTTAATGCCATCAAATAAATCCAATAACATCAAGTTCAGTGTTTAATTATCTCTCTAATGTTTCGAAAGAGTTTATGTTCTTTTTCTAGACAATAATCAAATAAATTTTTTTCTTCTATTACTTTCAAAAGCAGAAAAATCACTTTCAAAAAATGTCCGAAATTTCATTGGTCAAGAAGAAAGGATTATCCAGGGGTTGAATTCTTAGGCCAATAGATTATGTTTTTGTTACTTTTGGACATTGGAGAGAGAGAAGTAATACTAAACATATTAAATACATATTAAACCATAAAGCATATATATTTACTCAAAATGGACACCGTCGCAATTCTAATTAATTAATTCTCTTGAGAGATTTGACGATTATATATGATTTTCACTTAAGTTTAGGCATTTATATATCACTATTTCACAATTTGAAACACCTTAAAATGCCATTTGTCTCAATTTTAGCTATTCTCTTTAAAGATTTAGCTTATATATATATATATATGATTTGCAAATATCAAATATCAAATATGTGTTTCACACGCCATCATGCATGGACATTTATGATATGAATTTACCCGTTTAGCCTTGATCTTATCCCGTGTCATCACTTGTCGCCGTAGAAGTTCGGTGGAGTAATCATCCAGCAAGTCGTCGGCTTCGTACATGGCATCCTTGAGCTTCCCAAGCCAATCTTTGACCACATGGTTGTGGGCTTGCTTCTCCTCTGCATCCAAAAGCACAGCTTGGATGGTGGAAACCGTGTTCCGGAGCTTTTGAAGCTCATCTTTGAAACCCCAGAGCAGTCCAATCTGTTGGCCAGCAAGAGAGGCCAAACTCGTAATGATACTCGCAGCAATGTCGAAGAGAACTGTCTCCGCCATTTGTTGTCTGTGAATCGAGTGATATTGCTGAAACCCGCTGTTGAAGTAGTGATGAGAGTTGTTGGGAGCGTAGAATTATAAGGAAGATCTGTGTTTGCTGTAAAGCAGATGGACAAGCCAATGGGCACTGCTTTAAAGAAAGTCCAATGAGGCCGGCTATGTGCGTTTGTCTCAAGAAATAGACAGAAAGTGAAAAATACAAAAAAAGCAAAAGTGAAGGACACGTTCAGGTGGGGGATGACAGCTAGAAGTTTCATCAGCCATTCAACCCGACTTAATTGACCAAACATCAATGTGCTAACAACTTCCTTTCACCTTCTTGGAAGAAACGCCCCAATTGGAAGATCACTTTATATAAATAAATTTGAAAAAGAATATACTACAAGTAATGGATATATTTAAAAAAGAACATAATTATTTTGTATAGTTCAATATATATTTAACATTCACACATTATATTCAAAAAAAAAAAAATTGGAAAATGCATCTTATGGTCATGACAGACTCTCAGACTTAAGGAAAATTTGCTTGCTGTAAAGCAGATGGACAAGCCAAATGGGCACTCCTTAAGGAAAGTCCAATGAGGCCAGCCATGTGCGTTTATCATTTTGCTGTCTTTTTAATTAACCGGTCCCCGAGTATTAAGAGCACCCTTCGTAGTTAACCTGCCTTTCTACTTATAGAAAGTTAAGATTTAAAATAACTAAAATATAAGACAGACACATGGAAACGTAGATGCTGTAAATGTAGTTATTTATAAATATTTATAGTTGTATTCACAAAATAAATGTGAATACCATATATCTACATTTGTAAAGAAATGATAAAATTATAATCATTGCACAACTATCTCACAACTTCAAGATATATTGAGTGACTTGCATGTGGGACCCACATACATGGGTTCCAACCCATGCGTCTTAGTTATGGAATAAGTATGAAATATGGGTCATGCATGAATCATGTCCCGCAATTGTATTATATTTTTTACTAAGAACATTCCTAGTAGCTTTTTAATTATTTTCACTAAATATAAGGAATAAAAATACTTTATACTTCTTTATAAAAAAAATTTAAAGTAGTTTCTTTTTATTTTTTTCTATATTATTAAAATATTATTTTTTTTATTTTAACTTTAATAAAAAGTAGGAAAAATGAAATAACTTTAACCCCAATTTTCGGAATAATTACGAAATGGCAGTTTGATTCATGTACCGTGAAGGGGAGAACAACTTTGAATTGTTTATGGAAGTAAAGTGAAAAAAGTATGTTAACGTGAAAAAATGAATTTGATTTTTTTTAAAGGAAAAAAAAAAAAGTTGTGTAATATGAAAAAATAAAGTTGACATTTTTAGAAGAGTGTAGAAGAATTGTTTGAAAAATGAAAGGAGAAGGTTTCTGTAAACAAAAAAATACTCTTTTTTTTTTTCCCTGTAAAAAGGCTAAATATATATGGTCTCGGGTTGGCTAAAAAATTCAAAAGCAAAAACCAAAAGTAGGAACACTCACCAGTCAATCAACTGACATTGTCCTGTGCAAACTCAACTAAGAATAATCAATTATTTAACCATAAAAAGAATAAAAATTAAACAGAATTATCTAATGTAAAACAATGCCACAAAAAAATTATTATTTAAAAATGTGCCAATGGGCCCTGCTTAAAGAAAGTCCAATGAGGCCATGTGCGTTTGTCTCGAGAAATGGACAGAAAGTGAAAAATACAAAAAGAAGCAAAAGTAAAGGACACGTTAAAGTGGGGGATGACAGACTTATTAGAAGTTTCATCGGCCATTCAATCCGACTCAATTGACCAAATTAAACATGAATGTGCTAACCGTTAGAACATATAAATTTAATATGCACAGCAAAAATAAAATATAAGATTTAGGCTTATTTCTTGTTATATTTGTTCGAGCATTTTTACGAATATCTAAAAATAAAAAAACGTTATCTGAGAAATCTTCTGGTTTGTGTCGATAAGTGTGCCAAAAAATAAATGCAGCTTATTCAAGAAGCCAGCTCCATCAAGTGTGCGTCAGTTTCGTACTGACAGGAACCGTACGAAAAAGAGGGAAAGGGAGGGGGAAGGGAGATAGTGAACAAGCCAAATTTGTCACGGTTTTTCTTTTTGCAAGATGTTTCACTTTTCTTTTGGTGAGGTGTACTAGAGTTATAGTCACCGCAAGCGAAGATGGCCATTAATATAATTGAGAGGGACAAGATAATCATGCCGAGCAAAAGTAGGCCACTTGAGCTCTCCAATGCAATGCCTAGATCATCGACATGGGCACCAACTAGAGCATGCACCAAAATCTCTGGCCATTTGTGGGATTTCGTTCTCTTGCTTAAAGTTAGCTGAAGTTAAACCATTTATATATACTTTCTAAGATTTCATGGATACCTGACGATCAAGGTGCATGTTTGGTTGAAATTTCAAGCCACACGTCTCTGATAACTTTCCTTCAAATATAATGACCTGATCAAACATGGTAGGTAGTTTAATTTATTTCCCTCCCATATTTTATTCTGTTCGTGTCCTAATAATGACATTCTTCATTGAACTTTTCATGTATGAGCTTATTCAACGGCTGACCTGAGTAGCTCTGCCCCTTGTATTCAGAGCTCTACCCATATATATATATATATATATATATATATATATATATATATATATATATATATATATATATATATATTGATTTAATGATTAATTTCTACACATATAATTCAGCGACAAAATAAATTATCCATAATACCAATTAGTAATTAAGCTGTGATCATGGCAAAACGCTATCAAATCTCACTCAAAATATTTTCTAAATATGCCAGTATGTTCTTATTGAAGATGGAGACCAATTAAAGCTTTCCTAACCTGCATTGTAATTAATTAAGCCCGAAGTAGAGAAAAATAGGACATCCCAGTGAGGAATATCCTGACGTATTTCTTGAGGATTTGCCAGGATTATCTCTAAGCAAGAGATCAAGTACGGCATCGAATTGGTGCTAGGAATTGCGTTGGTGCACAAATCACCTTATCCGATATTGAACATGGGCTTTATTCACACTAGTATGTGCTCAAACTCCATTTTTAATAGGTGATACCGACAAATGAAATATTTAATTGAAATAAAAGGTAAATAACGGAATCAAAATTAAAATTCATAATTTTCTTACCCAAAAGAACAATCTCCATTGTTGCAGATATTCAAGAAATTCTTTGATTGACAAAAGAAAGAGAATGGTGGCCCCTATCGCCCAAGAGGCATTGCCGGAGAACAATGTTGGGGACAAGGCGAGCGTTGGTTAAGCACTCATATGGATCTAATATCATGTTAAATTAATCACCGCTTGTCCTAAAAGTTTAAGTTAATAGTAAGAAGGAATTTAATTATTAAATTAATACTTTAACATCCTCTAGCCTGAGGAGCCATAGTTGACTATGCGGATGTGCATATATTACTGGGAACCGAAGATGGTGACAATAAAGAATAGGTACTCTGTACTCCCTACTAAGGATCAACAATCTATTAGACTAGCTGCAAGGAGCTAGCATATTTTTCGAAATAAATCTTTGGTTAGGCTACCATCAGCTAAAGATAAGAAGTAAAGACGTGCGAAGACAACTTTCAGAACTCAATACGACCACTACAAGTTCTTAGTCATGCCGTTAAGATTGGTCGGTCTTTATGAACCTGATGAATTAGGTATTTTGCAACATTGGTTTGTACTCGTGTTCATTGACAAGATTTTGGTTTACTCAACGGTCTCAACCAGTCATAAAAAATGCGAGTACCAATTTTTGGCTAAAATATAGCTTGGATGCTGATCCGTTCATCAGGCTGCACAAATGATCAAGATCGATCAGGTTAACTCCGTAACTTGTTTCAGCTCTTCAAAGTGGTTCCTTCTTGTCCTCCCCACTTGTTCAACCTTTTGGTAGCTTCTTCCACCTGCAATTTAACATATATTGAATTTATTTTGATATAAACAATAAAGACATGACTCTATTTTTTTTTTCTCTTATTTTCTTCAAACACTTCTAATCTTTTCTTTCTTTATTTTATTTTATTATATTTTATACTTGCTATCAAACGCTGTTGATTTTAGTTTATCATTGTTCGAGTTCTGATCACTTATCATCGGCACGCCCTTGATTTTAACACACAACTAATTAAATCCTAGTTACAAGAGACTATTTTATAATAATGATAAAATGGATTAGGCATGGTTTCATTATTGATTTTATTTTATATATATATATATATATTTTATACTTATTGTCAGACGCCGTTCATTTTAGTTTATCATTGTTGGGAGTTCTGATCACTTATCATCACCATGTCCTTGATTTTAGCATACAACCACTTAAATCCTAGTTACAATAGACTATTTTATAAGAATGATAAAAATGGATTAGGCATATTAGCTATTGAGAAAAATGTATTACCAAAACTTGAATATGAAAATTTAATTAGTAATTTTACTTCTCAAAAAGTTAGAATAATGATTTTTAAATAAATTTTGAATATTTATTATAAAAATTAAAAAGGCCTTGTTTTAACTTTTTTTTTTTTTAAAGCCTCAATTTCTGTTGAGTTGCTCCTAGTTCTGTTGCTCAATCAGCGCCCAATATGAGAAGTACCCAAATCCAACCTAACCCAATTTTAAATATGCCTAATTAATATGATGAGTAGTTCTAAATACTCAACTTTCATTCATCTCTTATTTTATTGGGCTAATATGACAGTACCAATATAATCAGCCTTTAAATTTGTTTCTTTTTTGATAAAAATTGATAGTGATAATCAGTACCACGTCAACCCAATAAAATAAGAATAGGACTAGATTGAGTCGAATATATACCGAGCATTACTCTTAAAATTATATGGGCTCTAAGGCCTAAGCAGCTTTGGGAAAGCACAAAATCACAATATTTTGCACTTTGCACTATGATAAGATAAACTTGTTGCATTTACTTATCAATGAGAGAGAGAAGGATTTGAACGTTGAAGGGACTTAATTAATTACCTCTTTATTCCAGTCCGTCCGAAACGTTATCCACATCAAAATGAGAGTTTGCGCCACCGTGCCACCAATCATTCCCAGCCATATCCCCTGTAATATACATGCACCTCAATCAATCCCCACCACATCAATTTTCTCTGCCCTCATTAAGAACAAACAAACATTCTTTCTCATTCAAGCTGTTAATATTTTGGACAATTAATATATTTGACGAATTGGTTTTTGGTTTTTCTTTAATTGATTAAATATTTTTAGCAATTTTTTCATTCGAATGGTTAGTAATTTAGACAATAAATATGAGAGAGATTTTATGAAACCTACCTACCCAAACAAATCTCAGGCAACTTGTCCGTCTACTCGGACAAATAGGCCTCATAAAGACCCTCTCATGTTTGATGAGGATCTAGATCGTTTTAATTATATTTGGTGAAAAGGGGCTATTAGACTTGATGATAGACAAAATTTTCTTCCAAATTAAGTCAAAGGAAATTCTTCTAACTCAGTCTATTAAATTACATGTCTTAAAACATGTAATTCTCATATTTTTTAATAAAGTATGTCTTACATGCATTAAGAATATATATGAAAATTGCTTGCTCTAAGAATAATATCAATTTAATAGACTGAATTAAAAAAAATAAAAAAAATGAAGAAATGTAATTATGCTCCAAATTAAAGAGCACTAAATCAACAAAAAGTTGGAAGCACCTTAGCACCAAGTTTGAAGTAAAACCCGAGAAGTGAACCCAAGGGTACTCCAACCCCGTAATAACATGCAATATTTACGTATGCAACAAAAGCTTGCCATCCACACCCAACAGCTACACCTGCAAAATGTCATTGATCACTATCAAATTAGACCTTCTTTTAATAAGTAATAATGATTATTCTGCGCGCACTAGTTAGGACAAAAAAAATAAGAAGTAATTATACAATGTTTTATGAAATAGCTAATTCGTTATTTGGTTGTTAAGTACTATTATTGCTCTCAAAATGAGGAATTACAGTTTTTCCTTCTGAATAATATAACAGCTCTAAAAAATTATACCAAAAAATCATGGGGATAGTGACACCACTCCCGCACTCATCAACATCGATTGGGGGTGGTCGCAATGATACAAGCCTTAAGTAGTTAGAACTCACCCTTAAAATTTCGCTTGCATGTGGAAGGTACCCAACCAAGAGCATATAAACATATGGTTAAGATTGTACTTAATTAAATCATGTAGGACATTTAGGATCGTAACATATATACTATTATGCTCCACAGCCGACATCCACGGCTGTCCATCCTATTAGCACTGACCTGATGGTAGACATTTTCTTTTGGCGACTACACTCGCCTATTAGTATACTCACATATGGTACTAAGAAATTTTAATCTAGTTTATAGGTTGCCTATTCCGAGACTCGACGACAAAGTTACAACACATTCAATTCCATACTCGATGTGACGGCGAGTTTGATTGATATCAAATGATATAAGTCTCAAGTATAACTCATACTTAATTAAAAACCGGTTTCAATCAGTGATAATTATGCAATATATATACCTGATAAGACAGGTTGAACTCCATTGAGGACGAGGGTGAGGGCTAGAAGTGGGCAGAGATTTGAGACAGCGGCGGCCACAACTTCACCTTCAGTGAAGGCATAGCTTATGACATCGCGCAAAGCAAGCACAATTAACGCTGCGATGACAGAGATAATGAAAGAGATCACTGTCACCACCACCACAGAAAATGCTGCGGACTTTGGATTCCTTGCTCCAAGCTCATTGCTCACTCTCACACTGCTTGTCATGAACCAGGAAATATTAATATATACATTGTTTTTAGTGAAATATTGGAAGTGAGATATAGAGATGTATTACTATGTAGCATTAATTACTCTAGCTAAAGTTTATGAGGGCTAAGTAATATATATATATATATATATATATATATAAGAGAAGTTGTTTGTGGGAGAATGTGTTAGTTAGCCTAAGAAATTTTATTAATTAAGTGAATGTACATTTTAAGACGTCCTAAAAAACTAAGACATTTAAATTATGATAGAGGATATAATAGACTGACCTTGCAGCTGCATTGAACCCAACCGAGATCATGAAAACCCATCCAGATATTGTTGTGCTGCAATTAGCAACCCATTAAAAAATAAAAATTAAAAGAAAACAAAAAATAAAAAACTAAAACTAAGCAAAGTTTTGCTAATTATTGAAGAAAAAAAATTATGTTTGACCTTCACAGACTATGAAAGAACCAATTACCCAACTTTTCCCAAGCAGCATTCCATGCACCAACCAAAAATGGGAGAAAGAAAAATCCTTGTCCTAAAAGGTTTTTGATCAATTTGTTTGTTCAAATGGTTCTTTTCTATATAAAATCTTATTTTCGATGGTTAGTAATTAAGAACCATTAAATCATTATATGGCCATGTCAAACTTACATGAGTACCATTTGACGGGGTGAAATAACTTTAATCTGGTTCCAAATATTACCATTACCTCTCTTTCAACTCCTCCATTACCTCTTCACTACTATCGAGTTCTTATCCCGCCACTTCTCACTACAAAAAAAAAAAAAAAAAGCAAATTCTGGACGGTTTAAAACCGTCTAGGATATAACGTCGCTAAATAAATTTCTGGACGGTTTGGGACCAAACCGTCCAGACAATTATGGACGGTTTGGTCCTAAACTGTCCAGATTTACTCTTTTTTTTTTATTAATATAATTGATTATATAATGAAAATTCTCTGGACAGTTCGGTTCCACTGCTTGGGGGTTTCAGCGGGATAGGGCCCAGGAGGGACCGTCGCCATCGTTGGGGTAGAGCCAGGAGGGACCGTCGCCGTCGGTGACGAACACGCAGAGGTCGAAAGGCCTTGGAGGGGCGTGGGGATGCGGCGGACGGCCGGGAAGAGTGGGCCAGGGAAGTGCGGCATGGATCCTGGGGTACATTCGGCGCATTGAGGCTCTTCACGATCTGCTGCGCCGTGGCCAGGACTCGATCCTCTCCGCCTGTATTGACGCTCTTCGTGGTCGTGGTGGCCATTTCCGGTTTCGGATTCTTGGGGTTTCAGTCTCAGAGACAGAGAAAAATGGTTCGGTATCAGGAAATTAGGGATTAGAAATTTGGGGATAGGAATAGCGATAGCGAGGCCATTTTCTCTTTTCTTTGTTGGGTTTGCGTGAGTGCGTGTGTTTGGGTTTCGGAGGAGCTGAGGTTTGACGCTGAAATGAAGAGAAGTGGTGGCCATGGGTGGGAGGGTTTCTGGCTGGTTGTGATGTTTCAGGCCAGATCGATTTTTCTATATACATATGTTTTTTTTGGCTGTAAAGGAAATGGGCGGTTGTGATTTTGGTTGGGAAAAAATTTGGATGGATGTGGTTAAATTTGGGGACATCACACGGATTGATGATATGGCATGAAAAAAAAATTTCCAAACGGTTTTAAATGAAACCGTCTGGAAATGAAATTTTATGGACGGTTTGGTAAAAACCGTCCATAAAATTCTCTAAGAATAACATTTATAGACGGTTTTGGATGAAACCATCTATAAATTTCTAGACGGTTTCATCCAAAACCGTTTGGAAATGTTAAATTCCAGACGGTTTAGTTAAAATCGTCTGCAATTTTATGGACGGTTTAATAAAACCGTCCATAATAAATTTTCAAAACCTTTTGCAAATTTTTTTTTCTAGACCGTTTTAAAAACCGTCTGCAAATTTTTTTTTTTCTAGACGGTTTTAAAAACCGTCTAGAAGAAAACCGTCCATAAATGCCTTTTTTTTTGTAGTGTCTCCCATCATCTTTCAATTGCGCATGGTGGTTGATCACCCCTTTAGTCACTAGAGGTTGTTCAGCAACTCCAAAAGTCAGTTAAGGGCACGTGGCCAAACCACCCCTACCCGATGAGAGAGGTGATCGACGGGATAGGAACTCGATGGCAGAGACGAGGTGGTGGGGAAACTGTGGAGTGGCGTTGGTGAGGCAAGTGGTGAAAGTGACATTCAATTAAATTTTTTTGTTCTTTTGGATCCCCATCTATGGAGGGGTTCAAATTTCAAATGGTTTCTGAAATGGTAAATGCCAAATGAAAGATTGTGACTCAATGACTCAATATGGTAAGTAAGCCCAAGTAGATCAATTGAGGGGTAGGACATCAGTGTGGCCAGCTCACCTCATTACTGATGATGATGATAAAGAGAGAAAGAAACAATAGAAGCTATACATGCATGCATCTTAAAAGAAACAAAATAAGAAAGCAACTTGTCTTACCAAATGGATAGAGAATCCAGAGCCAGCTCAGGGTTCTGTAGCAAACCAGCCAGCAGAACGAGAATCTGAAAGTACCACGTCTCCAGGCAAAGCATCACAGCAGATGCCACAGACAACCTGAAGAACCCTCCCAAGCCCGTGAAAGCTTGGATAGAGAACCCTCTCCACGTGTTCTTACACCTCTCACTTTTCACTATATACACAAACTGTGCCGCCGCTATAATCCACCATGAAAAGCTCAGCACCAACGATGCCCCCAACAAGCCAAGCCGAATTTTGTAAACTGCCACCCAGGTTAGAAAAAGGTGTATAACTAGCGTGGCTGCTGATATATATGCGCTTGGCGTCACTATGCTTTGAGCCTGGAGAAATTTTTGGATGGGGAAGTTTACTGCGTATGCGAAGATTTGTGGGATTAGGCCGTAGACGAAAATTGCGGCGGCCGAAGCAATTTCCGGTGACTGGCCGAGAAATATTAGGATGGGCTTCGAGAAGATGTATATGATGCTGAGGAGGACACCTGCTAAAGTGAGGAGAACTGTTGATCTTTGCAAATATACGCCTAGCATTTCGTACTTTTGGGCTCCATATGCCTGCCCACATAGAGTCTCCACGGCACTCCCCATTCCTAACTGTTTGAAGAATTGAAAAAAAAAACAAAAATTATCTAACGATTTTTTTGTCCCACATCTACTAAATAGAATTACTGTTTTTGAATTACATACCATGAGGCCATAGGCAAAGACTTGGATGCCGGTGTTGCCTAGAGAGGCGGCTGCAAGCTCGAGGTTACTGAGGTGGCCGGAAAAGATTTGGGTGGACATGGACATGAGGTAGTTGATCATGTAAACAATAACAGCCGGAGCGGCGAGGTGGAAAAGGAGCTTGAGTTCGATCCATGTAGCGGGCCAGAGACGCTGCAAGAAGGGCAGGGTAGTGTCGGACAATATGCTCTCGAGCTCGCCGCTTGATTGATCCTTTGTGGCGGATGATTGGGATGAGAGAGATTGTGGGTTGGTTTGAAGCAAAGGTTGATGGATGTTGTTTTCTGAAGACCCCATGTGGATTGAGTTAGCTAGAGATGAGAGCTTATGGGGCTTGGGGTGGTGTATATATATATGTATGTATGTCCGAAGGAAAATGCTATTTATACAACAATGGCACAACAACCCCTCACATGGGGTGAGCCCCACAGTGTCTAAAACTGGCGGTGGAGGACGAATTTAAGGAGAGAATGGAATGGATGTGGCTGCTTGGAAGCGTGCATTTTAAGGTAGAAATGACGACTTTTGTCATGTTAACGTCGCAATTGTTGTTTAAATTAAATTATCGAGAGAACTTTACTTAAGGTATTGAAATTTTACAATTTTTTAGAGAAGGTATCTGAACTTCAAAACGTCTCAATTTAAAGTATCTAATTTTTAGACAGTCTCAATTAGGGGTTTTCATTAGGATTTTTCATTAAATCCTATTAAAATTCTCAAAATACACATTCTTATTTTTAGGAAAAAGAAAATTGCTAAAATATAAGTATTAGTTAGAATTGAATGAAATTTACAAAAATACCTATAACTAAATCTTTAAAATTTTTAATAAAATTCTATAAAAAAAAATAAATAAATAAACACATAGATATTTTACTATGTAAGGTTGACCAACAACTTCGTATTTTGCCATCTAAGGTTGACAAAAAGTCAAAACAAACATGCGTAAAAAATGACTATTTTTTTTTTATTGGACAGTTTTTGTTTAAATTTTATTAAGCTGACATGTTGTCTAAAATATAATAAAAATATGTGAAAATTTCAGATATTTTGGGCTCATTATCAATTTAATAAACTAGGTTAGAGTAAATTTTTTCAACCCAGTTTGAATGAAAGTTTTATCTATTTTCTTGAATATTTTTTATTTTATTATTATTATTATTATTATTATTATTTGTAGATTTATCTCATGAATATGAATTGTAAGAGATTTCCACAAAATGAATATTACAAGGAATTTAATTGGAAGGTGAAGTGCGCATTAATGTGAAAGTTGCCAAAAAGGAAGCCAACAACGAAGCGATCAATGTTGAAAATGTTTAGTGATTAATATAGCTTCATTTTTGTTAGTCAATATCGGGGATCTGAAATTTTTTGACAGTATGCGAGGGCTGATAGATCAGGATTTTTTACAATTTTAAAAAATTTATAAATTCTCAAATTACACGATTTAGTCCGTTTTTAAGCATCAAAATATTTGAAAAATGCCACCTATTAAAAAAATTTAGAAGAAATCACCATCCCTCGTTGTTAATGGTAGCGAATGTGAGGTTAGTAATTAAACTTTTTGGTGTTAAAGCCAATCATTTATCAATAATTATACTGTTATATTATTTTAATTGATTTAGTCACAGGATTGGGATTCTCTACAATTTCAAAGAAATTTTAGATTATCAAATTATATGAATTCAGGCCATTCTTTACATCGAACAACATGAAAAATACTACATATTAAAGATATAACATGTTATTGAGATAGCAAAAAAAAAAAAAAATCAAATGGCTTTTTCTTTACTTTTAAAGAGACGTTTCATCTTTACTAAACCAAAACACAATTTTTTACCCAAAGTAATGTAAGAACCTGATAAAATTATACTCAATTCTAATTGTTAAATGTCACATTTTTAATATGTAGCATCTTCCATATCGTTCGAAGTATGAAACGAAATAAATTCATATAATTTAAAAACTTACAATTTTAAAAAAATTGTAAAAGATCCTCATCCGCCCTATTCTTCCACACTTCTATGATGTTGATACATTTCATAGGCAATTAGGCATCAATTGATTGGTAAATAACCCAAACAATCGTCAAAGGAATTATATTCAAATAGATAAAAGTTTTAGTTTGGACCTTTCAATTCAATATCTAAGCTATATTGGCCTCAAAAGTAGAATAACATTAAAAAAAAAAAAAAGAATATTCGAATATATCACATCCCATATATATGGATGTGATATATATTGCCGAGATGCCCAAGACGCATAGGAGGCGACACGCGTCAAATTTTGTAAACATATTTTCTTGCAGGGAAGAGAGATATCAAAGGCAAAAGTTTGGAAAAAAGTTTCTTCCCAAATATATATATATATCACATCCCATATATATTGATATAAATGTAAATAATTACAATCTGTCCGGCCAACTCAGCACTCCATAATGTATATTTATGTGCTACAAGCCAAATTGAAATTTTCTTTTGCTTTGTTTACAATTCAACACCAAACTTCTGAATTAATTTTATCCTTTGCACAAAGTTTGATTTCAAATTAGGTTGGCGGAATTTTAGTTCGAACAAAATTTTTCTTGTAAGTTAAGTTATGTTGGTACAGTTTCCAGTCTGGTGACGTGCCGTCTCGGAATACGCTCTTCATGCAATCTACAAGACAAAAAAATTAAACAAATAAGCTTATCTGGTGTGCCAACGAGTCTCACTCCGATGCCTATATCAAATTCTTGTAGACAAAATATGAGGAATGTGAGAGCACAGGAAAAATCAGATAAATTTGATACCTATGATAGGGGCCTATTTATAGGCATGTAGTTTTTATGTATTGAGAATATTCTCCTAAGAATCCAACTAGGACTCTAATTCCAAATCGTGTGGAGTTAGAGCTCGTCCAGCTAGAAATCTTGTTCGGCCAAGATTGCTTCATAATTGAATTCAAATAAGTCCCTTATATATCCCGTATCGTATGGGATAAGAGGTAATCTGGGAGGATCCGGGATTGAAACTTTCCAGCACCCTTCCAAAGATTATGAGTCAGATCTTCCCCATAACTCCTTGCTATAATACTGGGATAAGGATCCCTGTATTTTTCATCACAATCACCTTATGGTAGTCCCAAGAAATCCAGTCCCAGAATCATCTGGATATGGGCATTCTGTATGAATTTCTTTTCGTGTTCCAGGGACAGTGATGTCCCGAGACTTATTGACTATATTTATCCCTAGTCCTGCCAACTGATGGATATTCGCATTTAGGAGTCCTTGATTGAGTATTGTTCATGAGATTCTCTAAGTAAGGAGCATCTGAGGCTTCCTATATTCGAGGTCCTTATGGGCTAGATCCGAAGCATTTATAACCGACTAAAACTTCATGGACATCTGACAAAGTATGACTCCTTGTTGGGCTTGAAGCTTGATGGACCGAATGGGCCCACAGACCCAGTCGTGGGCTTGTATGGGTTGTGGGAGTAACAATTTTCCCAACAAGTTAGAAGAATTTCCTTCAACCTAATTGATTAAAGTGACATCTTCTATTTTATTAAATTAACAAAGCATTTGATTCACAAATACATTTTTAAAAATTCATGTAAAAATCGTTTGTTCTAAAGAGAGAAGTCAACTTAATAAATTAGGTTAGAAAAACTTAATACATCCAACCTAATTTGGAGAAAAAATTTGAACATCCTACAATTATACAATTATGGCTTTGCAACATTTTTCTTTCATTTTGTAATTATGTATGCACCAATCGAATTTGAAAACGTAATTTCATTAATCGCTGCATACAAAGTCCACCCTAAAAAAAGCAAAACATAAAGAATACTAGTGATGTCCAAAAACAAAAGAAAATGCCAAGATTAGTTCGTGATCAGAGTTAGAGGCTGATAATAATGTTTATGTCCACTAATTCTCATAACAAAATTTTACTTCAGATTGTTGTGTAAGAGAAAAATTCTTTAAACTCATACTATTAAATTAATTTATGTCCAAAATGAATATAGTTTTCATGTACAGTTTTAAAAATGTACATAAAAACATACCAATCAAATAAAAAATGTAAGTAAAAATCAAGTGCATTTTGGCTGGAATAGGCTATAAGTTGGATGAAATTCTTCCGACCAAGTTTGAGATAAAACTTTATCCATGTCAAAATCTGAGTGGGTAAATGACTTTGATATCGGAGACATGCTTATATATATATATATATATCAAATGGCACGTACCTTACATCCCAAAGAAATATGAGAAAATGAGAATGTGATTTAACCAAAACCATAATTAATCACTTTCTTCAAGATATTAAATAATCTCTCTAGGTAAGGAAGTAGCAATAATAGATTAGAGCTCTTATAAGAAATTTAAAGTTTTGCCTCTTAATTATAAAGAAAATAACCAAGGGAAAGAAAGAAGAGAAAGAAGGAAATATAGCATGTGCACTCTTAACTTACAGTGTAGTGTATAGGCAGGAATACAAATTTATCTTCATTTATATTTCATTATATAACCAAAAAAAAAAAAAAAAACTAATTACATGTGATTGCAACTAGCATACCCCTAACCCCCTCCCACTCTCATTCTCTCCACATGTATACCAGTTGTCAAGATTTATGAAGCTGTTTTGCAGAAAGAGCAGCTCCTGTTTGTGGCCAAAAGAACCAAGTAACAGTGAAAACGAATATCAAAGAAGCATGTTGGGAAGCAGTAACGAGGTCACAAGCAGGGGAAACATCAAGTTGTCGGTGTATCGACCTGCAATGTATGAGTGAAGGATCTGAGTGAAGCTATTACTTATTGGAGAAACGACGATTAGTAGAGTCGCTAAAAATTATAAAAAATAAGATTCTGACTCGACTAGGGTCAACTTTTTTCTATAGCTACTAGAAAAAATCTTGTAACTGAGCAATGTAAGAAAATCCAAAGGAAGTGAGTTATTTAACAAAACAAGGGAAGCAATAATGCATCAAAACTTTGCCATAAGCACCTAGAGGAAGCTAGTATAAACAGGAGGATTATTAGGCTTCAAATAGATTTAAAACAAAAAGATAAGGCCCTTATTTAACTGAGTGAGATTCTAAATGTAATATCCCAGATTTATTAGACATAATAATAATAATAATATATGTATATATATAACTTAGTAAGTAAGTAACTTACTCAATTAAAAAAAAAAAAAAAAAAAAAAAAAAAAACTTGCACGGCAAGTTGAATTATCCTTTTAAAATTTTCTTCTTTTCTCTCTCTTTCTTGGTCTTCTTTCTTCTTCCTTCTTCGTTACTTTTTCTTTCTTCTTCTGTTCTTCGTTTCTTCTTTCTTCTTTGTGCTTCTCGAGCACACAGAATCAGAGAGAGAGACCAGAAAGATGAGAGAGTGAGAACGGGAGAGAGAGAAGAGAGCTCGGAGCGAGAGAGTTGAGAGAGTGAGATGCCGAGAGAGAATTAGAGAGAGAGAAGAGACATTGACCGAGAGAGGGAGAGAAACCGGAGCTGAATCCGGGAGAAGCCGGAGAAGACCCAACCGGAGGCCGAGCTTCAGGTGGAGCTAGAGGACCCGACGGACCCAGACCCGATTTTCGGCGAGCATTGGCGTGATTTCCGGTGGATCGTTGGCCGGTTGAGCTGGGAGTGAATTCCGGCGGTTCTGGCCGGGAATCCGACGGACCCAGTGACAGTTTCCGACGAACCCGTAACCCCGAACCCATCAAGGCCGTGACCCGTAACCCAGAACCCGTGACCCGTAAGTGCAAAACCCGACCGACCCAGCAAAACCGAAGAAGACCCGATCGTTGGTGGCCAACGCTGGCAATTTCTGGCCGTTTTAGTGTGGTTCTTCCGGTTCCTCAGGGCTGGGTTTTCTATGGGTGATTTTTCGGCGATTTTTTTTCGGTGAATTTCTAAGAAAGTTCTATAGGTAATTTCTTGTAATTGTTGTTGATTGATTGGTTTTTCTTTGTTTAGATTCAACCAATTTGTTGTGTAAATTGAGGATTTGGATTATAATATTCTGAAATTATTTTATTAATTTGGATAGTTGACAGTGGGTGTATGTGATTTGGTTGAGTATTATGATTTTAGGAATGAGGGTTTTGGATGGATAGCTGTGTTGGCCGATTAATGTTGAGTGTGTGTTTGATTCTTAGTAATTTTATAGTGATGATTTTAGTTGATAAATTATGGATTGGGGGATTATTCTCTGTTGTTGACAGTGAGATGTTTTTTCTGTTTTTGTGCTGGCCGTTTGGTGTTTCAATGGGTGTAGGTATAAATTTTAGTGATGATGGCCAGATTCATGTGGGGTATGATTTCTCTGTTTAAATTTTAGGGGGGCAAATTCACTGTGTGTTAACTATGGGTAATTTTGGAATATTGATAATTTTGGGGTATAATTTCCGGTTGAAATGTCGTATTTGGAGTAGCTGTTTGGGGTATGTAATTGAGTACGATATTTTGGTTAAAGGATTTAATATTATTTTGATGAGTTGGCCATGTGATATGTTTTAGGATTTATTGATTTGTCTATAGGGTATTCAATTATGTTTTAGTAAGATGGTTATGTATATAGGATAATTTAGTTAAGTTTTAAACTTGAAATATCAGAACGCTCCTCTAAATTCATCCTTGTGTTTTATCTAGGTAAAAGGTCGATTCTGACGCTAATGGAAAGTCCAGATAAAGGGATAAACCACAGATAAAGGATTAAAGGGAAAGCAGATAAAAAGAATTTATTAAATTATTATAAATTTCATATGCCATTATTTATATTCATCATTCTCTTGTTTTGTTAATTGTTCATATGATTATGCCTCCTGCTTTAAAACAATACATTTCTTATCACGAATCATATTTTTAACACGTGTTTTCTTATAAATCATAAACAGTCTAGTAGGTCATTTCTTAAACAATATGCATAACTATAATCTCCACTTTATAATCACTTAAAGATCACATATCATATTTATACTTTTAAACATCATCGTAATCTTAATATATTCAAAAACACTTAAATCATCCAAAATAAATTAAAATCAATATACTATTGGTTTAGGTTGTAATTCAATTTACTTTATGCAATTCATCATATTTGTAATTAATTCTTAACAGTGAGTAGAATAAATCTGTCATTATGCATGACTAAAGATTATGACATAAAGGTTTATAGCATGTTTAATGTCCCCAGGTGTTGTATTTTCCTTACTGAGTTGTCGAACTCACCCATTTTTCCTTCTACCCCTTTCCAGATGTCAACAGTAAGACGAAGTCTTTTCCTTGTAAGGGCGTAGACCTCGCTGAGAGCGATAGTTCGTGATGAACCGGCCGGACCCTAGTATTGTATAGTATGTTGTGTTTCTTTTAGAGAATTCAAAGTGTTGTTAAGAATTATTAATAGAAAGGTTTAAAAATAGGAAGTTTTAAATTTATATGTTGTAAATGCATGCTTCCATTTAAAATGTTTGTTTTTAATACTCAAGTTCGCGTTTCCCTTATATCCCAAAACGGGGGCGTGACAACATGGTATCAGAGCATTTTGCTCTATGGACTGTAGGAGTAGATCCTTTTAGAGTCTAACTTCTATAAGATCTAGGGAGCGGATAGGATTTTGCATCATAGCAGTTTGACTTTGTGAACCCTAGGATTGATCTTATTAAGGTTGAAGTCTCTAAGTTGGAATCAATACTAAGGAGTAAGTTATGATCAGTATCAAAGTATGATAGGTTTCCAAGACCTGTTTACCTAAGTTGTACAATCTTTCTCGAGGAATAGCAAATTGCATCGGTCATAGACCAACTTGTTTTGGAGGTATAGGTATTGATAACCACCACGTTTTAAGGTATAGTTATGATTTAAGAAATGCTTTTAGAGATATAGAAATTTGGATGCTTGATAGTTTGGCAGATTTATGGATATTAAGTCTATAAATGTATTAAGCATCATATAAATATTTTATGTGCTTATAGATAAATATTGAAGTTTTGAGATTACTTGATTTATTGTAGGATGTAAACAAAGATATCTATGATCTTGAATCTGGTATCCTTTTGAAGATGGATATTTGATTTATAGATTGCAGATTCAGGTATTTTAAGGACATATGAGGAAATAAGTTGATTAAATAAATTGATGATCTTTGGAGCAATTATATTCTTATGATCTGATAACTTTAGTGAAGTTAGAATTTATTAATTGAGGGATGTTTGGAGTTTTCTAGAGGATAAGATAATCCATATGATAAGATGAATCTTTCGGAAGATCTTAAGTTTGAGAAATGCTCTAATTATCATATTTGAGGATTGATCAATGGCATAATTGAATTGGATTGAGGTTAAGGTTGAATCTATTGACCTATGAGGATAATAGTATTTATGTAGGATAAGAAAAGGATCATAGTACCTATGTAGAGGATCAAAGGAATAAAAGTTCAAGGAATATGACAGTCTTAGAAGATTTTTGGATATGATGATTTTCTTTTAACCTCTTTGAGAAGATTGATTAGTTGTGATTGAAGATTATTATGGATTCACAAAGAGGACTGCAATGCTTTGAGGTATGGATTGTTAATCCTTCGGGTATTCTAATTTTAATTTGTAGGACTTGATAAAATCTGAAATTTCGGTCTATGAATTTTGAGGTTATACAAGCAGTGGATTTGTTAATTAAGAGTTTGGAGATGAGAATTTTGATCAATCAAGAATCAACCATTTGGGTAAATATCAATACCTAAGAATTGTTTATTAAGATATAGGTTGATACTTTGGGCATAATGATTAAGATCGGTTAGATCGTAGTTTGAATAAGTATAATGATAAGTTTCATGTTTATTACCAATTTTTGATCAACTATTTTCGCTACTAATATGTGTGTGATTGACTGGTTGGATGAGCGCCTTTCTACTATGATCGATTGTCCTTCGCTGCAATGACGACATAGAGGAATGCTGGGAACATGCAGTGGTTTAACAAAATCAGGATCACGCACTACGAGGCGAATGTCTACGCTCAAATCAAGTATTAATGCCGGGTAAGGTTACTATCATGCGAGGTAAGTGCGTAATTATTCTCGATACTAAATTGAGAAAAATTAGTGCTCAACTGTTCGGAATAAGAATTTCTATGCTTGAGAAGTGCATTGTTAGCCTAATAATTGTGTTCATGTGGAGATAGGATACAATGAGACCTTTAGAATAAAATGGAGTTATTTCCAGAAACTTGTGATTTCCTTATTTGGTAATTTCGTTTTCCCAGTTTTAGTTAAAATAGATTTGTGGAGGAGATAACGTTTGATTCGATTGTTAGTAGATTTAAACTGATGTTCAGCCTTAGGAATGAATTTCAGTTCTGGGGTTGTTAGGTAAGATTGTGGTGTTATAAACTTTAGCCATAATTTGAGAACCTTGATATGGAGTTATATAATTTTTGAATGAGGATTTCTTAAATAATATCTAGATAATCAATTATGATGAACTGTCGAGATTCTAAGGAAAGATTTTTAACTTGATTTATGTTGGCTGAGTTTGAGGTTTAAAAGTTTAATATCAATTCCATGATAGCAGCCAGTGATTACGGATTTTGATGATAAGTTTATATTTTAAGATGATTCTAAATCATGGAACTGAAAATATATGATCTTTGTTATTGGAAGAATTTTTGGTGTTATAGAAATATGATTTGTATAATTACTGTTGGAAAAAAACAATATGTTATGATTAAATCCCATATTGAGGTTCATTTGGATTAGAATAATTTTTATGGGATAATACTGTTAATATTTTTTTTTACTAGAATCATGATGAATGGTAATGACAAATGTGGAGACTGGGTTTCGATGCATTACTGATATTGATGCTTAGTTGATTTTAGGAAAGTGAAAGATACTACATGGTAGCCAATGAAATCGTGTTTATATCCGATAATATGATCAAGGAAACTGATTATGTTATTTGAGGTTTAAGCCTTAGATTTTGAAATTTGCTGATTTATAGACTCGATGTTTATGCTTTGATGATTTTAGAATTTCTGCATCTCTATTAGATGTTAAGTATATCTTAATGAGTAATTGATCTATACTTTGAGGTTAAATCTTGCAATGGAATGCAAGGATATTGCCTGATTTATAATTTGAGGTTTACCTATGATTTGAAGGCAAGATTTGAATATATTGTTGTCTTACATTCTTTTGATGATAAAGGAAATACCGATTATATTATAAGACATGATTTTAAGCCCTTATACCTTTGTCATGATATCAAGGATAGTTATGATTGATTCGATTTACGTGTCTATGATATATTACTAGTTCTGATTGAGGTAAAGTCTTGGGATGCATGCCAATTTGAGTAAACAAAACTACTTGGTGTTATCGTTGGAGAATCTTATGGATTCAAAATTATATTTCGAGGTCAACATCTTAGCCTTTCGTAAAACCATTTGAGGTTAATTAAGGTAGACACTATCTTGGTTTTTTTTTAAATCTTGCTGCTTGTGATTTATTATGATATGAGTTATGTTTTGAGGTCAGAAGAATTAAAGACTGTCTTACTTGAGGATATGAATGGTTGGACTCGGAGATAATGTTTAAGGATTTTCTAATGAAAGGAACTTCAACCCCTAAGGATTAATTAAGCATGGTCTTTTTATTGAGACGTAGGACTTTGAATAAGTTTCTTCCCTAGATTTGGGCGTTAGAATTTCAATAACATGAGATGGAAGATTCTTTCTTGGGAAGCATCGAATACCAAAGTCAGAGCTATGTATTCTTAATGTAGAAGACCTAATCTAAATTAGGTGAGACTTTATCGGATGAGTGTACTTAACAAGTATGTGACACCGCTCAAGCACGGGTATACTTTCTGTTTTGACGAGGGTTATGAAGAAGTATACGTAAAATTGCCAGTCCATATTGGATGAAGGTTGGTACCCTCGCCTTAGTTAGTAGATCGACTCATAGAATAGATCATGGTACTATATAAAATATTATTTTCTTACACCCTTCTTGTGAGGAATAGAACAACCGCTGCTCATGATCGATGTTTTCGGTTATGATAAGTTTATTTCTGAAAAGAAGTAAATGGAATTTTAACAATAGAAGATAAGGTGAAATTTCAAGATATTGTTTAAAGTATTTTGAATACAATGATCTGATCAGGTACTGCAGACACAGACGAACGAAATAGACGAGCTCTACAATAAGAGCAGACCTTTACGTTGAAGCAGAGAAATGGAAATGATAATGATGTGGATGGTGATGGTTACATTGAAAGTCATATGAGTTAAGGAGTTATGGCAAGATGATATAAAATATGCTTTATTTTTCTTCACTAAGGGAACTTTATAGTTTTTGAATTTCGAGGACGAAATTCTATTAAGGAGGGAAGATTGTAATATCCCAGATTTATTAGACATAATAATAATAATATATGTATATATATAACTTAGTAAGTAACTTACTCAATAAAAAAAAAAAACTTGCACGGCAAGTTGAATTATCCTTTTAAAATTTTCTTCTTTCTCTCTCTTTCTTGGTCTTCTTTCTTCTTCCTTCTTCGTTACTTTTTCTTTCTTCTTCTGTTCTTCGTTTCTTCTTTCTTCTTTGTGCTTCTCGAGCACACAGAATCAGAGAGAGAGACCAGAAAGACGAGAGAGTGAGAACGGGAGAGAAAGAAGAGAGCTCGGAGCGAGAGAGTTGAGAGAGTGAGATGCCGAGAGAGAATTAGAGAGAGAGAAGAGACATTGACCGAGAGAGGGAGAGAAACCGGAGCTGAATCCGGGAGAAGCCGGAGAAGACCCAACCGGAGGCCGAGCTTCAGGTGGAGCTAGAGGACCCGACGGACCCAGACCCGATTTTCGGCGAGCATTGGCGTGATTTCCGGTGGATCGTTGGCCGGTTGAGCTGCGAGTGAATTCCGGCGGTTCTGGCCGGGAATCCGACGGACCCAGTGACAGTTTCCGACGAACCCGTAACCCCGAACCCATCAAGGCCGTGACCCGTAACCCAGAACCCGTGACCCGTAAGTGCAAAACCCGACCGACCCAGAAAAACCGAAGAAGACCCGATCGTTGGTGGCCAACGCTGGCAATTTCTGGCCGTTTTAGTGTGGTTCTTCCGGTTCCTCAGGGCTGGGTTTTCTATGGGTGATTTTTCGGCGATTTTTTTTCGGTGAATTTCTAAGAAAGTTCTATAGGTAATTTCTTGTAATTGTTGTTGATTGATTGGTTTTTCTTTGTTTAGATTCAACCAATTTGTTGTGTAAATTGAGGATTTGGATTATAATATTCTGAAATTATTTTATTAATTTGGATAGTTGACAGTGAGTGTATGTGATTTGGTTGAGTATTATGATTTTAGGAATGAGGGTTTTGGATGGATAGCTGTGTTGGCCGATTAATGTTGAGTGTGTGTTTAATTCTTAGTAATTTTATAGTGATGATTTTAGTTGATAAATTATGGATTGGGGGATTATTCTCTGTTGTTGACAGTGAGATGTTTTTTCTGTTTTTGTGCTGGCCGTTTGGTGTTTCAATGGGTGTAGGTATAAATTTTAGTGATGATGGCCAGATTCATGTGGGGTATGATATTCTCTGTTTAAATTTTAGGGGGGCAAATTCACTGTGTGTTAACTATGGGTAATTTTGGAATATTGATAATTTTGGGGTATAATTTCCGGTTGAAATGTCGTATTTGGAGTAGCTGTTTGGGGTATGTAATTGAGTACGATATTTTGGTTAAAGGATTTAATATTTTTTTGATGAGTTGGCCATGTGATATGTTTTAGGATTTATTGATTTGTCTATAGGGTATTCAATTATGTTTTAGTAAGATGGTTATGTATATAGGATAATTTAGTTAAGTTTTAAACTTGAAATATCAGAACGCTCCTCTAAATTCATCCTTGTGTTTTATCTAGGTAAAAGGTCGATTCTGACACTAATGGAAAGTCCAGATAAAGGGATAAACCACAGATAAAGGATTAAAGGGAAAGCAGATAAAAAGAATTTATTAAATTATTATAAATTTCATATGCCATTATTTATATTCCTCATTCTCTTGTTTTGTTAATTGTTCATATGATTATGCCTCCTGCTTTAAAACAATACATTTCTTATCACGAATCATATTTTTAACACGTGTTTTCTTATAAATCATAAACAGTCTAGTAGGTCATTTCTTAAACAATATGCATAACTATAATCTCCACTTTATAATCACTTAAAGATCACATATCATATTTATACTTTTAAACATCATCGTAATCTTAATATATTCAAAAACACTTAAATCATCTAAAATAAATTAAAATCAATATATTATTGGTTTAGGTTGTAATTCAATTTACTTTATGCAATTCATCATATTTGTAATTAATTCTTAACAGTGAGTAGAATAAATCTGTCATTATGCATGACTAAAGATTATGACATAAAGGTTTATAGCATGTTTTATGTCCCCAGGTGTTGTATTTTCCTTACTGAATTGTCGAACTCACCCATTTTTCCTTCCACCCATTTCCAGATGTCAACAGTAAGACGAAGTCTTTTCCTTGTAAGGGCGTAGACCTCGCTGAGAGCGATAGTTCGTGATGAACCGGCCGAACCCTAGTATTGTATAGTATGTTGTGTTTCTTTTAGAGAATTCAAAGTGTTGTTAAGAATTATTAATAGAAAGGTTTAAAAATAGGAAGTTTTAAATTTATATGTTGTAAATGCACGCTTCCATTTAAAATGTTTGTTTTTAATACTCAAGTTCGCGTTTCCCTTATATCCCAAAACGGGGGCGTGACACTAAAGAATTATGAGAACTCCAATTCTATAACTACAATTATTAGCATGAGTTTACTTTAGAATGAATTTTCTAGCAGATGACATTTATAGTGCATGTCCTACCGGTTGATATGCGGAAGTAAATAGAGTTCAGCCAGCAGCTAGAAGCCTGACATATTAGAAAACTGACTTGTTTTTGTGTAACAATATGGGTCTAAGTCCCTTACCACTTTGGGCAGATGTTGCTGTGGGGAGTGTTGGAAGTTTGGTAGCTGCAATTCCATAAAGTCCAAGAAGAAATCAATAAAAAAAGTAGGAGGGATTCATCCAAAAAAGTGGAAGTAGAACTTTGTAAGCAAAATTAGATTCCATTGAAAAATGAAGATTTAAGCCATACTTTTATTGCACGTAGAAGCAGGTACATAAGATTTAGAGGGGCAAGGAACTGCAATGTTATCATTAAGATCACAAACGAAGCCGACCCCTGAAGTTTAATCATATGTTGCATTTGAAGGCAAGTCTCGTATTATTTTCTATGCCCAAGAAAATATGAGACACGTATTCCAACACTTGGTAAATGGCAGCCAGACTCTAAAGAAAAGATTTAAGAGGAATGAAACAAAGTTATTCAGAATTCTCACTGAAGAATAAAGAAGGGAATTTCCAGAAACATTTTAAATGTAACAATTAGATTACTATCAACAGCTACATTTTGTAGTGTGTGGCTTGGTGTAATTAGCTATAGTGAGCAAGTCATTTTTTTTTATAAATAAAATTTAAGAATAAGTGTATGCCACATCTCATAGAACCTAACTCCATTCAAGTTTCAGCATGATTTAAAGAACACTTTTTTTCTTCTTTTCTTTTTTTGCAGGGCAGTAGGGGGGACATGCAATTCCAAGCTCATATTTATTAACAGAAGTTTCCAATGTACCAGAAGCTGAAGGTAGCGAGGCCAGGAAACTTTTCACACCTTTGGCTTTCAAAGAGAACCATTTCTTATGTAGACTATCAGAAAACCAATCTTATGAGGTAATCAAAGTGAGTAAAAGACTCACGTCCTAGAAGATCAAGAGACACTAAAAGCAAACATACACAAAGGAGTCAAATAAAGGCCTCTCCTACAAATCTTCAGATGCAAGCAAGATAA